>JARBWK010000007.1:60507730-60522345 GCA_030556195.1 Anolis apletophallus | reverse complement strand
TGGAATGTCAGGAGGCAAGATGGAGATGCCTTTCTTCCCTTCAGGCTTCACTCTGGCCCAGAGTAGCAGTTGGTGCCGGGGAGGGGCCCTGAGCTGATGGAATGTCAGGAGGCAAGATGGAGATGCCTTTCTTCCCCTTTCAGGCTTCACTCTGGCCCAGAGTAGCAGTTGGTGCCGAGGGGCCCTGAGCTGATGGAATGTCAGGACGCAAGATGGAGATGCCTTTACTTCCCTTCTGGCTTCACTCTGGCCCAGAGTAGCAGTTGGTGCGGCGGGAGGGGCCCTGAGCTGATGGAATGTCAGGAGGCAAGATGGAGATGCCTTTCTTCCCCTTCATGCTTCAATCTGGCCCAGAGTAGCAGTTAGTGCCGGGGGAGGGCCCCTGAGCTGATGGAAGGTCAGGAGGCAAGATGGAGCTGCCTTTTCTTCCTCCCTTCAGGCTTCACTCTGGCCCAGAGTAGCAGTTGGTGCCGGGGGAGGGGCCCTGAGCTGATGGAATGTCAGGAGGCAAGATGGAGCTGCCTTTTCTTCCCCTTCTGGCTTCACTCTGTCCCAGAGTAGCAGTTGGTGCCGGGGGAGGGGCCCTGAGCTGATGGAATGTCAGGAGGCAAGATGGAGATGCCTTTCTTCCCCTTCAGGCTTCACTCTGGCCCAGAGTAGCAGTTGGTGCCGGGGGAGGGGCCCTGAGCTGATGGAATCTCAGGAGGCAAGATGGAGATGCCTTTCTTCCCCTTCAGGCTTCACTCTGTCCCAGAGTAGCAGTTGGTGCCGGGGGGGCCCTGAGCTGATGGAATCTCAGGAGGCAAGATGGAGATGCCTTTCTTCCCCTTCAGGCTTCACTCTGTCCCAGAGTAGCAGTTGGTGCCGGGGGAGGGGCCCTGAGCTGATGGAATGTCAGGAGGCAAGATGGAGCTGCCTTTTCTTCCCCTTCTGGCTTCACTCTGTCCCAGAGTAGCAGTTGGTGCCGGGGGAGGGGTCCTGAGCTGATGGAATCTCTGGAGGCACTGAACCCTAGTCTCCAGTCTCTAGACCAGTGGCACTCAACCTGTGGGTCCCCAAGTGTTTTGGCCTACAACTCCCAGAAATTCCAGCCAGTTTACCAGCTGTTAGGCTTTCTGGGAGTTGAAGGCCAAAACATCTGGGGACCCACAGGTTAAGAACCACTGCAGTTGGTTACTATCCATAGGCTGAGTAATTAAAGTCAACAACTTTTGGGCCACTCCCAAAGGGGTATAACTTGGGAGAGTTTGTTGTATGTTTTTGGGCTTACTGAATGTCTGCCTCTGAACTTACTTGGTGTAAACTCCGGGCCTGCAGCCTATTTGACACTGGCAAGTTTGTCTTCCGTGCTCATCTCCATGAAAATAAAATGAAGATTGAAGTGGACATGATTTTCTGATGGGAAGCATTGCGTGAATTAAATGCAAAGACCATTTGATACTCCAGAGGAACTGTGATTGTATTATTACTTAAACGTTTGTGTTGAAGTTGCTGTTTTTTCCACAAACCCCATTTAATATTTAAGTTTTGTATTTCTTCTATTTGTGTTGCTCTTTTTTGAATATACAAAGGACTAATCTTCAACTGGTCTGCATGCATCGTCAAACCGTAACAAAAATGACTCTGGTAATGGCATTTGAAACATATGCAATAGCTCTTATGGGGAACCTATACATTTCATAGTGTTTTCTTAGGCGAGGAATATTCAGAAATGGTTTTGCCAGTTCCTTCCTGAGAAATATAGAACACAGTACCGTAATTGTTGGTAGTCCCCCATTCTTGTACTAAGCAATGCTACTTAGCTTCCAAGATCAGAGAAGATCTGGTGCCTTTTGAGTTTCTTCCAGTCAAATTCATGCTGATTCTTGAAACTAAAAAGGTTTTCTTCAAAAGTCTCACTTTGAAAATGCAGATCATCAGTGAATACTAATGATCACTATTAGAAGACAGAAATCCTCCACCCACCATAAAAATACCCTGATTTATAACAGCTGCATCTATGTAAATTGATCTAATCTGCAACCTTTGTTTTTGGGGGGTTTTTTTGTTAAATGATTTTTATTGAGGTTTTCACAGATATTGGGAGTATAGGGCTGCGGGGGAGGGAACAGGTATCTGGTGAGGAGGGTTGAGGGGGGTCAGGATGGAGCCGGGCCTGAGCAGGATCAGAGGGGAGGGTAGGTGGTGTGGGGATACGAAACCGGGGGAGGGGAGAGGGGGGAACAGGTATCTGGGGAGGAGGGTTGAGGGTGGGGGGGTCAGGATGGAGCCGGGGCCTGAGCAGGATCAGAGGGGGAGGGTAGGTGGTGTGGGATACGAAACCGGGGGGTTGGGGCAGTCTCTAGGGAACTCAATGTCCTTTCTCTTCTGGGACTGTCTGTGTGCTTCTGGGTGGGTGTTCTCCTTTCCTGCTCACTGGTTTTCTTTGAGTCTATGCAGGGCCCCTCTTGGGTTTGCCTGATTGTAGGATTCGTTTTGCCCGTCAGGCTTCGCCCCTAACTTTTAGGTAGGCTTTGACTGGAGCCCAGTCAGTTCTCTTGGGTGTGTTACCCCCCGTCTCGTTTAAAAGGTATGTAAGTTTGTCCATGTCCATAATTTCCCTTATCTTACTCAGCCATTCCTCGGTGTTAGGAGTCTCTTCGTTTTTCCATTTCCTCGCATACACTATTCTCGCCGCAGTTGACAGGTACGTGAAAAGTCTTTCTGCGTTTTCCTCTGGAAGTTCTTCCTCCGTCGTTAGGCCAAGCAGGTAGGATTCGGATCTGAATTCAACGGAGGAACCTAGGATCTTCTGGGTGGCAATGTGAATCTTTTTCCAAAAGTTCATCGCATGTTGGCAGGACCACCACATGTGGTAGAAGGTGCCCGTCTGGGAGCCACACTTCCAACATTTGTTTTGCACATCTTTGTACATGAGGCCTAGTTTGTGTGGCGTCATGTACCAGCGGTTGAACATTTTATGCCAATTCTCTTTGAGCTCCATTGCGTAGGTGTACTTTATCTTTTTCCTCCACACTTTTTCCCACTCATGGTTTTAAAGAGGGAAAATGACGCAATGCTCTATGTTATTTAAGACAAGACTAATGTTTAGTACCTAGACAGTAATGTTTGCACAGAAAATAAACTGGCAAATTTTCCTACCTTACTCCCTTCCAATGTTTCATCTGCTTCTTGGTCTAGGTCCAAGTCAGTGTGAGGTAAACCTGATTTGTTTCCATAAATAATATATACGCGTCCTATCTGAATGTGTCCGAGGCGGCTATATCCTGGTGCTCCGGCAACTAGATCATCATATCCATCTTGGTTTACGTCAGCTGAAATCATTGCCCTGCATATAAAATAATGTACTTCCAACCGTTATTTGGTTTATGTTTGTTGAAGAAACCATATTTTGCTTTGAAGATTTCAAACCTTGTAACAAACTTAGTCACCTGAGACATATACCCTATTAATTCAGTTTCTACTTAAATCAGAAATATTTGTGTGTTAAATTTTGCATCTCATCTGTTCTATGACTTTACTCATGGGTTAGTAAAGTGTTGATGGGCAGAACAGAAACAGATATTGCATTTGAGCTATAAACCGAAAACTAAATGACCTGTATTTTGGAGAATATCCTTGATAAGTTTATACATTCACTGAACTACTAGAGAAGGCCTGTCAAACTCATTCTCACCGAGGGCCACATAAGACTTGTGGTTGCCTTCAAAGAGCTGTATATAATTTTATATTTTTGGAGAAACACCCTGAAAGCATAGATAGATACATATAGACAGAAATGCACACAAATATACAAACACATTCAAATATATAGGATGTTGAGATGTGTGTCAATAGATGCTGTTTATTCTCGATTATAAACCAATCCTAATATAAGCCAAGCACTTAAAAAACTAGGAAAACGTATTGATTCAAGTATAAGCCGAGGGTGGGAAATGTAGCAACTGATACATTTCAAAATAAAAATAGATACCAATAAAATTACATTAAGTGAGGCATCAGTAGATTAAATGTTTTTGAATAGTTAATAAAACTATAATTTAAGATAAGAGTGTCCAACTCTGATTACTGTATATACTAGAGCAGTGCTGTCCAACTTCTTCCGGCCCAAGGGCCGGAAGAAGTGTCACTGATCACCTGGGGGGCCGCAGTGAGCGGGGGGCGTGGCCACTCCCGGGGGCGTGGCCACTCCCGGGGGCGTGGCCGGCCTCCTGCGCGGCCCGCCCATTTTCAGGAGGGTTTCCCTGGGTGACGTTAGGCTGGGTGACGCCTGACGTCCTCCCGCAAGCCTGGAAGGCTCCCGGGGGAGGCGAGAAGCGGCGCTCGCTTCCCCTGCGAGCCTTCCAGGCTTGCAGGGGAGTTCTTCGCCCAGCTCCCGTGTCCCTCTGAGCAGAGGGACACGGAAGCTGGGCAAAAACTCGCCCGAAGCCTGGAAGGCTCCCGGGGGAGGCGAGAAGCGGCGCTCGCTTCCCCTGCGAGCCTTCCAGGCTTGCAGGGGAGTTCTTCGCCCAGCTCCCGTGTCCCTCTGAGCAGAGGGACACGGAAGCTGGGCAAAACTCGCCCGAAGCCTGGAAGGCTCCCGGGAGGCGAGAAGCGGCGCTCGCTTCCCTGAGCCTTCCAGGCTTGCAGGGAGTTCTTCGCCAGCTCCCGTGTCCCTCTGAGCAGAGGGACACGGAAGCTGTGCAAAAACTCGCCCGAAGCCAGGAAGGCTCCCGGGGGAGGCGAGAAGCCTAGCTCGCTTCCCCTGCGAGCCTTCCAGGGGAGTTTTTGCCCAGCTCCCGTGTCCCTCTGAGCAGAGCGACACGGAAGCTGGGCAAAACTCGCCCGAAGCCTGGAAGGCTCCGGGAGGCGAGAAGCGGCGCTCGCTTCCCCTGCGAGCCTTCCAGGCTTGCAGGGGAGTTCTTCGCCCAGCTCCCGTGTCCCTCTGAGCAGAGGGACACGGAAGCTGGGCAAAAACTCGCCCGAAGCCTGGAAGGCTCCCGGGGGAGGCGAGAAGCGGCGCTCGCTTCCCCCGCGAGCCTTCCAGGCTTGCAGGGGGGTTCTTCGCCCCGCTCCCGTGTCCCTCTGAGCAGAGGGACACGGAAGCTGGGCAAAACTCGCCCGAAGCCTGGAAGGCTCCCGGGAGGCGAGAAGCGGCTCGCTCCCCTGCGAGCCTTCCAGGCTTGCAGGGGAGTTCTTCGCCCAGCTCCCGTGTCCCTCTGAGCAGAGGGACACGGAAGCTGGGCAAAAACTCGCCCGAAGCCTGGAAGGCTCCCGGGGGAGGCGAGAAGCGGCGCTCGCTTCCCCCGCGAGCCTTCCAGGCTTGCAGGGGAGTTTTCGCCCAGCTCCCGTGTCCCTCTGAGCAGAAAACTCCCCGCCAGCCTGGATGGCTGGTGGGAGAAGCGAGAAGCGCCGCTCGCTTTCCCCGCCAGCCTTCCAGGTTTGGGGAAGGGTTTTCGCCCGGCACTCGCGTCTCGAGTGCCGGGTGAAAACCCTTCCCCAAACCTGGAAGGCTCGCGGGGGAAGCGAGCTTGGAAGGGAGGGAGGCGCCGCGGGGGACCCCCCTCCCCTCCAAGGCATCGGCTCCGAGTATAAGCTGAAGGAGGCTTTTTCAGGCCAAAAAAATACTCAAGTATATGTGGTACACACACATAAATATAAGTACACACAGGCATATATATATATATATATATATATATATATATACACACACACACACACACACACACACACACACGTGTATGGTATGTTGAGATGTGTCTGTATACATTTATCAAAGTATAGTGATACTGTGCTACATACTGCTATGCAAAGAACCTATTATAATGAATGTATGTATGTGTGTGTGTCTATATATATATATTGCATGGGATGTAACTCTATTTTTCTTTATTACTGTAGTGTTATATAGTGCTTTATTTCTGCAGATACACATAGAGAGATGTTGAAAGAGATACACAGATATAGACAACTCCATTTTGATCCAAATTAAGGACCTTCGGCATGGAATCCATGACATCAGTTACAATTACCATACATTGTTGTGCTCTCTTCTCCTACATTTCAAATCCACCATTCTGCATTCTACCTTCTAGGGCAGCGGTGTCAAACTCATGTTCACCAAGGGCCACATCAGCCTTATGGCTGCCATCAAAGGACCATTTGTAAAAGAGGGGAGAGGATAATGACGTCTAGACCTCACTGACCATATAAAATTTTGTAGCAGGCTGAATTCAGCCTGCGGGCCTTGAGTTTGACACACATGCATTAGAGAAGTCATGTTTGATCGAGAGGAAACAATGATATTTCTAAATTAATGACAGTGTTAGAAAATCAATGCCAGTTGATCTTGCACACAAACAAAAATCAGCACTTGCCATCCAAGTTTAGCATATGGTGTTTTCAGGAAGTATGAAGCGGTAGGTTTGGTGATGTGATTAGAAGACTCTTGCTGTGTGATTGTCAGTACGCTCGTCAACCCTGTTGCAGCGACACTATTTCGGAAGTAAAGATAATTCTGAAAAAATGTACAACGAAAAAATATGCCACATTAACTACCATTATTATTATTATTATTATATTGGTTGCCAGGCTAGTAAGAACTAGCCTTTAAACCAATACCTCCACAATGCAGTTATAAATGTATTTCTTCCATTCGAAAACCCCCTTTATATATATACACACACACAATGGAGTTTTTCTTAAAATTGCTGGTTTATATTATGTATTTGGGGGGGGGGGGGTGCAGATTGTACTGAAATTAAATTGTGTCTTACAAGCTACAATGCCTTATAATCAAAGAAATACAGGATAACTAAAACATCAGCATCAAATATTTCACAGAACAGTATTGGTAACAGTTTAAAATGTGAGCATTTATTTAATACAGCCTGAAACAATCAGATCTTTGAACCCTGTTTTAAATCAGAGAAGAAGCACACCATTTTGTAGAGCATTTTCTATCTATAGGCTCATCACTTACAGGCCCTGTTGTCTGCACTCACCAGCCTAATAGATCTTACCAACAGATCTATCTGCGACTTATCTTAGGATGAATGAGAATTTATAGAGATATAGATTGTTCTTTAAATAATTTGATCAGGTTTAGAGGTGCTGACTAGGACTTTGGAAACTGAGCTCTTACATACATAGCAGATCAGTGCAAGCAATACAGAACCTGTATTTGTATATCTGATTACATAATTTCTGCAAGAAACTAGGTAGCTGGACATTCTGCACCAAATGAAGCTCCAGAATATCTTAAAACAGTGTTTCTCAGCCTGGGTGTCGGGACCCCTGAGGGGGTCGCGAGGGGGTGTCAGAGGGGTTGCCAAAGACTATCAGAAAGCATAGTATTTTCTGTTGGTCATAGGAGTTCTGTGTGGGAAGTTTGGCCCAATTCTATCATTGGTGGGATTCAGAATACTCTTTGACTGTAGATGAACTATAAATCCCAGCAACTACAACACCCAAATGTCAAGGTCTACTGTCTCCAAACTCCACCAGTGTTCACATTTGGGCATATTGGGTATCCGTGCCAAGTTTGGTCCAGATCCATAACTGCTTGAGTCCACAGTGCTCCTTGTATGTAGGTGAACTACAGCTCCAAAAACTCAAGGTCAATGTTCACCAAACCCTTCCAGTATTTTCTGTTGGTCATGGGAGTTCTGTGTGCCAAGTTTGGTTCAATTCCATCGTTGGTGGAGTTCAGAACGCTCTTTGATTATAGGTGAACTATAAATCCCAGCAACTACAAGTCCCAGATGACAAAATCAATCCCGCCCAACCCACTATTAAAATTAGGGAGTATCAGGTATTTGTGCCAAATTTGGTGCAGATATTGACGTTACGATTCATAACAGTAGCAAAATTACAGTTATGGAGTAGCAACAAAAATAATTTTATGGTTGAGGGTCACCACAACATGAAGAACTGTATTAAGGGGTCATGGCATTAGGAAGGTTGAGAAACACTGTCTTAAAAGGTCTCTCCACCTCAAGTATATGACAGAGAGCAGGGTGTGGAAAACTGTAGCAAGGCGAACTTTTCAAAATTCTTAATTGACTGTCCAGCATATACTGAACTACGATACAGATATTTACATCCAATATTATCCAACGACAAGTCCCCCAACAGAAATGATCTTCTGACATTCCTCTTGCAAAAGGACAGGAAAGATCCACCATAATCAGAGAAAGCCTTTTTATTCTGAAAGCTATCAAGAAAAGAGCAAATTTCCTGAAAGAAGAACTAGGAAAATATGATTCTGTCTGTAAATAGAAACAGACAGCTGCTATCTTCTCCTTTTTGCCTTGCCTTTTACTCGTGTTGTATTTTGAAATGGTCATATGACTGGTCAAATAAATAAATAAATTATTATTGATTTATTGAATAGGAAACCAACTAGCGAATCAGCTCATTGCAGACAAAAAATATTGATAATAACCTGTGCTGCCTCCAATAGCACAAAATCCAGGACAAAAGTCCAACAATCCAGAGCAGCAGATTGAAAATGAAGAGGGAGACAAAAGGCAAAGCTGTAGGTTGTCTACACATATCTGACATCCTCTGAATGATTTTTCTCAGTGGCTCCATAGAGATGTTAAAATGCCTGGGTGATATGCGTGGATCACCAAGCCCAAGCAACTTGTGTGTGATGGTCACAGTAAAGAGTAAAAAAGCTATTGTAGAGTGAGTACTAAAATGAGCAAAATAGTTAATTTATATGTGCAATATTTTGGGATATAAAACATGATCTTATCCAACAAACTAATCACTGTATTATCAATACATCTTCAAATATCCCTATTCATTTCCAGATGTCAGAAAGACTTACAGTTGCCCAAGCTGGCATATCAAAATACACTCCTCTCTCTGTATAGTTGATATTCTTCTCAACTGATTTAGCCAGGGAAGATGTTTTGTTGCTACGGTGCTCCGTTTTGGACAGTCTACTCCTACTAAATAAAGAGAATAATGATAAAATGGCATATTTCAGAACATCAGCTTCAAGATGCTTGTAACACACTCCCTCTGCTCTAGAAGGTGGAATTCCAATCCCAAATACAACAGCGTAAGATAAAAGATGTAGATGAGCTAAATTTTATCTCATCAGATAATCTGATAAAGTATTATAAATATACTAGGCCCCTGGTGGCACGGTGGGTTAAACTGCAGTTTGAATCCAGGGAGCGGCATGAGCTCCTGCTGTTAGCCCCAGCTTCTGCCAACCTAGCACTTCGAAAACATGCAAATGTGAGTAGATCAATAGGTATCACTTCATCAGGAAGGTAATCATGTTCCATGCAGCCATGTTGGCCACATGACCTTGGAGGTGCCTATAGACAACGCCAGCTCTTCACCTTAGAAATGGAGATGAGCACCACCCCCAGAGTCGGACATGACTAGACTTAATGTCAGGGGAAACCTTTACCTATTATAAATATTAGAGGTTATTCGGAGAACTAAGTAAACGAATTTCTTACATGAAATTTATACTTACCTAGTGGGATGCCTCTGCTCATCTTTACATCGAATATACAAAGGATTCTCGGGGATAAAGCATCCACTAAAAAAAATCCAAATAAATATGCTAAGTACAACCTAGCCATTCGAAAACATGCAAATGTGAGTAGATCAATAGGTACCGCTTTGGCGGGAAGTTATCGGCGCTCCATGCAGACCTTGGTGGCGTCTACGGACAACACCAGCTCTTTGGCTTAGAAATGGAGATGAGCACCACCACCTAGTCAGACTTGACTAGATTTAATATCAAGGGAAAACCTTTACCTTTACCCTTTTACATACTTTATAACTGAATAAATAACAACTGTCCCATCTCTCAGAATGTCTTGCGTATTCTTTTTTTTAAAAAAAAAATAATTTTTATTGAAAGTTTTGGTTACATCTGAATAAAAGATAGAAAAGGGTTTTCGGGCTAGGAAAGGTTAAGGGTCGGGAAGAGAGAAGGGTTAGGGAAGGAAGGGGTGGGAATAGGAGGTGTTGGGGGTAACGGATTGAACCGGGATCCTGCGGGAAAACCACCGGGCAAGGGTAGTGAGATAGGATAGAAAGAAAAGGAAAAAGAAGGGGGATTCTTGCTGAGTTCCATCTTCCAGGAGCCCTGGTTTCATTCTGACATATCTAATACAGTTCTTTTTATTCTTTAAAGTGTCACTTCTTTCTTTCTGTTCGTCTTCTTTAGTTGTATGTCCATGTCAGGTCTTCTTATGTCCCTTGAAACTATTATCTTTTTACTATTATTTCTATTATCTCTCCTCAGTTTTTTGAACCCTTCAATTAGGTGATTAGAGTGCCCATGACCATTAGCTAGTATTTGTCGGTTAGGTAGTTAGTTCTGTTCGTTCCTTTTTCCCTGAGGTCGTATCTAACCATTTTCTTTAGGGGATTCTGCTTCTCCTTCATCCGCCTCTGGGGGATCATGTTTCCAGAGGCCATAGCTTGTAGTCATCACTGCATGGAGAGGGCATATTTTCTGTAGTTTATCTTTCCCCTCTTCGGCTCTCTTTGTTCCCTTGGCTTTTCTTTTTGTTGAAGTGCTTTCCAGTTCTGTTGGTTTTATTCCTCTTTGGGAGCTGAGAGGGGTTCTGCTGGAGGGCAATGTACATCCTAGTCTTGGTGGACAAGCTGACAGCATTCTGTGGCACAGCCCCAGCATTTTTAGCTCTCTGAATGGACTCCAGCTGTTCCCATACTTCTTGCTTTTGCTTGTGGTCTATATTTTCTCTTCTCTCTCCTTCAATTCGCCTTGCATTGCTGATTCCTTTTCCTTGCCATTATCTTTTCCCTTTCCTTCTTCATACTCATTCGTCAGCATAGCGGTCCCTTCTTCAGTTTGTTCATCTCTCCCCCAGTGAGGTTGCTCTTGAACCGCATTCTTGTGCCCCTCTAGCATTATTTCCACCTTTTCTAGGATCAGGTCCTGCTTTTGTCCCAGCCTCTGCAACTCTCTCAGAATATCCTTCAGAGACATAGTTGTTTGTCCTGTGTCTGGACTCCTACTCAGAACTGGCAGTATTATTTAGCGAATGGGCTGCTTGGCTAGATGAAACTTGGCAGGAGAGCAGGATGGGTGCACTGCTCTGTCAAATCCCCCTGCCAACTGATTGCTGCTCTTTCCCTTACTGCCCTTTGCACCAATCAGCCCTCCCCTTTGCCCAGGCTGATCACTTCTTTCCAGGTGCCCCTGTTCGGGGCTCTTTCTTTTCCCCTCCTTCGTTTTTTGTTTGTTCTTTACTCCTGTCCCTTTCTTCCTCTCTTCTCCTTTTATTTTGTGGCTTTTTCCCCCCCGGGTGCCTCTCCGCTCCGGTCTTCCCCGTTCTGGTCGTCCCCGCAAGGCTTTTTCCCTCCTGTCCTTTGCTTCCCTTTTCCCTTGATCAGCGGGTCTCCTTTTCCCCGGGACGATAGGCTTCCTTACCCCCTCCTTCTCCGGTGTTGGTGGAATGGACTGGGCAGTCAGTGATCGCGGGCTCCCGCCCGCTTTACTTCCTGCCTCTTCTCCCCCTTGGTGTCCGCCTCCCAATAGAGTCCGGATGTCTTGTTGCCTTCACTTCCTGGCTTCTCCCGCCTTCCCGGTGGCTGATTGGGATTTCCCGCCTAAACATGGAGGTCTTCTTCTTCAAAGAGGCTTCCTCCCGTTCCTCCTAGGTTGTTGTTTGGTCCGCCATTTTGATGCCTGGTGATGTTACTATTATTTTTCCCCCCGTCGACTCTTATCGTCCTTAATTGTGATGCCGGTGGGAAGGGGAGGAGGGGGGTCGCGTTCGCTGCCCTTCTCGTGGCTTCTCCCTGTCTGTTTTTGTGTGGTTGGGCCTCTAAATTTGGGGCTTCTTGGGAGGGGGGGGGGGTTCCCGCCCGTTGTTTGGCTTATCTTCTGTCCCCCCTGTCCCAGGTCTCCCCGTTACTCACTTTGCGTTGTTGGTTTGGGCCGGGCTGGCAGTGAGTGCAGGCGTGAGCCTGCTTCCCTCACACCGATGTGCACGCCAGGCTGGGAGTCCACCGGGCTCTCTCCGTCGCCCCCACGAGAGGAGGGGGCGACTGATCTAGCCAGCGCTGGGGTCCCCTGGCTTCGCTGCCTCTGGCTGATCGGCTCAGCCTGAGGTGGGGGCGCGATTCGCCCTCCGATCGGTGATTTCGGTTGATGTCTTGAGGAGCTCTCAAGACACCCGTCCTGCCGCCATCTTTGCCCCTTTTCCTCTCCGTCTTGCGTATTCTTTAGCACATTTGTCATGATCCCAAACATAATGTACCATTCTGCTAAAATTAAACAAGGAAGCAATTTTTCCTCATATTAGACATTTAATTTTAGCAAAATGCCTAGCAGGATTATCGATCCCTTGCGACCTATTTTTATTGTGGCACAAAAGGCACACAAAGAAAAATAAAGTGTTAACTGTTGATTGCATAAATCAATACATGGTAGGAACACTCTTCCGAGTGTTCCTGGATAAGTCAAATATCAGTTTTGCATGTCTAGATCCTGCTAATTTTGATCATTTTTGGAGGTCCATTCAATTTGGATGTATTGTGCAATTTTCAAGGCTTTTCATAGAATGTCAATCAGACTGGGGCCATGGCAGCACAGCTGTGAAAGCCACTAGCTGTAGGGAAGACTTCTGGCCAGAGTGACAACAGTTCAAAGCCATGAGTCGCAGTGAGCATCCAACTGTCAGTCCTAATTCCTGCCTCCTAGCAGTGTGAAAGCATGCAATGCGAGGAGACCAAAAAGTACAGCCTTGGTGCGAGGGTAAAAGGGCACTCCATGCAAAAATGCCGGCATAAAGACTGGAGATGTCTAAGAAAAGCAGACTCTGTTGGCATGGAATATGGAACAAGAGCACCTGCCCATGGCTGGAAGTTGAGCATTGCCTCCAGATGCCGGAAATGGGAAAAGGGGAAGGCCTTTGCCTTCTCTGTTGTTCATGTAAAATGGCATTGAATGTTTGCCTGAGTCTGTCTGGGGGGATAAAGCAGAATATAAATAAAATATATCATTTATTTTTTATTATTACTTTTTGTTCTGACCGTTCTTATTTTTAAACTGCTGCTGGCTATATGGTCGATAATAATGTTTTAAATGGATTTTAATCTAATGTTTTTACCTACTTTGTAATGCCATGCTGTATTGAGTTTTTGTATGTTGGTCTCAAATTGTTGCTGCTGTAAGCCACCCTGAGTGCCTCCAAGGGGGTTGAGAAGGATGGGTTACAAATGCTTGAAATAAATAAATAAATAAATAAATTTATCCTTGCCCCTACCTTTGATCTACTTGAAATTGTTTACTTAGACATGGTATTCTCTGGAATCTTCCATAAACCAGTGCATTTAACCTGAAAACATGTGGAACGGGAACTGCACAAAAATGGGCCCCATTGAACCAATTATGTGACTTTTGGAATTTATTTTGGCATGTTACAGTAAATGGACTGAATACTTACGCAAAAAAACAAATGGAGGGGAGAGTTATATGATTTTCACAAAAATATTTTACATAACACTGCATATGCACACAGTTCACCATGTATTAGAACCCATGCTGTTTGACAAAGCTGTCTAATTCCATTCTTGTTTATTCCACGAATATTAAACCAGCACTTTACCTGGTCCCGTTTGCTAATATTTGACTTGTTTGCTGGAAAATGTTATTTGATGCAAATGCCATATCATCCACACCACCAAGAAAATAGTCATGGAATTTATCAACCAAAAACGGAGACTTCCTGGCATAGAAAGGGTATATCTATGGAAAGAGAAACTTTATTTAGAAAAATGAGCATTTAGAGAATACACTCTACGAAACTTTTAATTATATACATTACCTTGGCAATACCAATCACTTCACCATATCTGTGGGAGAAAAGAGTTTATTACTCTATTTCTATAGAACTTTTAAATGTACAAAAAGCTTCTTAAAATACATCTTTACTTTAAGGGGCTGCAAATGGCACAATGGGTTAAACCCTTGTGATGCTGAACTGCTGAACTGAAGGTTGGCAGTTTGAATCCACAGGATGGGTGAGCTCCTGCTGTTAGCTTGCTCTGAGCTGTAATCTGCTCTGAGTCCCTCAGGAGAAGGACAGAATATAAAGTGTTATTATTATTATTAAAACTATAATTATTATCTGTATATAACCAGTGGCACAGTGGATTAAACCGCTTACCTGCTGAACTTACTGACTGAAAGGTCAGTGGTTCGAATCCTGGGACTAACAGTGGGTGAGCTCCCACTGTTAGCTCCAGCTTCTGCCAACCTAGTGTAGCACCCATGGGCCCGTTCATGCCACTGGGGGGGGGGTGAGGCGCCGGGGGTCCCGGTGGCATTGGGACCCGCACAGGCTGGAGGGGACTCGGAGGATGAGTTAGAAGGCCCAGAGCAAGATTGGTCCGCAGTGCCTTTGCCCCAGTCACCTGTAGAGAGTTTAGCTTGGGATCTTGAGTGGGAGCGTTCTCTCGGGAAGGAGCAGGCCAGGTGGACATGGGAGGCAGCGAAACAGATAGTTATGAATTCCCAAACGGCCGAGGTTCCCAAGAGCTGGCCGAGCAGCAGATGGAGGCTAGCGGCTGGGAATCTCCGGGGGAGGCTGCTTCTCAAGGAGATAGCGATACTGAACTGGTAG
>JARBWK010000007.1:60492592-60507630 GCA_030556195.1 Anolis apletophallus | reverse complement strand
CCTCCTGACATTCCATCAGCTCAGGGGCCCCTGCCCTGGGCACCAACTGCTACTCTGGGACAGAGTGAAGCCAGAAGGGGAAGAAAAGGCAGCTCCATCTTGCCTCCTGACATTCCATCAGCTCAGGGCCCCTCCCCCGGCACCAACTGCTGCTCTGGGACAGAGTGAAGCCAGAAGGGGAAGAAAAGGCATCTCCATCTTGCCTCCTGACATTCCATCAGCTCAGGGCCCCTCGTGCTGTGTTTAAAATAATTGTAATGTTGTAATGTTAATTGGGTTTTTTTTCAGTTTGTTTTAAGCCGCTCCGGCAATATTGTTATATGTACACTGTAAGCCACTCTGGCAGTATTGTTGTTTGCTGTAAGCCACTCTGAGTCCCCTTCGGGGTTGAGAAGGGTGGCATATAAAAATTGTAAATAAATAAATAAATAAAATAGGGCAAGTCTTTTCTTTCTCTTAACACACACACGGTAGTGATCCCACAGGAACTTAGCTATGTGCCTTATTAATTTTAACTTGTTTTTTAAACAAGTTTGTTTGATTGCTTTTAATTGGTTAATTGTTGTGTTTGCTTTGTTTTAAATTGATCAAAGTGTATGACTGTTAGCCTCTTTGAGTCCCCTCGGGGAGGAAGGCGGAGTATAAATTAAGTAAATAATAAAAATAATAACTCCTTTAATACTTGCTAGGTTAATAAACCCTTAACCCTTTATCCGTACCCGATAATTTCCATCGTTGCCTTGAAGCCGTTACTGGATGGCTGAGAGCCAGTAGGTTGAAGGTGAATCCGGCAAAGATGGAGATCCTGTGGCTTAGTCATCCGGGCAGTAGGGAGGTCCAGTTTCCAACCCTGGACGGCGTGACATTGCGTCCGTCTTCATCAGTAAGAAGTCTTGGTGTCACACTTGACTCTCAACTGTCGATGGAGACACATATCTCCACCGTTAGTAGAGTAGCGTTTTTTCATCTACACCAGGCAAGGAAGCTGGCCCCCTATTTGTCCCACCACGACCTGGCCAGAGTGGTCCAAGCTCCGGTCATCTCAAGGTTAGACTACTCTAACGCTCTTTACATTGGCCTCCCTCTGTCGGTGATCTGGAAGCTTAAGCTGGTGCAGAACGCGGCACCTTGGCTGCTGGCAGATGTTCCAATGAGCTGCCACATTACACCTATCCTACGCGAACTGCACTGGCTCCCAATGGAATGCCGGATCACCTTCAAAGTGTTGGTTTTGACCTTTAAGGCCTTGAATGGTCTGGGACCAGTGTACCTAAGGGACCACCTCATCCCATACTGTCCCAATAGACCCCTGCGCTCGAAGACAGAAAACTTCCTGGTGGTCCCAAGTTCTAAGATTTACCATCTGACCACAATACGGAGGAGGGCTTTTTCTATCATAGCTCCTACTCTTTGGCTCTGAAATCCGTGCTCTTCCAAGTTTGCTGGCTTTTTGGAAGGCTTGCAAGACCTTATTGTTTCAACAGGCATTTGACTTCTAAAAACTGTTAGCCTCTCTGACATTATACTGGCCTCTTTTGATGCTACATGTATTTTATGGTTGCTGTTTTAATCCTATGATTTTAATGTTGTTTATATTGTTGTTTTTTATTGTATGTGAGTTGCCCTGAGCCGAATGGGAGTGGCGGCGGATAAATTTGAATAAATAAATAAATAATAAATAAAGATAATTCTGATTACAATAAAAGAACCATAAATATGAATGTTCAAATCCCATAAAGATGCCTGCTAAACATAATTCAAACAAATTTCAAAAATTTAAAAGTCAAGATGTGTTTCAAAAAGATTTGCATAAATAATGTGTGTTTTTGATGTGTTTTTTAGCCGTCAGGAAGGTTTGGTTCTTCCATCGCAGCTTTGGACTTCAATGAGGATGGTGTACTGGATCTTGCAGTGGGAGCACCATCTGTCGGGGCACAGGACCTCAGTTACAGGGTAAGAAAAATGCTGATGTAAAATATAGTACAAATAGTTTACAGTACAGATTGTATGAGTGCATTAGAAGGACACACTTTTTCATATTCCTCAAGGTGAATGAAGAGAGACAGGAAAAAACTACACACTAGTAGACTAACAGTCTTAGGACTTACTTACTTTGTGTCTGGCAATAACTGTAAATCTCTTAGGATTGATTGGAGTAATCTGAAGTGCCATAGTGTGTCTGGCCACACATTTTAATGTGATGAAAAGATGACGAAAATATGGACTTGAACTAAAATGCATTTATAACCTATTAAAAGTTTTATTTTACATTTTTTAGGGTTTTGTCTATATATTCTTTGGCAACAGAAGAGGAGGAGGCTTCAACAAATCACCAAATATTACCATAGCTTGCCAAGTAAGTTGATAAATCAGTCATTCAGCCTTGTTAAAAAAGGGTCACATAGAATCAGCATACTCTAGATTGGCATCGTGTTAATTAATAATAATAATAATAATAATAATAGTGTCGGTATGCTGCAGTGTGTAGTCAGTCTCTATTGATTCAATGTTCAGTAATGTCTTAGACTGATGTGAGTGTTAGTCTGTATGCAACAAAGAGACGGACACAGAATGCTTTAGAGAACTGTTTAAAGATCATGATTTAAAGAACATACTTTTACAAAAGGTTGTGAATGCCAATTAATCTCCAAAAGGGTCACGCTTCCAAAAGGCTATAGAGATTCCTAGTTTCCCAAAAGGTTATGATCTCAAAAAAGTCATGCCTTTCCAAAAGTCATTATGAGAAGGGATGTTGCCAGCCACCTTGGAAGAGATAGTTCAGTCACTAATTATGAAAGCTTCTCTGAATCCAGTTGCACAATGTTATTAGAGGAATAATTTTAAGAGAGGTAAGTGGCATTTCGCATCTGATACTTTGTATGGAGTAGGTTGTTTGAACCATTCAGTGAGTTAATGTTGGAAATGGCAACTTCCTACAAGCCTCCCATACAAGTTATTTGTTTTGTTATTGTAATTATTAAACAGCTGTTATAAATATATTACAGACGTCACTATCAGGTTTTCCACACAAAACCATAAGGCTAAAGTCAAGAATTTAGCAGTTGTAAAGAGCTTTTCCAAGGGCGATCTCCCTGTCTCCACAGTCAACTGCAGGGAATCATGGGGTTACAAGATTGTTATGCACAAATGTATTTTGTAATGCCAGTAGGGCAAGAGAATTAGGGCAAGAGAACTTCTTACTTAGAGACATTTCATTGGTGGAGTCATATTTCATCAAGTGTGTGACATTCTGATTTCTCTGCAAACTATTGCATTTTTTTGCAGAAAATATACTGTAATTTTGGCTGGTCACTGTTGGCAGCTGATGTTGATGGAGATGGAAACCATGATCTCGTGGTCGGCTCTCCTTATGCACCTGGCAGAGGAAAACAAAGAGGATTTGTGGCATCCTTTTATTCATTTTTCAACAGAAGCAGCCAAGGTGACATTTGTTAAGGAATCATTTTCTGATTTCATATTGCAGCCTTTCTTCCGTTTTATTTTAGCTCATTTTTCAATCCTTCATAAAACAAAACTATACAGCAAATAATCTTATTTGCATATGAGTAGTACTGTTTGTAATAGACACCATATGCTGAATGGCTCATGAGGCTAAGACTCAAGTTGAAATAATGCAAAGAATTCATGTGTCATCTCATAGCCTTCTGATTGAAATAAAGTATCCTAAACGTTATTGACTGTTCCCAAAAGGCTGTCAGTAAAGGTATAGTGTAAATACGATGCAAATCCTGGATTGTGTTGTTCAGAAGATGTATAAAAGTTCTGATTTATTTATTTGTATATGACTGGAGCTGACAGCCCGCCCTCTCGTCTTCTTTTTTCCTTTTGTTTTAGATGCATTTGTTATTGTGTTTTTGTTAGATGTATTCATTTTATTGTGTTTACTGTTTTTATTGTGTTTATTGTTTTTCTTGATGTCTGATATTTTGTGATTTGTGGTTTGTGCATGTAAGCCGCCCCGAGTCCCCTTTGGGGAGAGTGAAGCGGCTTACAAATAAAGTTTATTATTATTATTATTATTATTATTATTATTATTATTATGACAGTATAAGAGCTTGGAAAGTGGTTGGTTTTTTTAAAGTTTTTTTTTTACAAATAATTCATTTTTGTTACTTATCACAGCTTGAAATTAACCTATTGTTATTGCCTGTTACAGTGTTGAAATGTCACACATTAGAGTTTTTGTTATGCTACTTTTCTGTTGTTTCCCATTGTTATTTTGAAAGACTGACCTGTTTGGTCTCTCTGTGAAATAGGAATCTCTCTCTCTCTCTCTCTCTCTCTCTCTCTCTCTCTCTCGTACATCTCATAATTTTTGTTGGCATTTATTTATGAACAAACAAGCATTGGGTTGCATTGCAGACCACCCTGTAGTCCATTTAATAAAGTATGATATTGGGAATTGGAATTTCATAGTCATTAGCTAATATCTGGTTGTTGACTTTGTTAAGTCTCTTTTTTCACCTGTGTTGTGCTAATATCTGGTTTAACATGCCATTTCTCTGTTTGTTCTGGCAGATCTGGTGTGAATATTCCAGTTATTACAAGTTTTTTGTGTGTGTCAGGATCGACTTGAGAAATTGCAAGTTGCTTTTGGTGTGAGAGAATTGGCCGTCTGCAAGGATGTTTTCCCAGGGGATGCTTGGATGTTTTACGTATCATCCTTGTGGGAGGCTTCTCTTATGTCCTCGCATGGGGAGCTGGAGCTGACAGAGGGAGCTCATCTGCGCTCTCCCCAGATTCAAACCTCTGCCCTGTTGGTCTTCAGTCCTGCTGGCACATGGGTTTAACCCATTGCACCACCAGGAGCTGTTATTACAAGTGAAAGGTGTTCTTGAAATGTCACATTGTCATAAAGAAGAATAGAATGCATGTGTGTGTATCTGTCTTTAACAATGTTTGTTCATTCATTATTTATTCTTGTTTGATTTTCCAGGGCAACTGTCTGTGTCAGATGCTGATTGGATAGTGAAAGGAGAAAGTGATTATGCCTGGTTTGGGTCATCACTCAGCAGTGTCCAGCTTCAGAATAGAACCTTGTTGCTTGTTGGTAGTCCTTCTTGGAAGAGCTGTTCAGGGTATAATGCATTTAACCTTGTGGATCTATATGTGACTGGACACAGACCAACTTTTTATGTGTATATTGGCACCCAAGACTAGCAGCCATTTGGTAACACTATCTAAATGCATATATCCAGAAAGGAATGGAGTGAACTAAACAACATATCTCTAGAATCATAGCTTTACTTACAAAATGGTATCAGACGATATTATCAAAACACACTGCGCAGTCCCAGTGAACTCGATAGGCATATATCCCCACTGCACTCCAATTTCCCAGTTAAGCCATCTGCCAGATTGGAATGGGTCCATATAATCATTATCTTCCAAGACTGTTGGAAGTTAAGGCCACACCACTTTCTACTCTAATACATTTCTCAAAAAAGGTAAATTAAGATAGTACTGTGTTTCCCCAAAAATAAGACATTATCTTGTATTTATTTTTCCTCAAGAAGACACACTATGACTTATTTTCAGGTGTTGTCTTATTTTTATTAAGTCTCTCTTTCTGGCATTACGTCACGAATGAAGATTCTTAGGAAGGACTCCTCCCACGCTTTCTACAAGTGCGTTGATGACTAAGGAGGTTGGATGTGTCCTTCGAGCCTGTGCAATGGATTTTTCTGGTGGAGTGTAGTGTGCACAGAACCGGTCTCACCCTTTAAACCAAAGGTTCATCTGCTGGGGCCTAGCAAGCTTAGGACAGTGGCAGTGAGGTCCTCAGGTCGTAGGTTTGATTTGAATTTCCTTCTCTAGATGGTTGACTTTACAGGATTAGACGATCACCATCTGCCCGCGTTTGAAATTAGTTTTCCTTCTCTTAGGATCAGGGGCGGTCCTACCTATTCCGGGGGGGTAAGCGGAAAAAAATTTTGCACCCCCCCCAGTGGCTCCCGAGCGCGAGTCATGCTCTGGAGCCCAGTGCGCATGCGCAAAGCTGCGTGCATGCACGAAACTGCGCGCATGCGCACTGGCTTCAAAGCGGGAGGCGCGCTCTGGAGCCAGTACGCATGCGCGGAGATTTTCGCGCATGCGCAACAGCTCCTACAGGCACTGTAGCGCCTTAGAAGCTTCTGCGCATGCGCAAAAATCTCTGCGTATGCAAAGGTGCGGCCGGAGTGCCCCGGGCGGGGGGGCCGGCTGACAAAGGCCAGGGCGGCGCAGTGGCGGCGGGGCAGCGCGGGCGGTGGGGCTGGTAAGGCGGTGTCCCTCCCAGGTGGCGACGCCCCTCCCAGGTGGTGACGCCCCACGTGGCTGCGTAGTTGGCGTAATGGATAGACCGGCCCTGCTTAGGATGGTTGCCAAAAGGCTAGAGAGCCCATCCTACCCGTTGACGCTCTTTGTCAGACCCTTCAGTTGCGACCTGCCTAGCATGGGAGGTCCTACCGATGGCTATGCCACCGCCAGCATAGCTCACAACTTCATTAGGGTACGCAAGCCTCTCTCCCGCAACAAGGGGGCACCAATGGAGAGGGTATTATTATGTTTGGTACAACAATCTGCATTTATGGGATGATCTCTCTGGGCTCAGTAGCAGACTGCTTGCTGAAGCCTTCCCCATATTCCCTGGTGTTTGCGTGGGGTGAGAGAGACCCACAGGCTGTTGCTGGTCAGTGCTGGGGAGCAGCAGCTTTATTGGTGTAAGTGTGGGGTGAGCACTGAGTAAAATGGCAGCCACAACTTTACTTCTTCCACCTGAGGACACACAATACCTAAAGCAGAGTGTCCTGCTTCTCACTTCACTGAGGAGACTTTTACTTTCTATGTCTCCCTCTATGCCTCAGCTTGCAGCATGCACAGAACGACTAAGATCTGATGGGGGAGCTGACCTTGTACACCACATAGTTCCACCTATCACTATGTCTTATTTTCGGGGTATGGCTTATATTACGCAAATGCTTAGAAATTCTGCTATGGCTTATTTTATGGGTATGTCTTATTTTAGGGAAAACAGGGTGCATAAAATGTACCTTAAGAACTAGAGTCCATTGAGTTTTTGTCAAGAGTTTGAATTGCTGCTGTCACAGAAGCTCTGCATATCCTATTTATGGAAGTTGATTGTTGTTGAGGAACCCCAGAGATGGTTAATGCCTCTATGAGAGATGGCAAGGTACCTACAATCTCTGGATGCCTCTATGAGAGATGGCAAGGTACCTACAATCTCTGGATGCCTCTATGAGAGATGGCAAGGTACCTACAATCTCTGGATTGTAGGTACCTTGCCATCTCTCATAGAGGCATTAACCATCTCTGGGGTTCCTCAACAACAATCAACTTCCATAAATAGGATATGCAGAGCTTCTGTGACTCTTCAAGTAGTCTGCCCACATTCTCAGGTTGCTCAAACTGAAAAAAAATATCCTTAAAACTTGAGCAGAAGCCCATCTCTGAGTATCATGACTGTGGTATTCAAGTTGGAATGGATGAGCTTAATTAATCTCCATCCACAAATCTATACACCAATGGCATCTCATTAGTCAAAAGTGCCCAGCTGGTTAGCATTGTGTAAATGAAGTCATAAAGTCCACTTACGTAGTGTCCTAAATTGCCCTTCAAAAACAGCCTTTAGACAATATTGAAAGTATAAGAAAAATACTGTATTCCAGCAAACACAAAGGATAAGCAAAATGCAATTGAAAAGTCTAAAAGAAAACAAGGAAATCTTAATTCACACACAAATTCAAGTTTCTTGAAAGGGCCTCAAAATAAACACCAGTCTTCCATCAGACAACAGACGATGAACAAAGTTCTTAGCAGCAGACACAAAGCGGAATTCCATAGGAGTGAAAACAGCACTATCAGGGTCATTGTTACCAGCGGAAGCTGATTAAATCCTGCCTCTGGTTTATAGCCCTGCATTCCCCACACAAGAGGTACTAGGCCGTCGCCCAGTTAGCTCAGCGTTTTTAGCAGCTATTCTGGCTGACAGGCATCTGTGCTCCATCTTCTTTCATCCCTCTAGAAATGTGGGCACCTTCAAACCATCATTGTCTGATTCCTCTTCTGCCTCCAATTCCTGAGCACTTCCCTGCTCCCCTTCCTCTTCCGAAGATGAGGAATCCCCAACACGTAGGCTCAAAATTGGGTTGATTGTATTTTGCTTCGGATTTTCTGCCCCTTGTCACTAACCCTATTATATCACTGCCCTCCACAAATTGAAATATCAGAGAAACTATTGGTTCCATAGTTTGGCTGCAGTTTTTTGGGGAAGCAATCCTACCAATGAGTAGCATGAATCTAACTCAATCCTACTAATGGGAAGCATGCTATTCTTACTCTAAAACAATATTTCTACTCCTTTTGAAACTTGTTTTAACAAACAAGCACAACAAAACCCAGTGGTTCTCAGCAGACTGGGAGTGATGTTTCTCTCCTTCAGTTGGTTGCATGCCACCAACATTTGATCATGTATAGCATTGGTTCCCAACCTTTTTTTTGATCAGAGACCACTTTGACCAGGGACCACTCTCCATTAGTACCAAAAGAGTTACGAATTGTTTTTGGTCAACTTTAGATTCAGTTTGGTTATTTGGGGTGCCACTTCAGAAAATTGCATTGGCTAGACCACATCAGCTCTATTTTCTGATATAGAACATATGCCATCTGATAGTCACCATCTGCTCGCCCACAGAAAGCCATATTTAATCATCCCCGTTGCCTTGGTACTATAAGAGAGTTTCGCAAGACCACTTGCTCTCATTGCCGTGTGGTTTCGAGCTAATGGTGATGCTGCATACCATATTTTCATTCTTGCGGACCACTGGTGGTCCACAGACCACAGGTTGGGAACCACTGGTGTATTGCCATGTAGGTGGAAGTAGCCTGTGGTAGGATTTGAGGGGCCCATTGAGTTGGCCTGCTTTTTCCTTTATTCTTGTGGGCTACTTTAGTATCGTACTTTCCATTTTATAGATGAAAAAAATTAGCTTGAAAAGAAGCAAGGGCACAGTAAAATCAACATTTTAAGCATTGTTTAGTGGTTGCACATTAACAACAACAACAATAACAACAATCTTTATTTATACCCCGCCTCCATCTCCCCAATGGGGACTCCATCTCCCCAACAACGCAATACAATAAATAAAATCAAAACAAAAATAACAGCATAATCAATTACCATAGAACAGTGCTGTCCAACTTCTGGCGGGTCCAGGGCCGGATAAGAGGTCACTGATGACCTGCGGGCCCCAGGCCCGCCCCCAGGCCCCCGCCCCAGCCCAGGCCCCGCCCCTCCTAAAGCCGCCGAAAAGGAGGAGTAGGTGGCACCAAGAGCAGCGCGTCACAGGCCTGGTGTGACGCGCTGCTCTTGGCACCGCCTACTCCTCCTTTTGCGCCCCCTCCTTCCTAGACCGGGGAGCCGCCGAAAAAGGGCAGAAGGCGGCGCCAACGGCAGCGCGTCACAGGCCTGGCGTGACGCGCTGCCCCCTCACCGCCTACTCCTTTTCGGCGCCCCCTCTCCTTCTAGGCCGGGAGCCGAAAGGAGGAGTAGAGTGTGCCAAGAGCAGCGCGTCACGCCAGGCCTGTGACGCGCTGCTCTTGGCGCCGCCTTCTGCCCTTCGCGGCGGCTCCCCGCTAGGTAGGGGGGGGCGCTGAAAAGGAGGAGCTAGCTCTCTTCCTCCTCTCTGCCCCGCCTCCCCCTCCCCCCCGGCCGCCATTTTTTTTTAATCGATTTTTTTTAAAAAAATTTAAAATGGCGGCTGAGGGCATAGGTGGGGCCGTGTCCAACAGGCCCCGGGGCCAGATTCGGCCCCGGGGCTGCCAGTTGGACAGCCCTGCCATAGAACATAAACTATAAGAAAATAACAACAATAGGTGTGCATTAAAAACAATTAATGAGGGTTAATGGCAATATGAGATTATATGGTTAATCTCCAAAAGCGCAGCGGAAGAGCCAGGTTTTGAGATTCCCGGTACTGAACCATGATAATACCTTTATGTTTTTTCCAATGACCCCCCCCCCCCATAAACCAGTATTTATTCCAATTTTTAAAACTTAATCATTGTGTTCTCTAGCATGCGCTGCTATTTCTCTGAAGATACCAGGCAGGCTGTTGGAAGAGTATATGGCTATATCCCACCAAATAAACACATCTGGTTTACGTTAACTGGAGATATGGTGGGTATACTTTTTGTTACCACCTGAAAGCAGTGAATATTCAAATATACAATGATGGACCCATCTTTTTGAGGCTAATCCCTTTTTGTTTTGTATATAGGATATGGGGAATTTTGGTTCATCTTTGGCAACAGGTTTCCTTTCTGTAGAAGGCACCCCAAGGCACGTTTTGGTGGTTGGCGCACCAACACAAGGTACGCAAAGCTGGACTTGTAATAACAATGTTTGACAGTGGTTTTATTTCCCAAATAATAAAAAATGAATACCATCAGGCAAATAGTAGTAAGATTGTACATTTGACTTACTAATTGCATGTTTGGCTTTGCTATAGCTAAAAAAAATTGTGCCACAGTGTTCAATAAGTATGGAAGGTGCGTTTTAAGTCCCTTTGCTACATTTGTGCTTTTTATGTGCATTTATAGAGGAAAAAATACAGGTAGAAATGATATATAGTTCTTTCCTGTCACTTAATGAGCAATATTTAAAATTTAGATGTAGTTGGGAATTTACTTATTAATTTATTTACCATACTTGTATCCCGCCCATCTCAAACAACAATTAAAAGCACATAATCCAGGTCATATTCCAGGCCAGGCCAGGTCATCATTAAGTTAATTTATAGTCTTTTATTGCACTGCTTCCATTATTGACCAAAAGCTTGATTCCAGCCACATTTTTAGTTTTTTTCTTGAAGGCCAGGAGGGAGGGGGCAGATCTAGTTTCACTAGGAAGGGAGTTCCATAGACAATGGGCCATGACTGAGAGGGCCATGTCTCTCATCCCCACCAGTCATGCTTGCAAGGGGGGTGGAACCGAGAGCAGGGCCTCCCCCGGCAATCTTAGCCTCCGAGGTGGATCATAGAGGGAGATATGATCAGACAGGTAAGCGGAGTCAGAATCATTTAGGGTTTTATAGACTAAGGCCAGCACTTTGAATTGTGCTCAGTAGCAGACTGGCAGCCAGTGGAGCTGATGTAACAGGGGAGTTGTATGCTCCCTGTACACTGCTCCGATGAGAAATCTGGCTGCCGCCCATTGGACTATTTGAAGCTTCTGAACAGTCTTCAAAGGCAACCCCATGTAGAGTGTGTTGCAGTAGTCTATTCTCGATGTAACAAGAGCGCGGACTACTGTGGCCAAGTCTGACTTCCCAAGGTACAGGCACAACTGGTGCACAAGTTTTAATTGCGCGAAAGCCCCCCTGGCCACCGCCAAAACCTGGGCTCAGTGATGAGTCCAGGAGAATTCCCAAGCTGTGAACCTGTGTCTTCAGAGGGACTGTAACCCCATCTAACACAGGCTGTAACACTATACCCTGTTTGGCCTTACGACTGCCCAGGAGTACCTGGTTTGACTGCAATCCCATGTGGCTTCTAGACAAGGGACTGCTACCAAACTGAAGTAATAATATTGCTGGCATTAACAATGTGGGGCCTAAACATTTATCATCTTGAAAGCAGATCTTTGTATTTCCAAAGCCCATATATTATTTCACACTCACAAATAGCCTTTTCAAAGCTGTTAATTCTATTTATAATATTTTCTCGTGGACAGTACCAATCTGCTAATGCCAATTATTACAAACCATCTATCAGAAGCAGTATTGTGATCCTGCCATCTTGCTTGGTTTCTTTCAGACAGCCCATCTAAGTTTGTTTTTATACCTTCGGTGCTACACCAAGCAGGGGCAGCTTTGATGTATGACCTGAGAGACGATACTAAACCTCTTTTGCTCAGCAGTTTTAATGGGGACAGAAGATTTTCACGCTTTGGTGGAGATGTGCACTTAAGTGACCTGAACAACGATGGACTTGGTAAAAACAAAACCATCCTTATAATATCATACTTTCTTTGTGGAGCACTTATAATTACTAGATGTTGCATTTTTAAAAAAATAATCTATTCAGTAGTTGTATCATAAGATAAGTAAAGGTAAAGGTTTCCCCTGACATTAAATCTAGTAGTGTCGATGGTCATCTCCATTTCTAAGCCGAAGAGCCGGCGTTGTCCATAGACATCACCAAGGTCATGTGGCCAAGATGACTGCATGGAGCACCGTTACCTTCCCGCAGAAGTGGTACCTATTGATCTACTCACATTTGCATGTTTTCGAACTGCTAGGTTGGCAGAAGCTGGGCATAACAACAGGAGCTCACCTCGCTCCCTGGATTTGAACCACCAACCTTTCAGTCAGCAAGTTCAGCAGCTCATGGGTTTAACCCACGGTTCCACCAGGGAGCCCATAAGATGATAGTAAACATACAATTAGGGAAGCCAAGAATGTTATACTTTCGATCCACTAAGGCGACCAGAAGTAATCTTGCATATCAAGTCCAATATTACTGGATTCCAGTCTAGGGGAAGGAGCAGATACAAATAATGTTTACATCAATAAAAACATACAAAATTAAGATATTATTGCAGTTTCAACTGAATTTAAAGTATTAATAATTAATATCCACTAAACAAGAAATAAGAACAATACAATGCATTCATGAAGGTCTACTGAAAGCAAAAAGCCTTCGCTAGTTACCGTTCCTTATCTTATAAATATTTGCAGATGAGATCATTGTGACATCACCTCTTCGAAGTAAAGACATTGTAGCTGGAGTGCTTGAAGGAGAGTCTGCACGTATTTATATCTATAGTGGAAATCAGACCGTATCGGGTAAAATTACAAATAAGTGCAAGTCCTGGACTACCCCTTGTCCTGAAGACTGGGTAAGAAAACTTTATGAATCAAAGCAACAAATACACTCTGGGTGGTCAGTGACTGGTTTATTATGGGGAGTGGGATAGGAATTGTGCTCAAGGTACATAGATCTAAAAAGGTACAGGTGGAGCATCTCTTGTCCAGAATTCAAAATCCAAAATACTCTGAAATGTCCACACGGGTGGCTGAGATAGTGATACCTTTGCTTTCTGACAGTTCAACGTACACAAACTTTATTTCATGCACAAAATTATAAAATCTATTTTGTCTAAAATTACCTTTCATATGTACAATGTGCATATGAAACAAATCAGTATCATATATAGACTTGTGCCCATCTCTATGGTTATCTATATTATCTATATGCAAGTATTCTAAAATAAAAAATAAAATCCAAAATACAGAATACTCCTGGTCCCAAGAATTTTGGATAACGAATACTCATGCTGTATTTGTAATTGATTGTCTGGGCTGCTTCTGTTTGGCAATTTGAAGTTTTACATTATAGGGCAATCTTAAATTTCTATACAGTGGTACAGTGCTGTCCAACTTCTAACCGGCCAAGGGCCGGACTTGAGGTCACTGATGACCTGGGGGGCCATTCGGCCCCGCCCCAGGCCCCGCCCCGCCCCCAGCCCCCTCCTAAGCTGTCATTCTCCCTCCTCCTCCTCTTTCTCTGGCGCCGCGGCGCATGGGACACCAGCTGCGCCCGGGAAGGAGGAGGCCCACCTCCTCGCACCCTCCCGCCCTTCCCGGCGCAGCCGGTGTCCCGTGCTGGTGCGCGCGCGGGGAAAGAGGGAGAAAGGAGAGGGCAGTCAGCTGATTGCCTTCTCCTTTCTCCCTTTTTCCCCGCGCGCCGGGCGCCCAGGTTCCGCGGGGGAAAGAGGGAGAACGGAGAAGGCAGTCAGCTGATTGCCTTCTCCTTTCTCCCTTTTCCCCCGCGCGCGTGGGGAAAGAGAGAGAACGGAGAAGGCAATCAGCTGACTGCCTTCTCCTTCGTCCTCTTTCCCCATGGCGCCGGCGCCCAGGGTCCCTGCGCGAGCGCGGGGAAAGAGAGAGAACGGAGAAGGCAATCAGCTGACTGCCTTCTCCTTTCTCCCTCTATCCCCGTCTTGCGCCGGCGCCCGATCCCGAGCCGGTGCGGGGAGGGGAAGGAGGAGGGCAAAGGAGGAAGAAGGCAGCCAGCTGACTTCCTCCTCCTTCGCCCCTCCTCCTCCCTCGCGGGGACGCGCCGCGGCTCCATCGCGAGCCGCGGTGCAGGGAGGGGAAGGAGGAAGGGGCGGAGGAGCCAGCGCACTTCCTCCTCCCTGCCCCGCCTCCCCTCCCCAGCCGCCATTTTTTAAAAAAATAGATTTAAAAAAATGGCGGCCGGGGCATAGCAGGGGCCGTGTCCAACAGGCTGGGGGCCGTGTACGCCCCCGGGCCGCCAGTTGGACAGCCCTGCAGTAGTAGAACCTCTCTCCATTGGCTCCCCCTTGTTGTGGGGGAGAGGCTTGCGTACCCTAATGTAGTTGTGAGCTATGCTGGCGGTGGCATAATAGCCACTGGTAGGGCCTCCCATGCCAGACAGGTCACAACCGAAGGGTCTGACAAAGAGCGTCAAAGGGCAGGATGGGCTCTTTAGCCTTTTGGCAACCATCCTAGGAGAAGGAAAACTCTAAATTCAAACCCGGGCAGATGAACTTCGTCTAACCCTGTTAAGGTCAACCATCTAGAGAAGGAAACTCAAATCAAACCTACGACCTGAGGACCTTGCTGCCACCGTCCAAGCTTGCTAGGCCCCAGCAGACGAACCTTTGGTTTAAAGGGTGAGGCCAGTTCTGTGTATGCTGCGCTCCACCAGAAAAATCCATTGCATAGGCACGAAGGACACATCCAACCTCCTTAGTCAACGCACTTGTAGAAAGTGTGGGATGAGTCCTTTATAAGAATCTTCATTCACACAGTAATGCCAGAGAGAGAGAGAGAGAGAGAGAGAGAGAGAGAGAGAGAGAGAGAGAGAGAAGAACCAGCATATTCACATCTGGCCCACCCAAAATGGTTTTAAACTGTATGCTATTGCTTATGTTTGAGTTTTATTGATGGTATTGTTTTATAATTGCTGTTGTGCTGTTATTATGTGTTATT
>JARBWK010000007.1:60374195-60492492 GCA_030556195.1 Anolis apletophallus | reverse complement strand
GGAGCCCATAAGATGATAGTAAACATACAATTAGGGAAGCCAAGAATGTTATACTTTCGATCCACTAAGGCGACCAGAAGTAATCTTGCATATCAAGTCCAATATTACTGGATTCCAGTCTAGGGGAAGGAGCAGATACAAATAATGTTTACATCAATAAAAACATACAAAATTAAGATATTATTGCAGTTTCAACTGAATTTAAAGTATTAATAATTAATATCAACTAAACAAGAAATAAGAACAATACAATGCATTCATGAAGGTCTACTGAAAGCAAAAAGCCTTCGCTAGTTACCGTTCCTTATCTTATAAATATTTGCAGATGAGATCATTGTGACATCACCTCTTGAAGTAAAGACATTGTAGCTGGAGTGCTTGAAGGAGAGTCTGCACGTATTTATATCTATAGTGGAAATCAGACCGTATCGGGTAAAATTACAAATAAGTGCAAGTCCTGGACTACCCCTTGTCCTGAAGACTGGGTAAGAAAACTTTATGAATCAAAGCAACAAATACACTCTGGGTGGTCAGTGACTGGTTTATTATGGGGAGTGGGATAGAATTGTGCTCAAGGTACATAGATCTAAAAAGGTACAGGTGGAGCATCTCTTGTCCAGAATTCAAAATCCAAAATACTCTGAAATGTCCACACGGGTGGCTGAGATAGTGATACCTTTGCTTTCTTTTTTTTTTTAAATATTTTTATTGTTTTATCATTATCAACACAATATTATACAATGTCTATTTACAGCAGATTCATGTTATTCATTTCTAGGTACAATACTTCAATCTTTAGCATCTGCCATTATGTTTTTCTTATACCTTTTTGTATCCCTCACCGCTGTGCTCCCCTCCCCCCTCCCCAAGCCATTGCTTTTACATATCATTCGTCCAAAATTTCATTTCTTCTTGTGGAGGTAACCTTCCTTCTTCCTTTTCTAATCCTTTTTCAATAAATTTTCTCCATACCTCATAAAAATCACTTTGTTTCCATATACCTCTTTTTTACTTTTTAATATACATGTTAACTTGTCATTTATTGCCAGTTTCCACACTTCCTTGTACCATTCCTCTATTTGTATATTTATTTCTTTTTCCAATTCCTTGCTATAAGCAGTCTTGCTATTGTTAATAGGTTTGTTATCGCATCTTTATCCTTTTTTCCCAATTGTATACTATTATATAATGATAATAAAGCTATACTAGGACTTCTTTCTATTTTAATATTCATTATATCTTCTATTTCTTTAAATACTTTCGCCCAAAATTTGCTTACATATTTACATTGCCACCACATATGTATGTATGTTCCTGTTTCTTGGCATCCTCTCCAACAGTTTTTCGAGTAGTTTTTATTTATATTTGCCATTCTTACTGGTGTAAGGTACCATTTCCATATTAATTTATAATAATTTTCTTTAATCCTTATTGATAAATTTTTAAGATGTCTTTGTCTCCACAATTGTTGCCACTCTGTTTCCTTTATTTTTATCCCTAAGTCTTCTTCCCAGACCTTCTTAAGGGTGTTATTTTTTGTTTTTCCTTCCTTTATTTCAATTATTATCTTATATATTTTACTAGTTATTCCTTTCAAGTTTTCGTGCTCTTCTACATCCCTCCCATTTTGTATTATTTGTTCAAATTGGTTAACCTTACTTCCTTTTTATTGTTTTTAGCCAATTTTTAAACCATTGTTCTAATTGTATACAATGGAACCATGTCAATTTTATTTCTCTAAATTCTTCCATAATCATTTCCTTCTTTGTTCCTACTTTTATCCAATCCCCATTTTATCTAAAAAAATTTCCCTTAACTTTTTATCCATTATTTGTTTTAAATTCTTTGGAAATTTCTTTTCCATTACGATTGGGGTTATTACTGATCCATCCGTTATTAACATTCTCCTGTATTTATTCCACACTTCTAATATATTACTCAACATTGGATTTCTAATTTCCCTAATTTCTTTCCTCGTGAATTGTTTAAAAATATATTCCATATTTCTTCTTCCACTTTTCCTGAGTAATTTCTTAGCCATTCTACCCCATCTTTTTTAATCATTCCTTCTATAACCAGTCTCAATCTACTCGCTTCATAATATTTTTTAATGTTAGGGAGTGCTAAACCTCCTTCTTTTGCGATTTATACCATAACTGTTTGTTTAGTCTATTTCCTTTACTACCATTGCAATATTTATTTACCATTTGTTGCCATCTGTTTAGTTCTTCCTCTGTAATTTGAAGTGGCAGCATTCTAAATATGAAGCTTATCTTTGGGAGTATTTTCATTTTTACTAATGCTATCTTTCCAAACCAAGATAGATGTATACTGTCGTACTCTGTTAATTTTTTTTAACCTCTTTTCTCAATGCTACTACATTTACCTCTTCCATTTCTTTTAAATCTTCTGTTATTATTACTCCAAGGTATTTTAATTTGTTCTTTAATCTAATTCCCATTTTTCTTTGTTCTGTAAAATCTTTTTCTTCTTTCTTTGTATAATTAAATAGCATCATTTCTGACTTATTCCAATTAACTTGTAGACCCGTTGATTCCCCAAATTTCTCTAGATGTTCCTTTACTTTATCCATTTTACCTACTATATTTTCAATAAATACCAATGTATCATCTGCAAATAAGCTCACCTTCTGCTTTTCCTTTATTCCTACCCTTCTAAGTTTTTATCATTCCTAATGGCATTTTCAAATAGTTCTATCACCATCGCAAACAGAATTGGTGATAGAGGGCATCCTTGTCTTGCTCCCTTGTCACTTTTATTTCTTTTGTCACCCCATCATTTATATTTACAACTGCTGAATTTCTTGAGTAATATTGTTCTAATAAACCTTTTATTCTACTTCCCATTCCAAATTTGTTCATAATCTCGCTTAAAGCCCGCCATTCCACACAATCAAAAGCTTTAAATATATCTAATGATAATATCCCTACTTTTAAATTCTTCTCTTGAACCACACAAATTTTATTTAGTACTTTCCCTATCAAGTTTGACATTTGTCTTCCTTTTACAAACCCACATTGGTCTTTTTATATACATATAAATACATTTGTTCATTCTATTGGCTATTATAGCAGATAGAATCTTCGCATCTTGGTTAACTAGTGATATGGGCCTATATGACCCTGGGTCTGTTAAATCTCTATCGGGTTTTGGTATTAATATTATTAATGACTTCCTCCATGATTCTGGGATATTTTCTCCTTTCATTATTCCATTGTACAGTTCTAATAGTTTTGGAATCAATACATCTCTGAAGCTTTTATAATATTCTGTTCCCAAACGGTCCAGACCTGGAGCCTTCCCAACTTTTAAATTCTTAATAACTTCCTCTATTTCCATCCTCTTAATAGGTTGTTCCAACATTTCTTTGTCTTTCTCCTCCAACCTACTCTCCCAATTTTCCTCCACGTATTTCCTAATTTTTCTATGGAGCTGGCTTTTGTTTGGTATAATTCCTTGTAAAACTCTTCAAAAACCTTCAATTTTTCTTTCATAGATCTACATGTTTTACCCGTTTTATCTTTTATCGTGCTTATTATACCTTCCATTTTCTTTTTTTGTGTGGATTTGGCTAGCATCTTTGAGTTCTTATTACTAAATTCAAAAATTTCTCTCCTTAAATATATTAAATTTTCTTGTACTTCATCTATTTCCATTTTTTCCAAGTACTCTTTTTAGCTCTCAGCCTTACATAAATTTGTGTCTCTCTCTTTATTATATACTTTTTTTTCCAACTCATCTATTTCTTTTTCTAAATTCTTTTTCCTTTCTTCTTGCCTTTTTTTGAGATTAATTGTCTCTTTTATACATAACCCTCTCGCCACCGCTTTCATTGTGTCCCATAATACTCCTTTTGATACTTCCCTTCCATTAAAGTCCCAAGTTTCTTGCCATTCGGATTTCACTCTATCCACAATCTCTCTATGGTTCAAAATTCTTGTATTCAGTCTCCACCTCCTCATTTTATCATAATCACATTTCAAAGCAATCTCAATTGACACCAGAGCATGATCTGAAATCTTGATGCTTCCAATATCAGCATTTAACAATTTACTTAACATGTTTTTAGAAACAAAAATATAATCTATTCTCGTATAAACTTTATGTACAGCCGAGTAGTATGTACATTTTTTCCCTCTCCCTTTACCATTCTCCACACATCCTTTAAATGCCACTTATTCATCACTCTACTTAAATACGTTGTTTCACTATTTCTAATTTTTGTCATTTGTGTAGTTTTATCTTTTTTTTATCCATATTACAGTTACATCCCCTCCAAATATTACATATTGTTGGTGATAATTCTCTATCTGACCTAGTACTTTTTCATAAAATTCTTGCTGTTTTACATTTGGTGCATATACATTTACTAATACATATTTATCCTCCCCTATTTCCCCATACATTATTATATATCTACCTTCATCATCTTTCAACACCTTATTTATTACAAAATTACATTTCTTAGCAATTATTATGGCTACACCTCTTGATTTTGATGACCCAAAGGATTTTTCATAACTTCTTATCCAACTCGATTTTAGTTCGTTCGAACCCGGTTTATTCTGGTGAGTTTCCTGTAGGAAGATAACGTCCGCTGCGTCTTTCTTCAGTAGAGTTTCAATCCTCCTTCTTTTAATTACTGTCCCTAAGCCTCTGGTGTTCAATGTTGAGATTCGTAGTTTATTGGACATCGTTATATAAATAACGATACCTTTGCCTTCTGACAGTTCAACGTACACAAACTTTATTTCATGCACAAAATTATAAAATCTATTTTGTCTAAAATTACCTTTCATATGTACATTGTACATATGAAACAAATCAGTATCATATATAGACTTGTGCCCATCTCTATGGTTATCTATATTATCTATATGCAAGTATTCTAAAATAAAAAAATAAAATCCAAAATACAGAATACTCCTGGTCCCAAGAATTTTGGATAACGAATACTCATGCTGTATTGTCTGGGCTGCTTCTGTTTGGCAATTTGAAGTTTTACATTATAGGGCAATCTTAAATTTCTATACAGTAGTAGAACCTCTCTCCATTGGCTCCCCCTTGTTGTGGGGGAGAGGCTTGTGTACCCTAATGTAGTTGTGAGCTATGCTGGTGGTGGCATAATAGCCACTGGTAGGGCCTCCCATGCCAGACAGGTCACAACCGAAAGGTCTGACAAAGAGCGTCAAAGGGCAGGATGGGCTCTTTAGCCTTTTGGCAACCATCCTAGGAGAAGGAAAACTCTAAATTCAAACCCGGGCAGATGGTGCTCGTCTAACCCTGTTAAGGTCAACCATCTAGAGAAGGAAACTCAAATCAAACCTACGACCTGAGGACTTCGCTGCCACCGTCCAAGCTTGCTAGGCCCCAGCAGACGAACCTTTGGTTTAAAGGGTGAGGCCAGTTCTGTGTACGCTGCGCTCCACCAGAAAAATCCATTGCATAGGCTCGAAGGACACATCCAACCTCCTTAGTCATCAACGCGCTTGTAGAAAGTGTGGGATGAGTCCTTTATAAGAATCTTCATTCACACAGTAATGCCAGAGAGAGAGAGAGAGAGAGAGAGAGAGAGAGAGAGAGAGAGAGAGAGAGAGTGTAGAACCAGCATATTCCCATTTGGCCCACCCAAAATGGTTTTAAATTGTATGTTATTGCTTATGTTTGAGTTTTATTGATGGTATTGTTTTATAATTGCTGTTGTGTTGTTATTATGTGTTATTGGGCTTGGCCTCATGTAAGCTGCACCGAGTCCCCTTGGGGAGATGGTTGCGGGGTATATATGAAGTTAATAAATAAATAATAAATAAATAAAATATGAAGGGTTTCTATCACAATATCATAAAGAATGTAAGAAAATATCCAGAATACATATTTTGTGGATGAAACTGTACCTACTGATTCTGCATGGTTATCATATTGAAGTAACTTTCCCTAGTGTCAGTTGATCTTAGCAGCTCATAAACCTTTACATTTTTTGTCTTTTAATATGGATTGAAAAAATATAAAATATGTAGTTTTTTCTTGTCTTTTTCATTTCACAGGCAGAATATGTCATCATTTCTCCTGAGGTAAGCAATCAAATGCTGAAGGGATAACACGTTTAGGCCATTGAATTTCATATAAATCATAGCAGAAAAATGCTTGGGATTAGAGCAGTGGTTCTCAACCTGTGGGTCCCCAGATGTTTTTGCCTTCAATCCCCAGAAATCCTAACAGCTGGTAAACTTGCTGGGATTTCTGGGAGTTGTAGGCCAAAACACCTGGGGATCCATAGGTTAAGAACCACTGAATTACAGGGTAGGGTTTGCTCAAGAATTTCAGGTTGGCTACAGACGAACACTATGAAAGTTAGTGTGGTGGAGTGGTTGAAGTATTGGACTATAACCTGGAGGTCAGGGTTCAAATCCCTATTCAGCCATGGAATATCATTTTCAGCCTCAGAGGAAGGCAAAGCCAAACCCACTTTGAACAACTCTTGAAAAGAAGACTGCATGTTAAGCAAACCTTAGGTTCACCATATGTGGGAAACATTTTGAAGGCATTGAGCAGCAGTCTTGCACCATTTCCCCCCTTTTCTACAACATATGAGTGTTTGCTCTCTCACAATAGACATCTTTTGCAGTGTACTTGTTCTCCACTTGTAGCAACATTACAATGGCAAATAAGTTAGGAAACGGATCAAAGTAAACTGATCTTCCAGTATAGATGCTTCCTTTTCTCTTTTGAGGTCTACAACAAAGAACAAGCATGCTGTTTTTAAAACATGTATCTCTTAGACATTCATAGTGAATAATGAGACTTTCAATATTGCAGGAAAAGTCACGATTTGGGAGTGCTGTGATAACAGTAAAATCGGGACCACAGGTGAGCAAATGTCTGATGCTAGCTGTTGCAGGGAAAGAAAAATCCAAGGCCAACCAGGAGAGAAATAATTGCCTTCTTTAGCTGTTTTCTGAAACTATGGAGAGAACATGGTTTCTCGAAGTTTCTTTAATCCATTTCACTGGCGGCAAGGTGTTGAAATGAGCAAATGTGCACATTTTGCCCAAGTGGTTAAGGAGGATAGAAAAGGGGATGTAGGCCAGCTAATGCAGTAGTGAGTACACAGTACAGTAGTTGGGGTGATTTGAGCTCAAGCTCATTCTTCAGATGTCTGTACCATAGGAAATAGGTTTTCCTGCAATTGATGACTGTATATCATGATGATCTAAACCAGTGGTTCCCAACCTGTGCAATGAAAGCAACTAGTTTCGCAAAACCCTCTTATAGTGTCAAGGCTTATTAAATATGGCTTTCCATGGGCAAGCAGATGCCGACTACTCAATGGCATATGTTCTGTATCAGAAACTAGAATGGATGTGGGCTAGTCAATGCAATTTTCTGAATCAGCACCTCAAATAACCAAACTGAATCTAAAGTTGACCAAAACCTGATTTATAACCCTAATGTTAGAGTGGTCCCTGGTCAAAAATAGAGAGAAACGGGTGGGAACCACCGATCTAAATGCAAGTGAGTACAGCTAGTCTATTTTACCCTCGTAACAAGTGTTCTAAAATCTTAAGGTATCCATGTTTTTTTGTTGTGCCTATAATTCTGTAGAATCAATTGCTGCTTTCTCTCTTTTCAGAATAACATTGTAGTAGCTGCTGAAAGAAGTTCAGTAAAAGCACGGCTCAGTGGAAGACTTTTTATCTACACTTTCTAAGTACTACTCTTGTGATTAAGTGTCTTCAGTGAACTATTTTTAATTTTCATATAACTGCTCTTTAAAAGTAGAATAGGGTGATAGATATGCTATGGGGTTGGCATTTGGACAGCACCAATCCTTTTAAATAATAAAAGTTCCACCTCTGAAATCAGTACTGCTGTAATAAAAAATAAATTATAAAAAGTAATACTATGTGGAAGCTTTTGATCATGATTTATTTCAATACTGGTCCAAGAAAAGACACCACACTTACATGGAATCCTGTTGTAAGTTATTTATTACAATATACAGTACAGTTTAGTATACTGGTGGAAAAAACCCCCTCTAAAATCCTGCAAATGTGGAGTTACTAGTATGTCATAAACAATACATTTTCCCAGTTTTTATTTATTTATTTCGTGTCAAAAGCATTGCATAAATAAGTATAAAATGGATAAAACAGAGGGAGCATGAGCGGGTAAATAATTTTTGACCAAAAACGGGCAACAGCGGCTGCATTGTCTGTCTTGGAACGTGTCCCTTGCAGACACAGGGGTTGTATTGTAAATTGTCCACTTTGCCAAGGATCTTTAAAAACAGTGTGTGGAGTAACTCCAGCAGCATTTAGAGGTTGGCTCACAAGAATCTGAAATTTCCTGAGTTAATTTGTTCATGTCAAAAGCATTGCATAAATATGGTAATTATAAAACTGATAAAATAGAGCACTGATTCTCAAAGGGGGCGGTGGGAGGCTCAGGGGAATTTGGGCGGCGGTGAACTGCTTTAAGGGGGCAGTGAACGATTGGCCATTTAGGAGGGGTCACGTGACCCTTTTCTTTGGCCCCGCCCACTTTGCTTTGACCTGCATATTAGATATCTGGATTAGAATTCGTAAGAGTAGCAAAATTATTTATAAGTAACAACGAAAATATGGTTGGCATTAGGTTGGTCACCACAACATGAGGAACCTTACTTAGGGGTCATGGCATTAGAAAAGTTGAGAACCACTGCATTAATACATATATCTTTCTGTTTAATTGCTATTAAATTAAATAATAATAATTTCTAGGGGGGCAGTGAGTAATTTTTTTTCTGGAAAGGGGGCGGTAGGCCAAAAAGATTTGGGAATCACTGAAATAGAGGGAGCACAAGAGGCTAAATAATTTTTCACCGAAAACGGGAAACAGTGACCACATTCTCTGTGGCTTTAAGTAATTCTTCCTCTGTGCATGAGACAGGGCATTGTGGGCAAGCATACAGATGTGAAGTTGTTTGTTCTGCTCCAGTCGCACAAGGTGGATGGTTTTTCTAGGTAGTCCCATTTTTGCTAAGTTGTCTTTTGATCTTCCCACTCCAGAGTCTGTTCAGGGGCTTCCAAGCTGCCTATTCTTGGTTTGCCCCTGGAGAAAGACCTTTGTGGGGACTGTTCAATTGGGGTTTCCTGGTTTAGCTGCCCAGAGGGGTACCCTTGCCATTGCTGGGGGACCATTAAGAGGAGTGGTGGTTCTCATGAAAGTCTTCCTTGATTTGAGTCTATGGGAAGGAGGCAGATAGCCAAGCAGTGGTTGGCTTTCACAGTGTTCAACCTTATTTCTCTCACAGTTGGTAGCAACTTCCCATCGCACATCGGGGGAGGGGGGGGGCAATGGCAGCTAGCATATAGAGTTTATCAATAAGTGTAGGTTTGAGACATCCTGTGATTATTCTGCATGTTTCATTCAGTACCTGACACACAGATTCCCACACAGATGGAGGAAAACTAAGATTGTTGCCATTTGAAAACCTGGAAAAGACGTCTCCAATGCCAGGAACTACCAACCAATCTCCCTCTTACGTCATCTATATAAAGTATATGAGAGGAAGCTATTCAATGTATTAGGACCTGTCATCGACATGGTGCAACATAGAAAAATGCTGCATAAAGTCTACCATATTACCTGGGGCTATGCTTTTACAAAAACTGTCCAGGTCCTCCTAGAAAACCGCAGTTTCTATGTGAAGTTTCAAGGCAGGAAAAGTAGATGGAGGCGGCGAAAGAATGGTTTACCTCAGGGCAGCATTCTTACACCGACCTTGTTTAACATCTTTACTAACACCATTTACAATGAGCTTAATATATGCTGGTGACCTTGGCCTCGCAACACAAGCAAAAGACTTTGAAACAGTTAAAAACCTGAGTTAATACATCTATATAAATAGTTTCTGCAGCTCAGTGATGCACCACACGATTTGCAAACTGAAGGTCCTGGATTTCATGTTAAAGAGGATCAAGTATTAGGTGAAGGGAAAGATTTCTGCTGGAAACTCTGAAACTGTCAGTGCTAAGCTAAATGAGCATCACTAACATACCTAAATGGATTTCTGTTGAGTTAAAGGAAGAATACAGTACAATGAAGGAAGAAATCAGAATGCTGTGAAGGAATCATGTGGCCCTCCAGTGGCCGGACTTAAAGTTCTGGCACTGCTTATCTTTGGCTATGCGGACTAGGGCTGTTAGGACACCTAGGCCAACAATATCTGGAAAGTGTCATGATGAAGTCCTTTGAAGATGGCATAGAAAGCAATATGATACAATGGGAAGAAGGTCTCCTGAAGCTATGCTACTTTGGGCTAGTCGCTGTCTCCTGGGTTAGTTAAACCCTTCCATCAAATGCAGTCTCTCGTTTCTTTTATACATCAACATTTTATAATCTCCTTGCTGTTTAGGTTAAAGAATAATACATGTACTAACTTCATTTAAAATCACCTGCCAATGCCTTATTATTTCTTACCTTGCTCACTACGCAATGCAATGCAGCACAAGCAATAAAATCAGATACTTCTTTTCAAACATTTCACAATCATTTTGAAGTACTAACATTGTGCTAGCAGTTATCAGTAGGTTGTACAACAATCATTCAACCAATGAAAATTTCTCTCAATCCCTGACAGTATTTATCTTTTAGTGGAAATTAGATTTTGGCTTTGTCACACCAGGGCCCCCTGGCGGCACAGTGGGTTAAACCGCTGAACTGCTGAATTTGCTGACCGAAAGGTTGGCGGTTGGTGAGCAGAATGAGCTCACACTGTTAGGCCCAGTTTCTGCCAACTTAGCAGTTCAAAACATGCAAATGTGAGTAGATCAATAAACACCACTTCTGCGGGAAGGTAACGGTGCTCCATCCAGTAATGCTGGCCACATGACTTTGGAGATGTCTATGGACGACACTGGTTCTTTGGCTTAGAAATGGAGATGAGCACCACTCTCCAGAGTCGGACACAACTAGACTTAATGTCAGGGAAAACCTTTACTTTTACTTTACCACATGACATTTTGAGCAAAGGAGCGTGATCAAAATAGATAGCATCCTTTCAAGCCCTAGATTACAACGGATGGTTGCAATTTTAACATTTTCAAAGTAACTCATCAATGTAACCACAGTAATTGGATCAAAGCAGGGAACAGCCCCAGTGCTTACAATGTTCATATGCTAGAGCAGGGGTGCCCACACTTTTTCAGCATGCGAGCTACTTCTAATAAAACCAAGTCTGAAAGATCTACCAGGGCGGAGCAGGGGGAAGGGGGAGGGGCTTCGCACGGCCTGGCTCCGCCCCCTTCCTTTCTGGCTTTAGTGTTTCCACAGATTCTGGAGACGAGGGGGGAATGTCAAGCGAGTAGTGGCTATCTATGCCACTACTGCCTTGGCATTCCCTCCTCTTCCCTCCAGAAGCTGCGGAAATGCTAAAGCCGGGGGGGAAGGGGGCGGGGCTTTGCACGGCCTGGCTCTGCCCCCTCAGAAGTGCCCCATCCAGCTGGGATCGACCTCCTTCGGTCCCGGGATTGACCAGTCGATCGCGATCTACCTAATGAGCACCCCTATGCTAGAGAAACAAAAGAGATATTTTCCTTGTAAGGTCCAATGGTTCAATATGTATGAACAGCATTGAATTTATTTACCTTCAAACTCATATCATTTGAGATATAGCAGAGCTCTACAGATATTTTGAAGAAATTCCAAGAGCACCAGCTAACATGGTGAATGGGATCTCAAATCCAAAAACACTGATGGCTTTTATTGTATCTAACCCTAAACTTAAAGCAAGAGTGTTGAAACAATGCAATAAGCAAAGCTTGAGCTGGGAAACTAAAGACTTCTACTCCAACTGATCCTACTCCAGGTGTTTGGGACTTCTACTCCCACAATTCCTAACAGCCTACTGGCTGTTAGGAATTGTGGGAGTTGAAGTCCCAGACACCTGGAAGGCTGAAGTTTGCCCATGCCTGTACTATAGCCATGTCCAGAATCCCTGGCATGAACAGGAAAACAGAAAAAGGAGAGCAGATTAAGATGGCCTCTCCAGCTACCCTCAGCGCATTACAAATAATAGATGTATCAGTTTGGCCAAGAAATAAATGTGGAGGCTGCTGAAAGGAAGTCATTTCTGGATGCATTTTGGAAAAAGGCTTCAAATGATGTCCAGAAGACTCAGAATGGTTTATTTACTCATGCTAGCTTTAGCTGACTTGGCTGTTTCTTTCACGTGCCCAGATTGTAGATACCAGATTAAAAGTTTTCTGGAACATATTGACAGACTATCCACATTCCTTTGATGTTATTTCTGCCCAGTAAGAAATCTATTTTATTAACTGAGATATACCTGTAATTTCCTTGCATATAGTAAACCATCGTGTCCTGAAGAAGTATCAGATGAACCACAACATGAACGTTGTGTTCATTAGATTATAGGTGCTTGAGATATTCTACTTTGGTGCAAAAAAATCTGTACGGCTCATCTCACCGAAGCTGGAACTTTTGATGGCTGTAGGCACACATCTTGGCATATACTAAAGTCACATGATAACAAATGCTACCTTTTAGTAGAAGAAACACAGTCTGAAGTCAAATTTTAAAGGTGGGCTGATCAATGGTTTGTCACTGTGTTTCTACTTGACCCAAGTGATTCTGTTTTAAAGTCACTTTTCAAGTCCACTTTTCCATTTGCTGGCTGGATTCTTTTCAGAAAAGCTGGAATCTATGGAACAACAACATCATCATAAAGTGAGCTAGGAAAGCAGTGAAGTGATCAACATGAAGGAACTCTGACACCCATGCAAAAAAAAAAGTGAATGAACATCTTTGACCTAGAGCAGTGTTTCCCAACCTTTTTTGAGCTGCGGCACACTTTTAACATTAAAAAATCCGGGGGCACACCACCAACCAAAATGACACAAAATGACACTCTAACACAGTAAAGAAGTGGCTGGGGGATGGTGGCCTGCTGGGAGCAGCTGCTGGGAGTACTGAAACCGGGGGAGGAGCCAGGACGCACCATGCCCAGCCCCCTCCCCCGGCTTCAGCTCTCCCACAGCTTCTCCAGCCTTGAGGGGGCAATGCCAAGCCAGCGGTGGCAGAGCCAGCACAATGCTGGCTTGGCACTATCCCCTCAAGGCTGGAGAAGCTGTGGGAGAGCGGAAGACGTGGGGAGGGGGTGGAGCCAGCCCGCACCATGCCCCGCCCCCTCCCCAGCTTCCTCCTCCGCACGACTTCAGTGAGCGAGGGGCGGGAGTCATGGCGAATTGGAGGCTGGCTGGGGAAACGACCGAAGGAGGCGGCGCCCTGGCCCCTTCTTTTTCTTCGCTGCCGCCCAGCCCTTCTCCTCCTCCCCAAGCAGCAGGAATTCGGCAGGAGGAGGGGGGAAGGAAGGGGGGCAGAGAGCTTTTCTCACGGCACAGCAGGATGTCCGTCACGGCACACTACTGTGCCACGTCACAGCAGTTGGGAAACACTGACCTAGAGGACCACAGTATCTTTCACTAAGTGTTACTTTGCTATCAATGGTTTAAATTCACAAAGACAGGCTGTTCCGATGTGCCTTCCCTGATTAAAGTAAATAATGTCCTGGTATGATCAATTTCTTACAAAATATCCTCATAAGTACTTTAATTACCTGTTGGGTCATCTGCCCCACATTATCATTTAAAACCTTTCCTGTTACATACATTCTACCTCTGTTCGCATCCAGTGTTATTTATTTTAAAATTTTAATATTTCACATTTGGCCCACCCAGAATGGTTTAAACTGTCTGTTATTGCTTGTGTGTAAGTATATGGATTGTATTGTTATTATTTGCTGTTATGTTGTTATTATGTGTCATTGGGCTTGGCCTCATGTAAGCCATCCCGAGCCCCCTTGGGGAGATGGTGGCGGGGTATAAATAAAGTTAATAATAATAATAATAAATAACAGTTAGGAATGTATAATCTAGAATTGCATAGTCACAAATGGCTCTGTATAGGGACTGTTGAGTTTCCTAATGCCACTTATTTGGCAATTGACATTCTGACTCTTCCTCATACAAGTGATCTTGAGTGTAAAGCTGAATTGTGACAGGTACACCATCGTTGTTGCAACACTTATGGAATGGGGTGAAAACATCCGTCAGCTGATTCCCAACTGACTGGGGAAGAGATCTTCACCGATCAGGGATTGCTGCCCGGTAAGCGGGGATGAGACAACAGTCCAGAGGTCACTGCTTAGCCATGAAACTATAGTGTTTATGTTTTTTTGTTTTTGTTTCAGGAGCGACTTGAGAAACTGCAAGTTGCTTCTGGTGTGAGAGAATTGGCCGTCTGCAAGGACGTTGCTCAGGGGATGCTCAGATGTTTTACCATTCGGTGGGAGGCTTCTCCAATGTCCCTGCATGAGAAGCTGGAGCTGACAGGAGGTAGCTCACCCCACTCCCCAGATTCAAACCGCTGACCTTTCGGTCAGCAGTCCTGCTGACACAAGGCTCATTGCACCACCAGGGGCTCCTGTTATGTTGTTTACATAGTGGAAAGAAATCTGGCTGGTATATTTTAAACTAAGTACAAATGGTTGGTTAGTTGCTTATGTTGCCTATGTTTATATTTTGAAAGGTCAGCTGGATACTACTTTTTACACATGTATCTCAGGTACTTTTAATCACTATAAGAAATATTGGTTGAGTTAGACCAGGATTTCAATATAAAAAATAGAACTAATGGAGAGCAGGGCCAAGTCAAACCAAAGTACAGACAGTACGCTTGTGGTTTCTTCATTCTGAAACTACGGAGATATGATATATGCTCTCAAGATCAATACTTTAAAAAGCACAATGTAGTGGCTTTGTAGTAATACAATCAAGCAAGTAGGTGCTTAAGTGTAAATTTTAGTGAGATTGTGCTTACTGGAGGAGGTACTGAAGGTTCAAGCTGCCGCCCGAGGAAGGAAAGGAGGCGTCGCCAAATCAGGCCGCTGCCCAGGAACATAATTCCAGTCACCAGCCAAAATACTCCACGATTCTAGCAAGTTAAGGAACACAATGAATTATTCAAGGCCTTTTCTTCTGAGATATCCTCTACGCCTCAAACACAGCTCTAATTTTAAACCGCTTTTAAAATAGGAATATTATTCACTGTGACCTTTGAGAAGAGGCTTTCAAGCGCTACCTAGAAACTACATTTATTTACCCTATTTATACCCTGTGTTTCTCAGCCCCGAAGGGGACTCAAGGCGGTTTACATATAGGCAATTACTCAATGCCCTTAAAGTAAAATACAATTCCAATGAACATTAAAATTAAAATTATAGTTAAAATTAATAGGTGTAGTTGAGAAGTCATTTCTCTAAACATATGGGACAATTGATATGACTCATATTTGATCAGAGGCCAGAAATATCTTTGCTCTCAATTTTTTTTCTAGCAACCTCTCTTTCAGTGTCGAATCTCACCTCTTCAAAGGAAGATTCCAAGTTCATGCCAAAAGCTACTCCTATCAATCCAAAGAGTGACAGCGAGAAAGTCCCCATGGTCAGTTGCAGGTTCAGTCTCATCATCACATTACGGTGGCTAAAGAAAAGAAATAATGTCAAAGTAAAAGGACACTTGCTGGTTTACACTCATTTCACAGGTTTGGGCATCTCTGAAGTACTTACTGCTTTCTTTAGATTTAGATAGGATTAGGAACGCTACCAAGTTAAAGGTTTGGTCCTTCCAGAGCCAAACAAACAAACAAAATACCAAAACAAAACAAACACCCTAAGTTTGAAGACTACTGATGTAAAATGGTTATTCTATATGGAGTCTTTTATGATTGATTACAGAGATACACATTTTTACATTTTCTTGTTACACTACACCCCCACCCTTTAAATAAGATATTATTGTATATTATCTGAGTTCTGTTTCAATCTAGGTTGCTTTGAATAGTTGGCAATTTGCAATGTTACAAAAGCTAATACATTAGAAGCCCGAGGAAGAAACAGAAGTGAAACAGTTTAAACTATTTGTTTAAGATAACATTTGGAACAGAAAGTTATTGAATGTTGAAATCAATCTTCCCACTTCACCTTCCTGCCAGAGATGTATTCTCTGTCAGTAGGACACACAATAAAAATCACACTGAAACTATCATTTCTAAAGATAACGGTCTTTGGTAACAAGCTCACTGGACCCAGTACAGTACAGTGATACCTTGACTTATGAGTTGAATTTGTTCTGTGACTGAGCTCTTAACTCAAAATGCTCTTATTTCAAAGCAACTTTCAAATTTAAGTTCATTGAAATACTATTATTATTTATTTACTATTTTTTATATGCCACCCTTCTCAACCCCGAAGGGGACTCAGAGCGGCTTACAGCAAACAACAATACTGCCAGAGTGGCTTACAATGTACATATAACAATATTGCCAGAGTGGCTTACAGCAAACTGAAAAAACAACAATTAACATTACTGTCATAGCACAGCATTAGCACTACACATCATATTGCACTACAACATATCACAATATTGTTAGCAATATTGCATGTAATACAAATATACAAATTATAATATCAAGATATAATTATTATATCACACTAGCTGTACCCGGCCACGCATTGCTGTGGCGTAGTCTGGTGCTCTAAGAATGTCTGCCTACTTTAAAACATGCAAATGTGAGTAGATTAGTAGGTACAGCTCTGTGCCAAAATCCTAAAGGCCAAAAGGTTAGCACATTGAATGTAGAGAGTGGGGTCAGCTCCCAGTATTAGCCCCAGCTTCTGCCAACCTAGAAGTTAGAAAACATGCAAATGTGAGTTGATTAGTAGGTACAGCTCTGTGCCAAAATCCTAAAGGCCAAAAGGTTAGCAGATTGAATGTAGAGAGTGGGGTGAGCTCCTAGTATTAGCCCCAGCTTCTGCCAACCTAGAAGTTAGAAAACATGCAAATGTGAGTGGATTAGTAGGTACAGCTCTGTGCCAAAATCCTAAAGGCCAAAAGGTTAGCAGATTGAATGTAGAGAGTGGGGTGAGCTCCCACTATTAGCCCCAGCTTCTGCAAACCTAGTTGTTTGTAAACATGAAAAGGTGAGTAGGGACGTTGTGTGTGGAAGGTAAGAAAAGTTTATGTTGGTTTTGGGGTTGTAGGAAGGGGGTGAGTGTGTGTAGTTTGTGTGTGGCTTTGCGGACGTGCGAAGGGGCGGGGGAGAGTGTTTGAGGGGGTGAGTGGGGAAGATTTGGAAGAGTTGTTTGTTACTGTTGGTTTGGGGGCGTAGGAAGGGGGCGGCGGGAAGTGGGGAACCGGGAAGAGTTGTTTATGTTTGGTTTTGGGGCGAGGGAAGCGGGGCGGGGGAAGTGGGGAACCAAGGAAAAGTTGTTTATGTGTTGGTTTGGGGGCTTAGAAAGGGGCGGGGGAAGCGGGGGAAGAGTTGTTTATGTATTGCTTTGGGGGCTTGGGAAGCAGGTGGGGGTTAGTGTTTTCGGGGGGCGCCGGGGCGGGGAAGGGGCGGAACGGGGAGGAGGGCCTTGGAGGGGGAGGGGCCTCCCCGTTCCTTAGGCCCGCCCCTTCTTCCCCACGCTGTTGCCTGTGATCGCAGCACCGAGGCGGGGAAGGGGTGGAACGGGGGAGGCGGGTCTGGGAGGGGGAAGGGAGGGGCCTCCCCTCCCGCTCCTTAGGCCCGCACCTTCCCCCCCCCCCACGCCTTTGCCGGCGATGGCGGCAGTGGGACGGGGAAAGGGCGGAATGGGGAGGCGGGCCTTGGAGGGGGAAGGGAGGTGTCTCCCCTCCCGCTCCTTAGGCCTGCCCCTTCCCCCCACGCCGTTGCCGGCGATCGCGGTGCCGGGGCGGGGAAGGGGCGGAATGGGGGAGGAGGGCCTTGGAGGGGGAAGGGAGGGGCCTCCCCTCCCGCTCCTTAGGCCCGCACCTTCCCCCCCCCACGCCTTTGCCGGCGATGGCGGCAGTGGGACGGGGAAAGGGCGGAATGGGGAGGCGGGCCTTGAGGGGGAAGGGAGGTGTCTCCCTCCCGCTCCTTAGGCCTGCCCTTTCCCCACGCCGCTGCCGGCGATCGCGGTGCCGGGGGGGAAGGGGCGGAATGGGGGAGGAGGGCCTTGGAGGGGGAAGGGAGGGCGACTTCTCCCTGCCCGGCTCCCTTCCCCCCCGGAGCCGCCGCCGCTGTTCCGGATCGCAGCGGCGAGGGGGAGGCGGAAGGAGGCGGCGCGGGGGTGAGTGTGGCTGCCATGCGCGACCGGTCGAAACGCGCGCTGGCTGCGAAGAGGCAGGGATGCCCGGTTCCGTTGCCCCATTTTGGGGGGTTGTGTTTGGGGGTGTTGCGAGGTACCTAGGTGGGGTTTTTTTGGCCGTCTAGGTACCTCATGGTATGGTTGCATATGTTGTCGAGTATCGTGTTTCTGAGGCTTATAGTTTCTTTGTCTATTTGCCCCGTTGCACGACGGGGCTCTTTTTATATATATAGATTATCATTGGCAGTATTATACTGTGTTACAATACACCACCAATACCAAATGTATATTCCACACACCATACTGTAATCATACATATTAATCTGTTCAAGCCCCCACTACCTCCCAATTTTGTTACATATGTATTTTATAAATAACAAATAATGTATAAATGCACATTTACATGGAACAATAAAAAGAAAGCTCTACATTAAAATGGTTGAGGCACAAAGCTGTGGCAAGGAAGCACAAAGTGAAGACGCAGAAGCATCATTTTCTTCATACTGTACTCATTTCATCCTCCCTCCCTCCCTCTCTCCATGAAGCCAAACATACAATGAATAAAAACCACACAAAATTAACAAATCCAAAGTTACTCAAAGTGAACAAGAGCAAAGCAGACAGTAATCTCCCAAAAAAGACAAGAGCATGAGGCACGGAGGCCGCTCCCTTGAAGCCCTAAAGCTCTGTACTCTGGCATTAACACTCCCTTTGGAGCTAACTCTTAACTCAAAACATTGTTCATATGCTCTTAAGTTGGGATGCTCTTAAGTAAAAGTTCTACTGTATATGCAGAGAGAGAACAATAGAGAACACAGGAAGTTTTGTGTTGAAGAGGGCTCAAAAAGTAGTCCTCCAGATATTGAGTAGCAGTGACTCCCATTCCTAATCTGCAGAGTCTAGGGCAGTGGTTCTCAATCTTTGGGTCCCCAGATGTTTTGGCCTTCAATTCCCAGAAATCCTAGCAGATGGTAAACTGGTTGCAATTTCTGGGAGTTGTAGGCCAAAACACCTGGGGACCCAAAGACTGAGAACCACTGGTCTAGAGACTAGAGTGAGGGAGTGGAAATAAAGTTACCCATTTTCTGATTTTTGATGCCACATACAGGTTGAGTTATTTGAAATGCTTAGGACCATACAGTATTTTGTGGAGATGGGACCCAAGTCCAAACATGAAATTAATTTATGTTTCAGATGCACTTCATAAAACTTCAGTGATTCTGAGCATGAAACAAAGTTTGTGTACATTGAAAAAGCACCCATGTGTACAATTTCAGATTCTGAAATAATTTGGATTTTTGAATTCTGGGTGAGGGATGCTAATCTTATAGCCAGAAACCAAATGTTCATTTTAGGAAACCGTCGTCCAAAAGTGACACATTGTCCGATTCATGAGATTTCCACAACACTTTATCCAGAACTATAAATAACTGAGTTATTACAACGTAAGCTGGTGTTAGCTAGAAAGCAAGCTTATGCTCCAAAATGCCATAAATAAATACATAAATAAAATTATGAAGATATGTGTGTTGTCCTAGCCAATCTCGGTGCAAATGAGTGCATAGGAAAAAATAAATAAAACCAATACACTTGCCTCACACTATACAGTCATTTATGTTTGGACAACAAGAGAATGCAAAATGGGAATTGGAGAAACTGCCATTTTTGGGAACAAACAGGATGTTTGTTTCTGTGTTGCTTGAAATATCTACAAACAAATGCTTCCATTCTTCAAAGGTCTCCCATATTTTTGCCATCCCTGATTCCTTTGGTAAGTATAGACAGAGTAACAGTAAAAATGTTTGGATTTACAGGTGGATTTGCTTTCCAGAAACGGTTTTTAAAATATTTACATGGTAAGCGAATTTACTGTTACCTTGCAGCAATACTTACAAAAGGAGCAAAGGACCAGGAAAGGTGGTGGAGTGCGTAAGGCAGGAGTATTAAGGCACTTTTGGCATTCAGCTCTTCATTTAAGTTTTCCTGATACAGCACTCCCTCTGACATAACATCCTTCTAGAGGAGAAAAGGAGGCTTTACGTTATATGCATAATTGACTGGTACTTAGCTGCACATTAAGATACATAAAGCTCAATAATAAATAGAAGCAGAAGAATACTATCTTAAAATGGGGGCAAGCAACCATGTGATACCCCCCCCCCCCATCCAACTGTGTTGCACTACAGTTTCCACAATTCCCAACCACTGATCATGCTGGATGGGGTTGTTGATCTTGTAGCCCAGTGATTCTCAACCTGTGAGTCCTCAGGTGTTTTGGCCTACAACTCCTAAAAAGCTCAGCCAGTTTTCCAGCTGTTAGGTTCTCTGGGAGTTGAAAGCCAAAACATCTGGGGACCCACAGGTTGAGAATCACTGTAAGCATTTGGAAAAGACCAGATGTTGATCTTTAATCCCCCAAACTAGGTAAGTTTATATACCACTGTGGCCAGTGAACCTCAATGAATTTTGTGAGGTTATTCTAGTCTGAACTGCATTGTTTTGTTGACTTTAGCCTTCACAATAGAATAGCTGTACACTGTGCAAGCAATTTATTATCACAGCACATGCATATTAAATAGGTGAAATTCAGTTCAGAATCAAAAATGATATTAAGGCAGGACTTCAAATGCAATTCTTAAATTTTCACATGCAGCATGCCAATGCATAGCTAACCTGTCCAAATTGATGAAAATGATGCTTTCAGAATCATCAATCAATAAACGAAGTTCACGGGTTTCGTTAATAAGATCGTCTGCCTGCCTGTAGTAATTCTCCATAAGTAGTTCCATCTCCTCTGCGTGGTCAATTCCAGAGACACTCTCCTCGCTGTGGGCAATAATGATTTTTTCTAATTATGGTGCCAGAAAATTGCAAATCCATAATGCGTATCAATTTAATTTATTCATTCAAAAATGTATACACCAGTCTACAGCCTAAGATCTCAAGGTGGCATACAGGTTAGACCAAAATATTTTAAACTATTTAAGAATTAAAACAATAAAGATGTTAGCAAAGTAAACACACATTAAACAATTTAAAAGTGTAAGCAGATTTTCAAAGTTGAAATACAGTAAGATTCCTGTATACAAGGTTTCACTGACCAGAGTGTGACAAAACATGTCATCTTTAGGAATTTTCTAGGTCCTCAAGATGATTCAACGGTATGTTTCCACTTAAGTTACTAGTCATCCTGGGATCTAGCAAATTCCTAGAGAGGTTACATCTCTTAGGAATTTTCTAGTTTCTTCAGAGTAAGTCTAGAGTGATTTCTGGTGGAAGTCATTTATTTCAACCAGATTTGCTATTATTCACGATTTTGGATCTCCATAGTAAGTTCAGGAATGTTCCTCGTCCATATGTAAATCAATCAGGCACTATAGGATTTAATTTAAAAATACTGCATTACAATTTCCACATGGTGGAATGAAGTCAGGATGAGTGCCAAACAGGTCTCCCAAGGGAAGAGTATTCCACAGTAAGGATACTATGGCTGAGAAAGTCACTTCTGCCATACCTCCAAAGTGTACTCCCGAGTCCGAACTGGTGGGCCCCTCCTTCTGCTCTCAGTTATCATGTAAGCATCTATCACAGTGGTTCTCAACCTGTGGGGTCCCCAGGTGTTTTGGCCTACAACTCCCAGAAATCCCAGCCAGTTTACCAGCTGTTAGGATTTCTGGGAGTGGAAGGCCACTCTGAAACACACTTTGTAATTATTCAAGTAGTAGGGGCCCTTCACTGTCCATACTTTGTAAAAACTACAAGTCTCTTCAGAAAACTCAATTTAATTCATACAACATCTCATGAAATAGTTAACGGAAATAGTTGCCACACCACAGGAGAGCAGTGTCGCCATCAACCATTTGCAAAACAGCACTCAAATGTTTCAAAGTAGAGGTCAGTCTGTGCCATGTAACAAGAATATTTTGCACATTATTCAAAGATGTAGCCAAGTTTGTTTGTATGAGTATACAAAGGAACCTGTGGCATTGTTAAGATTAACTGGGAAAAAGAGGTTTTTAGCATAAGCTTTCATAGACTGAACTGATAAAACAGATAGAGTCTGCAAAAGCTTATACTACAAACTTCTTTCTCTCACGTTAGTCCCAAAAATGCTACAAATTCCTTAATATTCTGCATAGTCTGTCCTCTAAAAACATCAAGATTTAAGCTGTTTACAAAAGTGTAAACAATGCCATTTCCACCTCTTTCCCTAACAATTATGTGAGATTTGAACAATCAGTTATACATTCCTTCAACGTCCGTGGGAGTACATACTTACAAAACTTGAGGGTCTGTCCATTTAGTGAGACACAACTCTTCTAATACTTCTTCTTCATCTAGGATTTCCAATACAGTCTCTTTGAAAACTTTGAGATCAGTTTCTAATTCTGACAAACTAATAAAACAAAAATGTAACACAAAGAATTATAACCTTCAACACAAAACACACCAATATATGTATCTCCAATGCTTGGGAAGATGTGTGAAAAATCCATAATGTGCACCAACATAATTTTGACAAAATAAAGGATTGCTAGCTGAACAAAACTGACATTGCTGGCTGTAAATTTTAAAGACTGTAAGGAGCTTGGGGAATGGTTATCTGAAAACTCCCCTCCCCACAACACCCCTCAAACAGAAATATACCTGATGATTTAAATGTTCATGAGAAGTTTGGCTAAATGACCCCACATTGGGTAGTAAGGCCAGTAATATCAGAGACACAGACAAAACAGTGGACATAGCTCTTAATGAGACATGCCGCATTATCACAGCATGTCTATGCCCCATACCAATGGATAAATTATACTGTTTAGCCGGTATTGCCAACATCAGACATCCTGCCAGGAAGTAGCAGCCAATAATGAAAGGACCAAGACAGTGACATCTCCGGCCCATCCCATTCGGATATCAGCCAGCACACCAATGCCTAAAATCAAGAAATAGCTTTCTAAGATCCACAGAGATATTCGCAGGAACACCTCAGAAAGGGAGAGTCCAAAAGTGGCAGGCAAAAACCCGGAACCTCAACCCATGGCTGATGTCGGATGAGATACTCTCTCATGGCACACAGAAGACTGGGCGACTTGGAAGGTGCTGAACAGACTGCAATCTGGCATCACGAGATGCAGAGCCAACCTTAAGAAATGGGGCCACAAAGTGGAGTCCACGACATGTGAGTGTGGAGAGGAGCAAACCACAGACCACCTATTACAATGCAACCTGAGCCCTGGCACATGCACAAGGGGCACTTTAAGTGGCCAGCTATTCGTCAAAGGACATTTAGTATAATGCCAATTTTTTAACTTTGTGTTTTGAAATACATTACAACTGTACCCTCAATTCGCTTCTGATGCGATAAATAAAATAACTATAGTAAAATTTGCATTACACGCAGAAGATTAAGATATCGAAGTATAATATTAAAACAAAATTTACAAATAACATCAAAAATATTGCTAAATGAGAAGAATGAAACTGGTGCATTGCTATCTATTTATTAATGTCAGTAGCATGATTTTTTAAAAAATAGTAATTGCACTTGCACTATTATTAAATACTTGTCACATAGTCCAGAAACTATCAAAATTAGATTTCATACATGCCACCTATTTATGGCATCACACTGTGAACAAGTCATAACATGCATATATTTTCTGCCCATGTATGCTTCTCAACAAAGAGACTTGTGAATAAATTAAATAATACACCAGTCAGTCCAAATGGTATTTTGCCTATTAAAAGGAGTTGGAGCAGAATAAGTAAAGATTCACTTTTACAACTAGCTACATCAATCTTTTAGGTAGTACAGGTTGAGCATCCCTTACCTGGAATCCCAATATACTCTGAAACTGAGATAGTGGCACCTTTACCTCCAGAAGGTACAATATACATAAATTTTGTTCCATGAAGAAAATGATTGTGTAGAAAATCCAGGTTATGTGTATAAGATGTAGACGAAACATAAATAAACTTGGTGTTTAGCCTTCAGTCCCAGCTCAAAGTTGTCTCATTTTGTACACATAAGCAAATAAAGTTATTCCAAAATTTGAAAAAAAATATTGAAAACTTCTTAAACATTTTAGATACAGGATAAACAACTTGTACTAACTAGGTAAAGACATTCATGAAGAAATGAGAAGGATATCTGAAGCAAAACAAAGAGGTTAGTATTCCAAGCAAAGAAAGCAGAGTTAAGCAAGTCCATTTAGGACTTCGACTAGAATACATCTCAGTACAGTACTGCATGCAACATGTCACAGTGTGAAGTTTGATCATTATATAGCTCAAGAATGAGGTTTTGTTAGAAATTTGTAATTCATTAACTCTTTAAAAGGGCTGTGGTAGGCTTTCTTACCTTTTACCATTTTGCAAAAGGACATGGACTTTGCTCCTATCCAAAGACAAAAGCTTTGGGTCCACGAGAGCATCCAGTGTCTCAAGAATCTGAGGCTGCAGGTAGTGAAGTCTCCCGTGTAGGTGGCTGATCTAGATAACAACATGATCCTTCATAAGAATTAAAACAATCTGCTTAGAATTCCTGGGATGTTGAACAAAGCAGGAAACAGACACATATTCCCAGAATTCCTGATGTGAACAAGACTCCCCCCGGCACAAATAACTATCCAGTTATGCACAGATCTTTCATACATATCAGCAAAATTAAAGGGAACGCGAAGGAAATCTGTTTAAACCTGCTTGGAATTAGCTTTAGGGATGATTTTGGTCTCAGAAGGGATGAGGTTAAATGGTAAATGTGTCCGCTATGTATTCAACAAGTTAAGCCAGGGGTGCCCACACTTTTTCAGCATGCGAGCTACTTATAATAAAACCAAGTCAGAAAGATCTACCGCGAGAGAAGCAGGGCGAAGCGGGGGGGGGGGCTTGGCGCAGCCTGGCCCCGCCCCCCTTTGGCTTTAGCTCTACACAGCTTCTCCAGGCTGAAGAAGCTGTGGTAGAGCTGTAGCTGGGGAAGGGGGCGAAGCTTGGCGCGGCCTGGCTCCACCCCCTCCCTCTGGCTTTAGTGCTACCACAGCTTCTCCAGGCTAGAGGAGGGTAGTGCCAAGCCAGTGGTGGCATAACTAGCCACTACTGGCTTGGCACTACCCTCCTCAAGCCTGGAGAAGCTGTGGTAGCGCTGAAGCCGGGGGAGGGGGCGGGGCTTGGCGCGGCATGGCACCGCCCTCTCTAGAAGTGCCCCATCTGGCTGGGATCAACCTCCTTCGGTCCCGGGATCGACCAGTCGATCGCGATCGACTTCCTGGGCAGCCCTGAGTTAAGGATTCAGAACACTGTCAAAGACAGTGGTTCTCACCTTGTGGGTCCCCAGGTGTTTTGGCCTACAACTCCCAGAAATCCCAACCAGTTTACCAGCTGTTAGAATTTTTGGGAGTTGAAGATCAAAATATCTGGGGACCCACAGCTTGAGAACCAGCGGTCAAAAAAGTGAAACCCTTTGTGCAATTTTTATTCATTTTAATTAAAATTAATTTTTATTTTTAATTAAATTGTATTTCCAATCTGTTGTATTTTAATTTGCCTTTATGATGAAAATGTTGAACACTGGAATACAGATTCTGTATTGAATGATTGTCAGACATATGCAAGCAGCTACAATAACTGAAAGACTGTGGAGCAAATCAATCACTTTCTGCATATATATTTCTTTCTTTAATCTTACTTTTCTGCTTCTGTTATTGTTTATTCTATTGTAGCTACTATCAGGAAATTTATATTTTGATATTTCTATAACTTATACCCTGCCTGCTTCCTTCAGCATATGACCACAACAAACTATTATTCTCATTACAGTGAAAGTATGCTCACCCAATACTGTAGTATCGCCTCCATAGCTCTGAATTCAAAAGGTAAAGAATATGTAACTAGTTGACCTTCTCCAGCTAACTGGGGCGCCAGTTCTTGGAACAACCATTTTTCCAGATTTGTATTGCGATAGTCCAAAATGAGAAGATATTCAGGGGTTACCACTGCCTTCAAAAACTACACAACAAAGGAGAATTAAATTAGACAATGATCTGTTATAGAAGCACATTCTGCTATTTTGGATCTTTTCAGTTATGAAATCAACTCAGTGGAATCCTTTCTACCAGAAAAAAAACTATATTTGATCTCATTTTGTTATGGCTTTTGAGACAGGATTTACCAGTCGAGGAGAGGCAGGTAAGAAATATAATAATAATAATGATGATGATGATGTCAGACAAACTAGCGTAAGGATCTTTTTCTCTTCTCTATAAGTGATGTATTTCTCTTAATAAAGATTACTTTTTAACTTTAGCTACTGGTGTACTTTTCTCATTGAGTAGCACCTCGCAATTCTTTCACTATGCATGCTCTCTGCTAACAATTTATTTATTTAAATACATACATAAACACAAACATACATATACTCTTATAGTTTTAATTCCTTGTTCCTATTTCTTGTAACTTCAACTCTGTTACTTTGTTTGGTGATAAATCAATATGCTACTGATCTCCACAAATAAAATTCCTCTAGTTTATAGTAATAAAAGTGCATCACTTATGCAGAAACTCGCCACATAGGTGACTCTCCATACAGGGAGAGAACCACTCCCATGTTGCGGCATCTCCACTGGCTGCCGGACGGCTTCTGAACTAAATACAAAATGCTAGTTGTTGCCTATAAACCCCTAAACAATTCGGGTCCAGGCTGTTTGTCTAACGGCATCTCCTTAGATAGACAATCTCGTGCACTGCAGTCAATGGAGGGGCCCCTGCTCTCGGTCCTACTCCGGTCACAAGAACGGTTGGTGAGAACGAGAGAGGGCGTCTCCGTGATCGCTCTTCATCTCTGGAACTCGCTTTCTAAATAAATAAAAACTGCCCTACCCTCCTTTCTTTCAAAAAACTCTTGAAAACACAGTTCTGCCCTTTGCCATATGGGGAGGAAGAGGACTAGGACACTTCAGATCAATGCCATTGGAATGCTGGCTGACTTATTTGTACCCGGGGCCATTATGGTACATTTAAAGAACTATTACAGTCAATGCTCTATAATTAAAGTTTTATTATTATTATGAGATAGTGACCCCTCTGCACATATTTGTAAATACAGGCAATGTACATTTTGGAAAAATCCCAAAATCCAAGGCACTTCTGGCCCAAAGCCTTTCAGAAAAGGGGGACTCAACTTTATTATTATTATTATTATTTGCACTTATCGGTCGCCAGTCTTAGTTTGGCTCGGGGCGACTCACAACAGTGAAAACACAAGATAAAAGCACACTAAAAACACGATAAAAACAATAAAAACACAATAGAACAAATTAACTACATAAAATACAACTCAACAAGAGCTGTGCATATAAAATAGGAGGGCAGATACTTCATACTTCATACAAACAATTTTTCTATACACACATAACATTCCGTAAAACTCACCATCACATATAACCAGTAGATATAGGACATAGAGATTCCAATTTACCTCCATTCTCATGATGATCCTGTTGTTCCTGGGTGATATGCTCACTTGATGCTGAAATCGTAGATCCCGTGCTTGAAGGTTTAGTTCCTGATATAGTTCTGTTTTCTTTCTTTCTGTCCAAAAGAAGTTTAAAACATGATGTAAAGAACATACACTACAATGAACTAACAAACGAACCCTCAAAACCATAAAGGCGGCACTTCACTTTTGCAGAGGTTGGGGGCACAGACCCCTTGCAAAAGTGTAAAAAAAATGTGATTCATGATTACATGTATCAGTTTCAGCAACAAAATTCTAAGCAACTAAACTGTAAGCAATGATGCTACTGCATCAATACAAAAGTTATGTTGTGTTGAGCTCCTGTTTTTAAGTGTTTAGAAGAAAAAGAAGTTTAGAATTCTACTTACCATAAGCATTTACATTACCATCTTTATCAAACTTCATCTACGAAGAAAAGAATAATCAACATTAGATTTTTTAATATCCGGAAGTATATGTCTGTAGTTTGCAATTTCCTTATCTCTATATACCTAGCAGTGGGAGGGGCTGCAGGTCACGTGACTGACTCAGTGACAGTTAGAGAAGTGTATTGTGCTTTGAATGAGCTTGAGTATAGAAGTCTGTCAGAGTACAGAAGCTCATGTTTGGAAGTTGGAAACTGTTGAGGCTTGTGTTTTGTTTGAAAGTAAACTCTTATTAGAGAGAGCTGAATAAAGCTACATAGTTTATGAAGAAACTGTTAAAGATTATAAATTCAAGATACAAATTCTCTGAAACGTTACTGAAGTTTTTTTTAACCCTTCACAAGAAATGCGCCTATACTGTATCTTTAAATATCAGTAAACAAAACTTGTTATCTTTAAAATAAGTCTGCTTGCCTTGTCTGCTTTAAAAATAAGTCTGACCTTGCCTTGTCTGTATCACACAGTGAAAGCAGGTCAAAGCAGAAAGGGCAAAAAATCCCGACCCCCACAACCAGTACAGGGAAATGCTCAATGCTCAAGGATCATCGGTTGCCAAATAAACTTTGCTACCCCAATTAGATTGTGATCTAACAGTTTGTGAACTATACCCACAATAGTCAATGAACCTAACAGGTCACGATCCATTATCCCCAATATGGTGTACTATAACAAAATGTGATAATGTAATAATTACATCATTTAATTTTCTGCGGCGTTTCTGGAGGTACTTTTACTACTATAGACATTGTCTTATAGTGTTGGGCCTATGGCTTCTGTGGCTTCAGGGGTTGTGGGTTGTGGTGGTGTGCAGGGATCTGTGATTTTCAGTGCAGGGCCAAGGTGATGAAACTCTGGAAAAGCAGTTAAGGGAAGTTAGTTTTCCTGAGAGTCCAGTGGGTGGGAATTGAGACACCTGGCTTGCTGATTCTAGCCGCAGCTGTGACTTTCCCAGGGAAAAGGGAGGGAAATGTTGGAATGCTGAGATCTTGTTATTAGTCCTGTAAAGGTTGAAATTCAGTTCCTGGTCAACTTTCGATTCTACTGCAAGCAGTTCCATGAACTCCTGATTTCATGATTTTTGGTCATTCATGACAGAACTTTGAGCTTGCCTTTTTTTTGGGACTAACCTAGTTTTAAGTTCTGTTGCTTCTTAGTGGATTTATATTCAGAGAGCTTACAACTTAATTAGCCTGAGGCTTTGGGAACATTTCCTGGGATTTTCTTGAATGCTTTTTGCCTTGGCTATTTTCATGTTTACTGTTATTTTTTTGGACATTGTTTACTTCAATAAATAGACTGTTATTGATCTATAGGTGGTATCTTACACCGGACAAATTAGCAAAAATATATAAAAATTCCAAACCAGAATGCTGGAACTGCAAAAAGAGTACAGGTACATTTTTCCATCTCTGGTGGCTGTGCCCCAAGGCATTCAAATTCTGGTATATATGATACAAAGAGAAATTGAAAAAATGCTTAAAAATGTGGTAGGGAAGCCAGACTCATTTCTGCTGGGAATAGTGGATCCATCGTGGGAAAAGGGAGAAAGGAAAACATTCATTTTGGCTACTACAGCAGCAAAAATGGTGTTTGCCAAATATTGGAAATCCCAGGAAAAACCTACTTTAGATGAATGGCTATCAAAAATTGTAGAAATAATACAGATGGAAACCCTGACGGAAGCTCTAAAAGAAAACAAGAAAAAAGATGCCGTGGACAAGAAGTGGGACTGGTCATATTTTGTGGAATATTTTAAGGTAGAAAGAAATGTCGAGCTGAAGGTCAAAGGGATCTAGAATAGGATGAGTGGATTATATAAGAGGTTGATTAGTTAAGAATTAAATGGTAATTGATATAGAAATTGATAAGTTTTGATTTTTTTCACTCTTAGATACTTCAGATATGAGTATCTCACCATTCTCTGAAAGGAAGAACTGATATTTACAGCAGCCAGGTCAGACAAGATAGAGAATCACCGAACCCTCAACTGTTATGGACACGCTGGTAAAGGTTCAGACAAGTTTCTGAACCTCCACTCTTGCTCACTACTTTTATCTTACTATCCCTTTTCTATATATCTACTGCTAGAAAGGACTATTTTCTTTTATTTTCATACCCCGGTTGGGAAACAACCCACTGGGACCCAGATTACTCACATTGTCTTTGTCTGTACCACACATGATGTATGTTATATATTTTTTGTTATATGTCATAACATCTTTAATACAAATTTATATTTTTTTAAAAAATAAAAAATAAATAGACTGTTATTTCCAGCCGTGGTTGTGTGAATATTTAAAGGGCCCTGGTTCACGGCCGGTGTGCGACATATAGGTGGAATGCTTCTGCAAGTCACTGTGGAATATATATCTAGTTTAGATAATGCTTTAGCTATAGCATCTCAGGATATATACGGTATGCTATTATATTGATTGCATGAGTAATAAAATTGTTGCACACATCTCCTCATGGCTTGAGGATATACAATATAATTTAAAATAAATAAAATAAATACAACATAAAATAAATAAATAAATACAACAAAAGGCCATTATTAAAAGACAAAGAAGAAAGATTATTTGAATTTTGTTTATTAATTTCCCTACTAAATTTGACATTTGCCTTCCTTTTATGAAACCACATTGGTCCTTGTTAATATATTTGTGTATCCAATTATTCATTCTGTGTGCTATAATTGCTGACAATATTTTGGTGTCCTGATTAATTAATGAAATTGGTCTATAAGACACAGGGTCTGTTTCATCCTTATTAGGTTTTGGGATTAGTGTCACTCATGCCTGTTTCCAGGATTCTGGATTTTTTTCCTCTCCATTTAATATTGCATTATATACGTACTGTAGCTCTACCAATTTCAGGATCAGTTTCCCCCAAAATATTTTGTAATATTCTGGACCAAATCCGTCCCACCCTGGGGCTTTTCCATTCTTCAATTTTGATACTACTTTCTCTATTTCTTATCTTATTGGAGCTTCTAACAATTTCCTATCCTCCTCCTTTAAGTTTATATTCCGATTTCCTTCCACACATTCATTTATTTTGTCAACTGAGTGCTCTCCTGCTTGGCAAGGCTCTGAATAGAATTCCTCAAATATTTTTAACTTTTCAAAAGACATAGAAGAAAGATTAAAACATCAATACTAATAAATTTTTGATTAATTGCTTAAAATTGATTGTGTAGGCCTACCAAATCAGATGTACTCCCCCCCCCCCCCCTGCATTTCTTTTTCTCTTTCCCTTCACTCACTAACCAACTTTTTACTAAACCTTCTTGCCCAGGTTTTTGGTTACTTTTCCTGTGTCCAGATAGCAGCAGGCACTTACCACTGAAAAGACAGGGGCCACACTGGCCAGAGTGGCTTGAGATGCCTCTGTAGTCAAGCATCGAGAAAGATTCCCTGGGGGGAAAAAAAGGGGGAGGGAGATGAAGTATTATTAAATGTCGTTTTCAGGTATGAATATAAGCATGTAAGATGTTGTTCCGCATCAAAGTTGTGTCTATGGCAGGGGTGGGCAATTACCGGCCCTCCAGGGGTTTTGGACTTCAACTACCTGAAATCCCACCAGTTTACCAGCTGTTAGGATTTCTGGGAGTTGAAGTCCAAAACACCTGGAGGGTCGGTAATTGCCAACCCCTGATCTATGGTCACCTCTACATTATAGAATCAATATTAATTCAGTTTGACTTTTAAGTGCATTTTAAATGCATTGGAATCTTGGGAGTTGTAGTTCTGCCAGGACTTTAACCTTCTTGGCCGAAGAAACACTGGTGCCTAACCAAACTGCAACTCTCATAATTCCATAACATTGAGCCGCTAAAAATAATGTCAAACCCATAAATTCTATAATGCAGATGCATCCCTTGTATAATGAAGGGGGTTTAACACCACTTTAATGCATGGGCCTTCTCTATCATAGATGCTGGAGCCTCACAAACTAACTATCCCAGGAGTCCACAGCATAGAGCCATGGCAGTTAAAAGTGATGTTAAACTACAGCAACTTAACAGTGTAGATCACACATGTCAAACACAAGACCTGTGGGTTGTATGCCAGGGCAACATAGTGACATTACAAACAGCCCTTTGAGGTCTGATGTGGCCCTCGGTGAAAATGAGTTTGACACCCCTGGTATAGATGCAGTGTAAATTGTAGAATAAATGCAGATTGGCACTACAGGCCGTCCCCAAGTTACGATCACGATAGGTTCTGTAGGTTTGTTCTTAAGATAAACTTGCTTGTAAGTTGGAACAGGTGCATTTTAAAGTGTAACATCAGCCATATATATATATATACAGTACATGCTTCAAAAGTACTTACAAAACAAAAGTTCTGGTGGTGAACATTTCAGAACTCTATCAAAATTTCATTATTATTTCATTATTGGCGATTTTAAAAACAGAACCAATTAGGAACTGCCATTTATAACGAAATTTTGAAAGTTTTGTTAGAGTTCTGAAATGTTCACTACCAGAACTTTTGTTTTGTGAGTACTTTTGAAGCCTTTAGAACCATGGATCAACCAGGCCATATAATATATTTATATACACACAAGCTTGGGGACCCGGCGGTGCCCGGGTTATTTGAGGAAGGCATTGTGTGCCATAGTTCGTCATTGGTGTGGGCCACAGTGCTCTAAGGAAGTGAATTAAAGTACTGCAAGTCCCATCATCCATGGTCCATCCTTCCTCAAACTGCATCAGGATGTAGCGTGCATCTTTGGGGGTCTGTGTGCCAAGTTTGTTCTTGTTCTGTCATTGTTGGGGGCCTAGTCAGGAAAATCAAGTTGAGGAAGCCTAACAATATCCCATGAGCTGAGGCCTAGTCAGGAAAATCAAGTTAAGGAAGACTTGTTGTCAATTTTGGGCCTGGTCTGTGATTTATAGGGGCTGCAGTGTTGTTTGGGAAGTGAATGAGGTGTAGGTACTGCAAATCCCATCATTCGTGGTTCATCCTGCCCTAAACCACACCAGGTTGTGAAGTGGGCCATTGGTCCCTGGTTCGCCATGTTTGGTCCTGATCTGTCATTTCTGTGGGCCGCAGTGGCTGACTGCCTGAGGCCTTTTGCTTTCCCTCTGAGTCACCTTAGAAGTGTATCGGGTGAAGGTACTGAACATTCCATTTCCAACAGAAAAAACTGTCAACTGGCTAACTTCATCTCCAGCCATTTATGCCTGCCTCAGGCCCTTCCCTTTCCTCTCTGTGCTGTGTTGGAATGTTGGGTGGCTGGCCAGTCAGAGCCATTTATGCAAACAATCCCGGAGTGGCAGCCAATCGAAACGCTGCCACATATTCCTCCCACCACTCGGCAGCAAACACTGACTTTTATTAGATAGATAGATAGATAGATAGATAGATAGACACACACACACAGAAACTGTGCACAACACAATTGCAACATTCACACAATCAGCTAATCATCTCGACTCAACAAAGGATTCCTCCAGGCAGTAAAAAGCCACCCCTAAAAACTGCCAGGCCATCAAATGCTAATCTGGCTACTCATATATATATTTTTTATTAAAAAAACTCTAAAATCAGAACAGTAACTAAAAAGCAACACTCAAAAAAACAAAGGAATTCCGGAGAAGAATCAATCAGGGCCAGCTAACACCTCCCAACAAAGGATACCCCAGGCAGCAATCAGCCAGGCTTTGAAGCTGCAAGGCTATTCAGTGCTAATCAAGGTGGCCAATTGCAACATCCACACTTGCCTCCAACAGACAAGAGTTCTTTCTCCCACCTTGGAAAATCCACATATATATAAACCCCACTCACCTAGTTTCCAACAGACCTCGCAACCTCTGAGGATGCCTGACATGGATATGGGCGAAACGTCAGGAGAGAATGCTTCTGGGACATGGCCAGACAGCCCAGAAAACTCACAACAACCTAGTGACCTTGGCCACGAACGCCTTCAACAACGCAAGTATACCTGTATGTATGCAAATACTGAAAATAAATAAACCCAAAATTGTAAGGTAAGCACCTATCTTGTTCGTAACTTGGGGAGATCCTGGGAGTTGTAGTTTGGGGAGGCAGCGGGCACTTGCGAAACTACAACTCTCGTGATCCTACAGCAGGCCTGGGCCAACTTGGGCCCTCCAGGTGTTTTGGACTACAACTCCCACCATTCCTAACAGCCTACCGGCTGTTAGGAATGCTGGGAGTTGTAGTCCAAAACACCTGGAGGGCCCAAGTTGGCCCAGGCCTGTCCTGCAGCCTCGAGCCAGGGCAGCTCAAAGCAGAGCCCAATTGGCAGCCCCTTCTGCAGTGTAGGTGCAGCCCAAGCTGTAGATGACTCAGAGCAGGGGTCCATTGGTGCCTGATGTGCCCCGGCTTACGTGCGCGCAGCTCGGCTTCCGCCCTCCTCCTGGCCCAAGAGGCCCCCGTGCAGAAGCCCCTCGAGGAGCGCCTCTCCTGGAGCAGAAGGCGCCGCCAAAGGGGAGGAGAGCGAGGGCAGCCCAAGGAGGAGAGCAGCGCCCAAGCGCTGGGCCGGAGCCGAGCCTGCAGCTGGAGCCAGGCTCCCTCCATGATGGCTCTCCAGCGCCGGCTAGGCTCAGCTGCCCGGGGAGAGCCACGTGAGGCGGGCCGGGGGCGGGACCTTTCGCGTGACGTGAGCCATCCAGTCCAACCCCTGGGCATAGTAGGATACCAGCGTTACGCACATTCCGTAACCACGGTTGTGAATAAGGGAAGGGGAGAGCGGCACACTGCGGGAGGGAGGGAAGACAGTGTTCCCTCGCCTATTGCTGGGGCCCGGGCTAGCTTCCAGGACCTCCCGCAATAAGTGAGAAACCGCGATGTAGGGGTGCTCTATTTATTTTAGTAGTTCTCAACCCAAACAACCCTGGATCTGGACCAAATTTGGCAGAAATACTCAATATACCCAAAGTTGAACACTGGTGGAGTTGTGGGTGGGGGTGGGGGGATTGATTTTGTCATTTGGGAGTTGTAGCTGCTGGGATTTATAGTTCACCTAAAATTAAAGAGCATTTTGAACTCCACCAACAATGGAATTGAGCCAAACTTGGCACACAGAACCCCCATGACCAACAGAAAACACTGGAGGGGTTTGACAGTGATTTAGGGGAGATGTAGTTCACCTACTGTACATTTGGAGAGCACTCTGAACCCAAACAACCCTGGATCTGGACCAAATTTGGCACAAATACTCAAAATGCCCAAAGTTGAACACTGGTGAAGTTGTGGGGGATTGATTTTGTCATTTGGGAGTTGTAGCTGGTGGGATTTATAGTTAACCCAGGGCCGTAGCCAGGATTTTGATCAGGGGGGCTGAGTTTGGTTGGGGGGCTGAGACTAGGTGGAAGACAATCTACCCTAGCAAACCATTTGTATTGTTATCCCAATAACCCCATGAATGTGGGATATAATGTGCGTGCATGGTGCTCAGATCATGATATGAATAAACATAACAGTTTAAATAATGTACCAGTAAGGCTTTCTCGCGGACCACCCTGAGAATTTCGGGGGGGCTGAAGCCCCCTTAGCCCCCGGCTACATGCCTAAGTTCACCTATAATCAAAGAGCATTTTGTACTCTCAACAGCAATGGAATTGAACTAAACTTGACCAAAAGAGAATACTGGACCTTGGAAATTGGGAGCTGCTTGCATTTTCCTTCGTGCCACGGCCATCTCCCAAGAGGCGTCTGCAAACGCCACAGCGACTCAGGGGGCCTTTGCAGATGCGGAGGCTTTCCTTCTCCGCTGGACCAACCAGCAGACACACACTCTCAAGCGCGACTGTCTCAGCCGGCCAGTTGGAATCCCTGGGCAGGCGTTGCCTGGAAACCGCAGCACGCACTGCCTTTCTCTCCTTAATTCCGCCCATGGTGCAGTCCCGTATCGCCCCTTCCTTCCAAGGGACCTGTTGGATTAGAAGGGGCGACACAGGACTGTGCCGTGGGTGGAGTTGAGGAGAGGAAGGGGGCACGCGCTGCAGTTTCCAGGCAGCGCCTGCACGGGGTTTCCAACTGGAAGGTGCACACTCTCGCACTTGTGAGTTGGAATCCCGCGACCGCTCCCTTACAGGGCTTCAGTGCCCCCCAAATTCTCCTGAGCCTCCCTCCGCCCCCTTGGATCGCCTCACCACCCACTATGGGGATGTACCGTCCACTTTGGGAACCACGGTTCTACACTATTTTAAATCTTTATAAACTTAAAATAAAGTGAAGGAAAGGAAGGAAAGGCCCTTCAAGGCTGAAGGGAGAGAGGTCTCAGGAGGGAAAGCGCTTGGAGAGCACCAGCGGCAAAACCCCACAAAACAGTGAAAATACCATGATATATATTTTAAATTAATATTTTTTGAAATCTGCAAAACAGCAAGTCCGCAATAAACCCACTGGGTGTTCTTGGGCAAGTCAACACATTTGTTAACAATTCGGGTGAAAAAGTATAACAATAATCAGTTATATATCAAAATAGCATATATTCAAGTAAATACAATCAAATTTCATACACCACAATGGGATAAAGTGAATACAATGGCAAGAGTACATAAAAGTGCACCACAAATTGAGTGCACCACTCTAAGTATCATACATCAGCAGTATACATTATAACAGGGTACATCTAATGTAAACACAATGGTAATCCATATAGAAGCCAATGGCTAAGACACAGGTGGAGTTGTCCTGGCTACTGGAACTCTACAGTTTGCATTCATATATTCGGTACCTTAATAGGCAGCTCAAAACTGTAGGGAGCAGTTGGAGGTTCCCAAGAAGGTCCGTGTCAAGCGGAAAGAAATAAGTTCACAGTTACCGCTGCAAAAATAAACTTGAAAGCATGTGTTTGTGCGGACACGCTCAATGGCGAGCCGCAAGTAATGCTGGATGCTGTAGTTCACGGAGAATGCTCAACTGTGCCAGTGTGCGCAATGCGCATGTAAACTACCAAGACCAGTAAACTACTACTGGTCTTGGTAGTTTAATGTGAATGGGGCTCAGGAAGCGTTCGGCGGTATCTGTGAAGCTGACGAATGCAGCAAACAGTAAATACTGGTCCCAAAAAGCCTCACAAGGGTGAGGAAGATTGGGGAGGGGGTGCCTGACGGCGGGAGCTCACTCCAAGGCCGGCGAAGGGCCGTTTCGTCACTAGGACTTCACATTCAAGTCAACACATTCTCAACCTCAGGGGGAGACTTATGGATATATCTGCTAGGTATAATTAGTGCAATTTCGACAACATTTTAATTCCCGAAGATCAGTGCCATGAAATTATGGACTTGTAGTTTGTGGTGCACCAGTACGCTTTGACAAAGAAGGCTAAAGATGAACTTTGAGTCTCAGTTATTAAAGAGATGTCAAACTTCATTCATTCTACAGTTGTAGTTGCATCTTTAGTGTTTGTTTTGCAAGCTTGCAATAGGTGGCAGTGTATGAAAAAAGGAAACCTGATGGAATATTAGGAAACCAAGGATACAGTTGCAAGCAAAAGGAAACAATTACATGTCATGTAGAAAATACTAGCAGGAAGACACTTGCAGAATGGAAATGATGTATAGTGAATCTTTCCACTGAGGTTTGTTTCCAGACAACATGAATACCAAAATCCATGGCTGCTCAAGTCTTACTATATAAAATGTGCAGTAAAATGATGTCTCTAATGAAAATCAACAAAAATCAACATTTCCTTTTTGGAATTTTGGGGAGGAATATTTTCAAACTTTGGATGGTCAAATCTGTAGATAAAGAATCTGTGGGTAGGAAGAGCTATCAATAGCTGGCACACACACTCTCTCCTGCTCTCTCTCTCCCCCCCCCTTGATGTATATTGTACGGAAAACAATCTGAAGGAAAACTATTAAGAAAGAGAATAAAAAGTTGCATTTGTTGTTCTTATTTATTTATTCAAAACATTTGTTTATGACCCATGCAGTCTATCAAGGCTCCCAAGGCAATGTATAAAGATAATGACATTAAGTCTAGTTGCGTCCAACTCTGGGGATTGGTGCTTATCTCCATTTCTAAGACGAAGAGCCAGCATTACCCTTAGACATCTCCAAGGTCATGTGGCCGGCATGACTGCATGGAGTGCCGTTACCTTCCTACCGGAGCAGTACCTGTTGATCTCATATTTGCATGTTTTTGAATTGCTAGGTTGGCAGAAACTGGGGCTAACAGTGGGAGCTCACCCTGCTTCCCGGATTGAAACCGCCAACCTTTCAGTCAGCAAGTTCAGCAGCTCAGTGGTTAACCCGCTGCACCACCGGGGGCTCCCAAAGCAATGTATAGCAGATCATTATTTCTATCCCTAGTCTGACTCCTTTGCTAAACCTTTACTTTTTCTAGTACGATTAAATAGGAGCTATCATGATCTGAGCCAACTATTGATCTGCACATCTTTGGGCGTATTTCATGACAGTAAAGTAACAGAGAGAGAGAGAGAGAGAGAGAGAGAGAGAGAGAGAGTCAGTGTGGTGTACTTTAAGTTGACTCTGGAGACCAGTGCATGAATCTCTGCTCAATCATGGAAACCCACTGAGTGACCATGGATAAGTCACACTCTCTCAGCCTTAGAATGTGCACCGGGAATGTGGCGCAGCTGGCTGGGAGTCAGCTGCATAAGATCTCTAATGACCAGATGGTCATGAGTTCGAGGCCTGCCCGGGTTGGGGTGAGCTCTCGACCACTTGTGTAGCTCGTCTGTCTATATATGTTGTATGTCTATGGCATTGAATGTTTGCCTGTATATGTGCATTGTGATCCACCCTGAGTCCCCTCCGGGGTGAGAAGGGCGGAATATAAATGATGTAAATGAATAAGTAAATAAATAGAGGAAAAGACAAGGGCAACCACCCCCCAGACAAGTATTACCAAAATTATTTGACGGCAGGGATATCTGATCCATACGCAAACATTCAATTTAAAGTTTGCGTTGTAGCAAAGATAGCTTTTCATATTACCATCTCACAACTGTCTTCTCTAAAATACCTGGGGACCTCCTGTTAGAAATTTTAAAAAATCAGTTGCTAACGCAGTTACCAAAATGGTGTGGCTAAATGGTAACTGTGTTTGGTAGGAGCCCCCCAACTGCACAATGGGTTAAATTCTTGTGTTGGCAGGACTGCTGATGGAAAGTTCAGTAGTTTGAATCCAAGGAACAGGGTGAGTTCTCACCTGTGAGCTCCAACTCCCCATGCAGCGACATGAGAGAAGCCTCCCACAGGATGGTAAAACATCCGGGCGTCCCCTGGGCAAAGTCCTTGCAGTTTCTCAGGCCGCTCCTAACACACACACACACACACACACACACACACACACACACACAAAACTGTGTTTGGTGACAAAAGAAGGAAACCAATCCATCTTTATAGTGTTAATATTAATTAGATTGGAATTTAGTGTTGGGATCCTCTCAAATAACTGGTGCCAAATTGAAAAGATTTTTAAAAAATAAATATTTCATTTTTCCTAATTACCACTGGTGAGTTGATGTGCCAAACAGTAAATCATTTTGTTGCTGAAGGCTTTCATGGCTGGAAACACAAGGTTGCTGTGAATTTTCTGGGCTGTATAGCCATGTTCCAGAAGCATTCTCTCCTGATGTTTTGTCTACATCTATGGCAGGCATCCTCATTGTTTCCTGTCTGGAGACATGAAACAATACGCGCTAGCTAACACCTCCCACCAAAGTATTCCCCAGGCAGGAAGCAGCCAGGCTTTGAAGCTGCAAGGCTATTCAATGCTAATCAAGATAACCAATTGCAACATTCACACTTGCCTCCAACAGACAAGAGTTCTTTCTCCCACCTTGGAAAATCCACATATATATAAACCCCACTCACCTAGTTTCCAACAGAACTCACAACCTCTGAGGATGTCTGCCATAGATGTGGGTAAAACGTCAAGAGAGAATGCTTCTGGAACATGGCCACACAACCTGGAAAATTCACAGCAACCCAGTAAATAATTGAAAGACTAAATGAAAAAAAATCAAACGACAAGCTTCCCACTAACGTAGAAGCTTATTTTTATAAATTGTTTTTAGATTTATCCTATTGTCCTGATCTTCCTTTTCCTCTGTCTAGTTGGAATTCTTTTAGCAGCATCAGCATTGGTCCGATGGTGAGGGAGGGCTGTGGAAACACAAGGTTTTGATGCCAGGTTGCAAGAGCATATAAAGACGGAGCTGTGAGAGAATCAGATTCTACTTTTTTTGATCTTATAATAACCATATGTGTCCACCTATAACTGGAAAAGTAAAAAGCAGCTGACTCCAGGACCCTTCACTTGGCACGGATGAATATGTTATTGGGAAACAGAAGAAAATTGAAAATAGATGGATCTACTTGACCAGCTACTAAAAGGGAAGTCAAACCAAAGTTGGAGGTTTGATGGGGGGAAATAGTTCCTGGATGCATTTTGGAAGCTTTCAGATGGTTTTTAATTTGTTCACTGATGCAAGGCTTACCTGATCTGGCTGCCTCATTTTGCATGTGCATATTGTCAGTCTAGGATAGCATGATGAAACACATTGAACTGATGCTGCTCTAGTTTGTGTTGTAGGAAGGAACCTATCCCCATTCCTTCCTAGTTGTTTTTGCATCTGGTACCAATTTTTATTTTAGAAAAGTAATACTATTTACTTTGTTAATGGAGGCATACTTGCATTCACCTACCTGGGAAGCATCATCTCTTCAGACGCCAAGGTTGACAAAGAGCTAGATCACAGATTATCAAAGGCATATAGTGCATTTGGAAGGCTTCACAAAAGAGTCTGGAGCAACAAGCACCTGAGGCAAAGCACCAAAATCAGTGTATACAGAGCTATCATACTGTCTATTCTTCTCTATGGGTCTGAAACATGGGTCACCTATCGCTAATACCTATGACTCCTTGAACGCTTTCATCAGCGCTGTCTTCGCACAATCCTAAATATACACTGGACCAACTATGTGACGAATGTTGCTGTCCTTGATCAAGCAGGGATCACCAGGATTGAGGCCATGCTATTGAGATCACAGCTGTGCTGGGCAGGGCACGTCTCTAGGATGGAGGACCACTCCCAAAGATACTACTCTATGGTGAACTTGCCACGGGTCAGCGCAAGAGAGGCACCCCCAAAAAGAGATATAAGGACTCCCTGAAACAACATCTCAGGCTCGGCCAGATTGATCACCAACAATGGTCCACCCTGGCCTCACATCGGGAGGCATGGAGACGCACTATCCACAATGCTGCAGCCTCTTTTGAGAAGACATGCCGAATGGGTCTCGAAGAGAAACGACAATGCAGAAAGAACTGCAACTTGGAAACAACATCACCCAAGGAGACTTTCTGCTGTGCTTTCTGCAACCAAACTTGCCTATCTCAGATTGGCCTTTTTAGTCATCAACGCGCTTGTAAAAAGCGTGGGATGAGTCCTTCCTAAGAATCTTCGTTCGCGAAGTAATGCCAAGAAGGAGGCATACTTGCATTCTAAAACTATTGTGAGTAATGTCCCAAGTGCAATTGTTTGTGCTTCGAAGCTGTGTTGATTGCTATATAATTCTGCACTGACATTCTGTTTCACAGAAAGTATTTCGATTTTTCTTGTTGGTACCTTTTAATTAACATCTTCTATCAGTGATGTTTATTTAATTGCATTACTATGGTTAATTTCAGCAGTGAGGGTAATATATTGAGTTCATTACTCTACAGTGACATTTAATTGTCCTGACAATGTTTACTTCAAAGCTGAATTGGTCCTATTTATATATGTCTTCCATGGGATATAAAAACAATTTCCTGGAAGGTCTAACATTATGTTGTAGGTTTTTTCGGGCTATATGGCCATGTTCTAAAGGCATTCTCTCCTGACGTTTCACCTGCATCTATGGCAAGCATCCTGAGGTCTAACATTACTTTGTCAAGAATTGTCCCTGTGAGGCAGTGTTTTAAACCATGTGTCAAACCCAAGGCCCACCATGTCATTTTATGTAGCCCTCCAGATGCTGGACTACAACTCCTGTATTCCTCACCATTAGACATCATAACTAGAGCTGATAGGAGTATTAATACACTCAGATCTAGAAGGCTGCAGTTTGTTTTGTTTAGTCAAGAGAGTGGGGCTTGAATTTATATATTCTCTAGGCATTACTTCGCGAACGAAGATTCTTAGGAAGGACTCATCCCACGCTTTTTACAAGCGCGTTGATGACTAAAAAGGCCAATCTGAGATAGGCAAGTCCGGTTGCAGAAAGCACAGCAGAAAGTCTCCTTGGGTGATGTTGTTTCCCAGTTGCGGTTCTTTCTGCGTTGTCATTTCTCTTCGAGACCCGTTCGCTGTGTCTTCTCTAAAGAGGCCGCAGCATTGTGGATAGTGCGTCTCCATGCCTCCCGATGTGAAGCCAGGGCGGACCATTTCTGGTGATCAATCTGGCCGAGCCTGAGATGTTGTTGCAGGGAGTCCTTATATCTCTTTTTTGGGGCACCTCTCTTGCGCTGACCCATGGTGAATTCACCGTAGAGTAGTATCTTTGGGAGGTGGGCATTTATATATAAGGCTTATAGATATGCCTGACTTTAAAATGCCCTTTAACTTTTTCCCAGCCTCAGAGCCACAAGTGCTAGTGGATTGTGATTTCCATTATCCGCAGTCTGCATGACAGATAATCTAAAGTGGTGAGGGTTATCCTTCAATAACAACTGGGGACCCAAACTGGGTAAAAACTAAAGAGCACTGTCAGAAGCGACTTGAGAAACTGCAAGTCATTTCTGGTGTGAGACAATTGGCCATCTGCAAGGACATTGCCCAAGAGATGCCTGGATGTTTTGATGCTTTACCATCCTTGTGGGAGGCTTCTCTCACGACCCTGTATGGAGAGCAGGAGATGACAGAGGGAGCCCATCCGTGATGTCCCCAGATTCGAACCTCTGACCTGATGTTCTTCAATCCTGCTGGCACAGGGTTTTATGCATTGTGCCATCGGGGCTCCTTACAGAGCACGGACTGCTATGTAAAATACATAGTTAGCCCTCTGTATCCACAGATTCTCTGTCCATGGATTCAGTGGCCCTTTGAAGGCAACCATAAGGGAGATGTGGCTCTCGATGATAATGAGTTTGACAACCCCTGTCTGAAATGCTTTTGCTTACTCTTGCAGAACACTGAGAATCTGTTGCAGAAGGCATGGCATACAGAAACGTTAGTACCTATCTTCTGTGTCACACAATCATATGCAAAGTATGCTAACCAATTTCAATACATTCTTGACAGGGACCCTAGAAATTTTTCATACATATCTTTGCTTCCTTTTTTCAGTGCTGGTATTTAGCAGAATCCTTTTTAGCCAAGTATACTTTTATTGTCAGCCATTCTAGATTTTATGTGCTACTTTCCCCAGAATTGCCATGAAATAACATCTACAAGAAGTACAGACTAAATGCCCACTTTTAAGGCCTAAACCTGAGGGCAAAGTCCCAGTCCAATAAACTGCTGCTAGTGGGTTAGTGGAAAGCCAGTGTAGTATAGTGATTTGAGTGTTGAGGGCCTCATTGCACTAGAGCACTTTTTCAGCATGCAAGCTACTTTTATAACAACCAAGTCGCAAAGATCTACCTGCCACACGCGCACTCCTACCGCCACGCACTCTCCTCTGACACGTGCGTGCTCCCGATGCCACCTTCCGCCCGCATGGGGCTTCTTCCGCCAATGAGGCTTTAGTGGGCGGGCCCTGGCGCTTGTCTCTTGACACGGTGTGGTGACGTGACCGCCCATTGGTTGCTCCTGGGGGGGGGGGGGCATAGCAAGGCGAAGGCGCACGCAAAGATAGAATGCGAGGCTGCAGGAGGGAGTGTGTGTGTGTGTGTGAGTGAGAGAGAAGGCCTCGCCGGAGGAGGATGGTCCCTGCAGTGGGGCTACAGCTGACGAGCGCGCCCTCGACGCCGATGAGTGAAGCCTGGACGGGGCCCCAGTGCCGCCGAGGGCTGAGGCGAGAGAGAGAGAGAGACAGGGTGGAGCGCGAGGCGGGGCCCCGTCCAGGCTTCACTCACCGGCGTCGAGGGCGCACTTGTCAGCTGCAGCCCCACCGCGGAGACCATCCTTCTCCAGCGAGGCCTTCTCTCTCACACACACACTCACTCACTCCTGCAGCCTCGCATCCTATCCCTGTGCGTGCCTTCGCCTTGCTCCCCCCCCCCAGGAGCAACCAATGGGCGGTCATGTCACCACACCGTGTCAAGAGACGAGCGCCAGGGCCCGCCCACTAAAGCCTCATTGGCGGAAGAAGCTCCGCGTGGGTGGAAGGCGGCGTCGGGTGCGCACGCCCAGAGCAGAAGCGCCCCATCTGGCTGAGATCGACCTCATATGGACTCGAGATCGACTCGTCGATCGAGATCGACTTCCTGGGCAGCCCTGCACTAGAGAATGAATCCAGTTCAAATCTGGTTTATGCCTCCTACAGAATTCTGGGGATGGTAGTTTAGTGAGGCTTTTAAAGTCTCCTCCTTAAACTACAAATCCCAGAATTCTGCAGGAGCCAGAAACAAGATTTAGAGTGGATTCATTCTCTAGTGTGATGAAGTAGTTGGAGTGACTCTGGAGGCCTGGGTTCAAATCCCTGCTTGGCCATGAAACCCATAGAATTACCTTGGGCAACACACAAGGAAAGCAAAGAAAACTTCTTTGAATTCTGATAGGTTCATCTTAATGCAACCTAAGGCCTCATTTACATTGCCTTATAACACAATTTCAGAATGCAGTTTAACTACATTGAACTGGATTATATGACTCTACAATGTCATATAAGGCAGACCAAAGCAGTTAAACTGCATTATATGGTAGCATAGATGGGGCGTAAGTTATCAATTCAGAGAAACAGCTCTCAGATTCCAGCAATGAACATCAGTCTTTATACCCGTGGTTCCCAACCTGTAGTCTGTGTACCACCAGTGAATATCTATTCACCCACAGAAAAACATATTTAATTAGCCTCAGCCTACTACTGGATGGCATATGTTCTGTATCAGAAACTAGAGCTGATATGATTTATCCTATGCAGTTTTCTGAATCAGCACCCCAAATAACCAAATCAAATCTAAAATTGGCCAAAAACAGATTTGAAATCCTTTTGGTACTAATGTTGGAGAGTGGTCCTTGGTCAAAGTGGTTCCTGGTCAAAAAAGGTTGGGAACCACTGCTTTATACTATCCTTAAGTCTGATTGGAGACCAAGCACTCAGTATCAGACATTAGAAATTGTTGACCTTGGGTTTCTCCTTCCTCCTTTTCAATTTGGCAACCTTATTACGGTACTTTCCCAGGTGGGCAACATCAGGACGTGAAGGAATTTGGGGCAAATCTCCCTTGAAAGTATTCACACAGTTTTTCAGTGCCAAACAGTGGAGCCCCCGGTGGCGCAATGGGTTAAACCCTTGTGCCGGCAGGACTAAAGAACGACAGGTTACAGGTTCGGGGACATGAGAGAAGCCTCCCACAAGGATGGTAAAACATCAAAACTTCCGAGCATCACCTGGGCAATGTCCTTGTAGACGGCCAATTCTCTCAAACCAGAAGCTCCTGACACAAAAAAAGTGCCAAACAATGTAATATACACATTATTCACTATCTCTTCAAGGTAGGATGTCCCATTAGTATGTTAGCTCAAATTACTAACATTGGGCTAACCAATTTAGTTCACTGATAACAAAGCACATAAAACTAAGGAATGGCGTTTGCCATTCGTACACTGTTATTTAGAAAAATTGTCTGTCCTAAAGTATATTGCCTTTTCACATTTATTAATTTCCTATTTATTAAAATACTGCCCTTTCACATGTATAAATTGGGGTAAAATTGGAGAACCCCCCCCCCCCCACACACAACTAGTGTTAACCAGTAACAGTAGTATATCAAATGCAGCTGCCTTACAAATTACTTTTTTTGTAATGGTTAACCACCCGCTTTGTAGCTCACAGCAGGGGGGCGTTTTTTTTCTTCCTTCCTGAATGCTGAGATAAAAAGAAGAAAAATTCCTATGTGCTTTTATCATCCTGTGTGTTGAAATCAGAGTTGTTTTTTAAAAGACAAAAAAGCAACAGAGGCCTTGGCGCTCAGTAATGTGCTCTGGGCAGTGCAAGCCAGTAAATAAAGAGTATTAGCTTTGAGATACTTAAACATTTTGCTAGATCACACCATCTTTTGCTTCAAGTGTGAGTTTGACTGGGAGGTCAAAGTTTCAAGATGGTTATGAACAGCATTTTTTTTTAGTGCAGACCTTTACACAGGAAACATTTTAAAGGTAGTTCATTCACTATCTTTGAACTATTGTGTGTTTGAACTGTCATGGCGATTCATGACAATGTCACCTTTATTTTTTTTTAGCAATATGTTGTAACTTTTACAAATAATTCATCAAAACAACTGAATCATATAACGTGTGGATTGATGATATTCAAAGGAATATTTATGGAAGAAGTTGCAAATAGACTCAGTTCAACTATTTTGGAACAGATTTTATTTTCCCCTCTAGCAAGGGTAGGTAACATGTCGTCCTCTTCATCTTTTTCCAACTACCTTTTCCAGTGTTATTTATTTAAATTGATATAGCGTAATTTTGTTCCCAGTATCCAGTATGGGTGTTGGAGGAAAAAATTGAGAGTGCCGAGGACCACGAGAAGATCCAACCAGTCCATACTTCAGGAAATAATGCCCGGCTGCTCACTAGAGGGAAGGATATTAAAGGCAAAGATGAAGTACTTTGGCCACATAATGAGAAGACAGGCAAGCTTGGAGAAGACAATGATTCTGGTGAAAATGGAAGGGAAAAGGAAGAGGGGCCGACCAAGGGCAAGATAGATGGATGTAATCCTTGAAGTGATTGGCTTGACTCTGAAGGAGCTGGGGGTGGCCACAGCTGACAGGGAGCTCTGGGGTGAGCTGGTCCATGAGGTCATGAAGAGTCAGAAGCGACTGAACGAATAAACAACAACAACGGGATCCAAACCAGCTTACGGTATAAGGTAGAGCTTTCCAAACTGTGTTGCAACATGTCCATGTGTCAGTTGTAGTGTGTAAGTACGTCGCACAAATGTAATAGAAAACCAGCCAAATCTTGGACATGTACGTTATTATCTTTCAAATGAGAGAGATATATAGAGGCATTTCCTGAGATATATTCTGGCCCCATATATTTTATTCCAATTTATGTATGTGTCAGTATCTCTTCTAAGGGATTGGTTTAACCTTCAGTTTGCCCGTAAAAATGAATTACTGTGTCACAAAATGATGCATATCTAAAAAATGTGTCCTCAACAAGAAATGTTTGGAAAGCTCCGGTATAAGGTCAAAACAAAACACCACTAAAGTAGTATATGATTCCATTTTTAATTAAATAGACAATACAACAAATACCACTGGGCACAGTGCGTTGAACCGCTAAGCTGCAGGACTTGCTGACTGAAAGGTTGTTGGTTCAAATCCGCAAGATGGGGTGAGCGCCTGTTGTTAGCCCTAGCTTCTACCAACCTAGCAGTTTGAAAACATGCAAATATGAGTAGATCAATAGGTATTGTTTCTGTCAGAATGTAACAGCGTTCCATGCAATCATGCTGGCCACATGACCTCGGAGGCATCTATGGACAATGCTGGCTCTTTGGCTTAGAAATGGAGATGAGCACCCCTCGCCAGAGTTGGACATGAGTAATTTTAATGTCAAGGGGAAATCTTTACCTTTACCAATTATTAAAATGAATGCAACATTAGTTTATATATTTACAATATGTTTGAGTACCCAGAATTCCTTACCATTAGCTATATTGGCTGGAAACTTGTAGTTTAATAATGTCTGGAGGACTGTGACCTACAGCAGTTATATCTGACCTTTTCTAGTATAAAATTTAACTCTCAAATTAAGCTTCATTACTATTTCTCCCACATTCCATCTTGTCTCAAATACATCCTGTTCATTGCATCACAGAGGCACATTCCAAAAGTGTTTTTTTAACATTTTCATTTCAACCTTTCCCCACATCTAGGATGGCATCACATACTGGAGAAGGAAAAACAAACAAAAAACAGACATGTTGACATACTAGGAAAATTCCAAAATTGGTGACTAATCAATACTGGTGGCCAACCAAAATGTTCGAAAGTTATGAACAAAAGAGTGGTGGGCATTCTGGATGGGTGCTAATGTAATAATAATAATAATAATAATAATATGCTTGATTTATATTCTGCTCTATCTCCTCAAGGTGACTCCGAGTTGATTACAGTATATACACATATATAGGCAAACATTCAATGCCTTTTATACAGTCAACAATGGCATACAATACACAAATGCAAAGGTTTACCTTTCCATCTCTGGTGTCTGGAGGCGATGCTCAACTCTGCAAGACTTATCAAGGGAGAAACAAGCTGGGAGAGGTCGTGACAGTTTGCTTTGGCATTTTATTGATTTTAACCAATGGGGTTTTATGATATTATGTTGTTATTGTTTATGCACTTGTTGTATTTTATGAGTTTGCACCTTTGAGTGCTTTGTGAGATGCACCGAGTCCCTCGGGAGATAGTGGTGGAGTACAAATAAAATATTATTATTATTATTATTTATCGAGCTCTGAAAAGTATGTTCTCTTTAGGCATTTTCTTGGTCAGTGGCTCTCAACCTTCCTAATGTGGCAACCCCTTATTACAGTTCCTCATGTTGTGATGACCCCCAACAAAAAATTATTTTGGTTGCTACTTCAACACTGTAATTTTGCTACTGTTATGAATCGTAATGTAAATATCCGATATACAGGATGTATTTTCATTCATTGGATGAAATTTGGCACAAATATCCTATATGCCCAAATTTGAATACTGGTGGAGTTGGAGGGGGGATTGATATTGTCATTTGGAAGTTGTAGTTGCTGGGATTTATAGATAACCTACAATCAAAGAGTATTCTGAACTCCATCAATGATGGAATTGAACCAAACTTGGCACACAGAATTCCTACGACCAATAGAAAATACTGGAAGGGTTTGGTGGGCATTGACCTTGAGTTTTGGAGATGTAGTTCACCTACCTCCAGAGAGCACTGTGAACTCAAACAATGATGGATCTTGACCATACTTGGCACGAATACTCAATACCCAGCAACAATACTACATCTGCTTGCGACCTCAGGAGGAGAAGGAAGGAATCCTGCTGCTTCTCCCCCTCCCCTGCCCCCAAGCCAGCTGAGAGGAGAAAGGGGGAGTGAGGAAGAGACTTTAAAAACACCTGTCTCCTGGTTGTTGCTTATTGTTTCTGTTGTGATTTTATATTGTATTTAATGTTTTTATGTGCATTACTTGCTGCATGTAAACTGTCTTGAGTCGCCAAAAGGCTGAGAAAGGCGATATACAAATACAGTAAATAAATAAATAGATAATAAATATGCCCAAATGTGAACACTGGTGGAGTTTGGGGAAAATCTACCTTGACATTTGGGAGTTGTAGTTGCTGGGATTTATAGTTCACCTGCAATTAAAGAGCATTCTGCATCCCACCAATGGGATTCAGTATTGAATTGGGCCAAATTCAATACTGATGGTCTTTGGCGACCCCTCTGACCTCACCCAGGGATCCTGAACCCCAGGTTGAGGAATGCCATTCTAGGTCTTCCAGTGCAATTATATGATTTTTTTTGTCAGATGTCCTTTATTCCAATAAGTGTTTGTTATTTTGTACAGTTTCATGTATCTACACAAATTCTGGGATCCTAGTTCCTGAAATTATGGTGTCCATACTGTGTACAGAGATGCCTTCAAGTCACCCATCAATTTATTTCAATCTGAGACATGCCGCATTATCACAGGCTGTCTGTGCCTTACTAGAGAAATTACACTGTCTAGCCAGTATTGCCCCACCTGACATCTGCAGGGAAGACTGCTTGAGTGTGCTCTCAGAATTGAGTATTTAAATTCTCAATTGAGTGTTTTCAATAAAGGTAATGACATTTTATAGCTACGATTTTTCCTTTGTTGTAGAAAAATATTGTGATGTTAAAATATTAACAAAGCTTTTGGTGTCAGAAATTCATTGTCTCTTCCTTGGCTCTTTGGGCCCTGGATTATTGCCCTGGCTGAAAAACCTTTCACAGGCCCTGCTAAGGACTCTCCCATAGAGGTACTAACCAGAGATGATCCTGCAGTGCTTAGCTTCCTAGATCAGAGAGGAGCTATTGCTTTCAGGGTAGCAGACAAGCTGTGCTCAATAATAAAATCATAATCATGATGATGATAGTAATAGTAGTAGTAATAATAATTTTATTTATTTATTTATTAGATTTATCAACCGCCACTCCCAATTGGTCCAGGGCGGTTTACACTCAGCACAAAAGCAATACAATAAAAGCGATAAAAACAGTTACAATAAAATACAATTTAACCTGTGTATTAGGACTCAAAAGCCTACTTGAACAGACCGGTCTTAAAGGCTTTACAAAAAGCTAGCCAATTTCGTAAAGCTCGAGTCTCAAGGGGTAACGCTTTCCAAAGAACTGGAGCAATAATGGAAAACGCCCTTCACCGAGTTGCGGTCAGATGGTACGATTTCATACTGGGCACGACTAGGAGGGCTGGTTCTTCTATGGGTGACAGTTGGGAACAGTTAGGAAGCCATTGGAATCCAAGAACAGTCAGGATCTGGCAACTGCCATATCTCCTGTCTTTTTCAGCAGGCGCCAGCAGACTAACCAGGTACCCACTAGGCACTCGAGCCCCTAACCCTGTTTTTCAAACTCCAAACTATGTCTTTTCTTTTCGTCTTTCTTCTGCGTGTGACACCATGTTCTTCCCCCCCCCCATTTTTGCTCTTTTCCTGCCCATTTCTCAACTTCCTCTGTTAAGCCCAGACATAGTTCCTGTAACAATACCAAGAAAATATATCACAAAGTGCACCGGGAATGTGGCACAGCTGGCTGGGTGTCAGCTGCATAAGATCTCTACTGACCAGAAGGTCATGAGTTCGAGGCCTGCCCAGGTCGAGGTGGGCTCTCAACCTATTGTGTAGCCTGTTGTCGACCTTTGCAACCCGAAAGACAGTTGCATCTGTCAAGTAGGAAATTAAGGTACCACTTAGTGGGGAGGCTAAATTTAACTGATTTGCGAGGCCATAAAAAATATCTCCAGAAAACACTCTGAGGAATGAAGGAGTGCGACAGCTCCCCCTGGTGGCCAGATGTTAAATTGCATCTGTCTGTCTTGTGTGTTTGTGTGTCTAAATGTAATATGTACATTGTAATCTGCCTTGAGTCCCCTGCGGGGAGAGAAGGGCGGAATATAAATGAAGTAAATAAATAAATAAATAAATAAAGTAGTTTACAGCATTGGACTATAACTCTTTAAGACCCATTCAGCCACTGAAACCCACTGTTTAACTGTCTCCCTCATAGCCATGGGCAAGTCACATTATCTCAGTCTCAGAGGAAGGCAATGGCAAACCCTCTCCGAACAATTCTTGCCAAGTAAACCCTATGATAATTTCCTTTTAATGTCCCTAAAAAGTCAGAAATGACTTGAAGGCACACAATGACCCATCACTCATAAAATACTGAAAAACACAGTGGCAGGGACTGACCCCCTCAGCAAACAAAACACACAATAGCATATCCACACTCTCTTCCGGACTACAGATCCCAGCATCCCGTAGACCAGGCCCTTTAGGAGAGGAGGATGATCCAAAATCACTGCTTCCAAGATGCAAGCTTTCTTCTTGGACTTCTTTGAGAGGGTCCCAATCCCTGCATATTTCCAATTCCCTATTCCAGGACTGCAACTTCCGGTAATTCTCCAGATAGATAGATTAGATAGGGATAGATAGGTAGGTAGATAGCTCAATCAGGAGGACTGCTGGGAGCTGCAGTCTAAAAATAGGTAGAGAAGGGGAAAAGAGGAAGGGAAAGAAAAGAGAGGGGGTAAGGAAGGGAAGAAGTAGAGAAAGAAGGAAGGAGAGAAGGAAAGAACAAAAAGGAAGGAATGAAATAAGAAAGGAGAGAAAGAGGGAGGGAAGGTTGGTCACAGCAACACTTGGCTGGTACAGATAATAATAATAATAATAATCAGTTTGGGACCCGCCTATCTGTAGGACCGCATTTCTGTCTACAAACCCAGGCGATCTCTTCGATCATCTGGAGAGGTCCTGCTCACGCTTCCGCCCCCTTTGCAGGTACGATTGGTGGGGACGAGGGAGATGGCATTCTCTGTGGTGGCCCCCCGACTCTGGAACTCACTCCTCAAGGATATCAGACAAGCCTCCACATTGGCAGTCTTTAGGAGGAACCTGAAAATGTGACTATTTCAATGTGCCTTTCCTGAATAAAGTAAACAATGCCCTGCTTTGCCCAATTCCCTGCAAAATGTCCCCAGAAGCACTTTAACTAACTGTTGGGTTGATCTCCCCACATTATTCTTTAAAACCCTCCTGCTAGAGATACATCCTACCTCTGTTCACGCCCAGTGTTTAGTTATTTTTTAAAAATTAATATATTACATCTGGCCCGGCCATAATGGTTTTAAACTTTGTGTGTTATTGCTTATATGTGAGTTATATTGATTGTACCATTTTATTATTTGCTGCTGTGCTGTTTTACTGATGCGTCATTGGGCTTGGCCTCATGTAAGCGGCCCCGAGTCCCTTAGGGCAGTGTTTCCCAACTGGTGTGCTGCGGCACACTTGTGTACCGTGAGCGATCATCAGGTGTGCCATGGGAAAACCTCCAATATACCCTTTCCTGCTGCTGGCATGTTTTGTGGCCAAATTTGGCAGCAATTTGCCCAGTGGTTTTTGAGTTATGTTAATCCCACAAATGAACATTATATATATATATATATATATATATATAGAGAGAGAGAGAGAGAGAGAGAGAGAGCACAACAGTGCAGGCAGAAAAGCAAACATCACAGGGAAGCATGTCTGTGTAGGAGGGTGAACATTAGGAAGAACTTCCTGACAGTGAGAGCTGTTCAGCAGTGGAACTCTCTGCCTCAGAGTGTGCTTCCGTCTTGCTGCTCTGTTTCCAGCCGGCTTCCCTGAGGACCGGGTACGTTTTCCCTGAGGACCGGGTGACTGCGATAAAAACTAAAAACAGAGAGACTGACAGCTGTTGAGCAAGAGCTTCATGTGTGTCTTTCTGCCATTCCTGCCAGGAGATCTATGTTGTGTTTATCGAAACAGGCCCAGGTTTCACAGTGAGTGTATAAATACATTTAAAAACATATTAACTATATGTATGACTGTGTTAGAGTGACATTTTGTGTCATTTTGGTTGGTGGTGTGCCCTGGGATTTTGTAAATGTAAAAAATGTGCCGTGGCTCAAAAAAGGTTGAAAAACACTGCCTTAGGGGAGATGGTGGCGGGGTATAAATAAAGATTATTATTATTATTATTATTATTATTATACAATAATTCTTGTGAGCAAGTCACACACTCTCAGCCTCAGAGGCAGGCAACACAATTTAAAATCTACAAATCTACAAACATTAAAACTTTCTCTGAACATATATTGCCAAAGAAACCTTCGGATTACAAGTCGGAAATGAATGGAAGGCACCCAGCAACTGCTCTGTGCGCCTTGGGGGGGCTTTTTTTTTTGGAGGAGTGGGGAGAGGTGGCTTGCTTTCCGCTCGCCTTTCCCTCTGTGGGTTGCCTTAGAAACAACTGGGAGGTGAGGAGGGGAAGCAATTGCTTTCTCCTCCTCCTCCTCCCTTTGGGAACAGGAGCAGCCAGCCAGCAGCCAAGGGGCAGAGCAGAGGAGAGCATGAGGCTGGGACGCGGTGGCCAGGCTCCCCCTTCAGAGGCAGGTGCAGGACTGGTGGGACTTTGCTGCGCTCAGGTGCTGCTACCCGTTGGCCCCTTCTCTGATTCACCCCTCTTCTCTGTTCAGTCCCCCTTTCCTGGCTCTCCCTGGGCGCACTTGACTTTTTCTTACCTGTGTCTTTCAGAGCGCTTTCTCTTTCTCTCCCTCTGAGGCGTCTCTTGGAGCGCTGCTGCTGCGACTCCCAACTAGCGGGCATGTGGCTGCAGGAGGGACCCCAAGGGAGCTCTAGGTCTCACCTAAGGAAGGGGGCACCAGGGTTGACTCGGGGTGATCACATGCAAAGCGGAGAGAGAGAGAAAGGGGAGTGGCAAAAGGGAAACGTGGGAACCTTATGACTCTTTCTAAGGATGCACCTACACTAGTTATGGGCAAACTTCGACCCTCCAGGTGTTTCGGACATCAACTCCCACAATTATATGCGTTTCCTCTGCCAGATAATGTTGGGTAAGCAGATAATCTGGAATTGGATCCTGGGATATAGTGCAATGTAGAAGGGGCCTGAGTCCTCTTTTAAGGTTGCGTCTACACAGTGTAGAATTAATGCAGTTTAGACAAAAACGGAATGTTGGTAGACAGGAAAGGAGATTTAAAGATGGGCTCAAAAACTGTGGCATAGACACCAAGAACTGGGAAGCCCTGGCCCTTAAGCGCTCTAACTGGAGGTCAGCTGTGACCAGCAGTGCTGCAGAATTCAAAGAGGCATGAATGGAGGGTGAAAGGGAGAAACGTGCCAAGAGGAAGGAACGTCAAGCCAACCCTGACCGGGGATCGCCTTCCGTCTTGAAACTGGCTGTTAGGGATTGTGGGAGTTGAAGTCCAAAACAGCTAGAGGGCTGAAGTTTGCTCGTGCCTGATCTACACTGCAGAATTAATGCAGTACTGCCTTAGCTCAATACTAAGGGATGGAGCGGCTCCCTTATGAAATCAGGTTGCAACGCCTTGGTCTTTTCAGCCTTGAAAGACGGCGTTTAAGAGGTGACTTGATCGAAGTGTATAAAATCATGCATGGGATAGAAAAGGTGAATAAAGAAAAAATATTTTCTTTGTCACAAAACACTAGGACTAGAGGGCACTCCCTGAAGCTCCAAGGTAGGAAAATTAGGACTAATAAAGGGAAACATTTCTTCACCCAGAGGGTATTTGGGTTATGGAACTCACTTCCAGAAGAGGTTGTGACAGCTGTCAGCCTGGACAACTTCAAGGCAGGATTAGACAGATTCATGGATACCAAGTGTATCGGTAGTTACTGAAAAGGACATCCAAGTGCCACCTCGGAGTTGGTTGAGGTAGGCAGGATTTCCCTGGGTACTGGTTGTGGGGGGGTCGGGAGCAGGTCAGGGTTTTGCCCTCCCTTCTGCTCGAGATCCCCGTGTACAACTGGTGGGCCACTGTGTGATACAGAATGCTGGACTAGATGGGCTGAGGTCCAATTCAGCATGGCTCTTCTTATGTTCTTATGAGTTCTAACTCCCAGGATTCCATAGTATCTAGCCATGGAAGTTAAAGTGTGATTATTTACCTACATAGTTGAACCCTCGTAGCTCGAGGATAATTGTTTTCCAGATGTGGTGTCTTGGCGGTGGGTCCTTAGGTGGCTGTGGAGCCCTATTCTTGATCCGCATCTTCTCCTGCAGTGAGGACATCGGTTTCCAGACGGAAGGCGGTCCCCAGTCAGGGTTGGCTTGACATGCCTTCCTCTTGGCACGTTTCTCCCTTTCGCCCTCCATTCGTGCCTCTTCAAATTCTGCAGCACTGCTGGTCACAGCTGACCTCCAGTTAGAGTGCTTAAGGGCCAGGGCTTCCCAGTTCTTGGTGTCTATGCCACAGTTTTTGAGCCCATCTTTAAATCTCTTTAAAATCTGATTTTAATGCTAAAATCAAGGTGTGTTTGGGAGACTTTTTAAAATAAATCAGTGATGGACTGGATGAGGGCTAATAAGTTGAAAGTAAATTCAAACAAGACAGAGGCCCTCCTGGCCAGTCGGAAGATGGATCAGAGTGTGGGATTACAACCCATGATGGTTGTAACACTCCCCATGAAGACGCAAGTTCGCAGTTTGTGGATGCCCCTGGACTCATCCCTGACCCTGGAACCCTAGAGGTCGGTGGTGGCCAGGAGCATCTTTGCACAACTAAAACTTGTATGCCAGCTGCACTCGTACATTGAGACGCCAGACCTGACCATGGTAGTCCACGCCTTGGTTACTTCTTACCTGGACTATTGCAATTCTCTCTACATGGGGCTGCCATTGAAGATAGTTTGGAAGCTGCAACTGGTCCAGAGATCGGCAGCCAGATTACTAACTGGAGCTCCATACAGGAAGAGGACTACTCCCATATTACGGCATGTCCACTGGCTGCTGGTCCGCTTCCAGGCTAAATACAAAGTGCTGGTTATTACCTATATTACCTATACATGATTCAGGCGTAAACTATTTGAAAAAGTGCATATCTGCATACAAACCAGCATGAGCACTGCGGTCCGCGGAGGAGGCCCTGGTCTTGGTCCTACCCCCATCTCAAGCGGGGTTGGTTGGGATGAGAGAGGGGGCCTTCTCCGTGGCCACTCCCCACCTCTGGAACTCCTTTCCAAAAGAAATAAAAATGGCCCCCTCTCTCCTCAGCTTTAATTTTATTTTAAAAAACCCCATTAGTTTAATCTAGTATATGGAGAGGAGGAGGATTAGCACACCTTACACACATCCTTGCCTTGATAATATATTATATTATGCTTTTTAATTGGTTTGTTTATTATGTTTATTTAATTTAACCCTCAGTATTGGTTGTTTATAAGTTATATTGCGTTTATTTTATTTCATGTTTTGCCTTGATTGTTGTTTGTCTGTTTTCAGGCATTGAATGTCGTGTGTGTGTGTGTGTGTGTGTGTGTGTGTGTGTGTAAACTACCTTGAGTCCCTTTGGGGAGAGAAGGTGGGTTATAAATAATAATAATAATAAAATGTTGTAGACAGTTGGATTGGATCTGTGGGTGCAGAACTGCTGACCTGAAGGTTGGGTTGCTGACCTGAAGGTTGCTGGTTTGAATATGTGAGACAGGGTGAGCTCCTGTCTGTCAGCTGTAGCTTGTGGGGACATGAGAGAAGCCTCCCAGCAGAATGGTAACACATCAGGGCATCCCCTGGGCATCTTCTATGTAAACAGCCAATTCTCTCACACCAGAAGCAACTTGCAGTATGTTCTCAAGTTGCTTCTGACACAATTTAAAAAACGTGGAAAATTTTGCTTTTCTAGTTTTGTAAAAGGAAGCATTATCTTTTCCCCTCTAAAAATATACCAAGTGAGATTGCACCTCTTCTAATCCTTGCACATTCTAAAAAGTATTGTATTCTTTATCTGCATCCAAATAAGAGTAATTCATCCATTGTATGAGGATTGCACTTTTTTATTTTGTTGTAACTCTGAGGTAAATGGGATCAAAAATTCTATTAGGGAAATGGCAGGAAAAACTTGTGATGATTCATTGCTCTGTCTTATGCTGAAGTATTTTCTCTCCACTCAGAGTGAAATCTTGCTTGATGAAAGTTATTATAAACATGTATTGTTTGCCTGTCAATATTTGATGACACTCCTCCTCTATTTATCCTGTTATCTCTGAGGCTGTCTCTACACTGCCATATAATCTAGATCAGTGTTTCCCAACCTTTTTTGAGCCGTGGCACACTTTTTACATTTACAAAATCCCGGGGCACACCACCAACCAAAATGACAGAAAATGACACTCTAAAGCCTTAGAGTACTGGTTTCAGAGGAACTCCTGGATTGCTGCCTAACAAGAATCTGACTGTCATATAACCCAGAATATCAAGGCAGAAAATCCCACAATATATGCTTTGAACTGGGTTATCTGAGTCCACACTGTCATATATCCCAGTTCAAAGGAGAAAATGTGGGATTTTATTCAGCTGTGTGGAAGAGGCCCCAGTTCAAAGCAGATATTGAACTTTTGAACATTTTTTTTAGATTGAACCGGCAAAATGTTTTAAATTGAATGTTTATAATTGTGTTTAATTGTAACGGTGGTTTTAACGTACTTTGTTGGTATCTAATGGCTGCCTGTTGTAAGCCGTCCTGAGTCCCTCTTCGGAGGTGAGAAGGAAGGGATATAAATGCTCGAGTCTAAATAAATAAATAAATAAATAAATAAATAAATAATATTGTGGGATTTTATTTACCTGTGTGGAAGAGGCCCCAGTTCAAAGCAGATATTGTGGGATTTTCTGCCTTGGTAATCGAGGTGTTATGACTGTCTGGAAGGACCCTCAGATGTTTATGACTGGAGACTGCTTATACTGGCAATTTTGAATTGGGTAGATTGAAAAGATGAGGGTCCAACTCAGTGGAAGAGAGCATTCTTCGGCTAAACAGCAAAGCTGAGATTTGTGAGGGACTTGAGGGATGGCAAGAGAGAGGCAGGGAGGTGCCTCGAACTGCCTCCCCGTCTTCCTCCTCGGGCGCGTGGGTGGGAAACGCAGTGTGTGCCTCCCCCCCCAAAGCCAAAGCAAGGCTTTCTGCTTCCAGCGTGCGCGAGGGAGGGGGATGCTTTCCCGTCATGCGACAAAGGGGATGGGGTGCGCGGCGGTGGCGGCAGCAAGGAGAAGAAGGGGCAGAAAGAGGAGAGGAAGATCCTAGCGTGACATCAGCGGGGAACTCCCCATTGTCGAAGGAAAGGGGAATCCTGAGGCGGGTCTGATGCCTTTTGCCACCCCTTTGAGGCTCAGGTGGGCTTGGCTTGAGGCAGAGGAAGAGGAGGAGGAGGAGAGCGAGGCTGTAGTGGGCGCTCCCAAAGCGACACAGCCTCGCCTCCTTCTTTGGCGCACTCCTACGGCGGGCAGCTCACCTCTTCTGCTCCTTCTCGGTCGTGGCAATGAAGAACCACCCCAGCGCTGGCACCCTGCCGCCTCCCCGGCTAATCTAAGCCCATGCCCATGCCATGCTGCTGCTGGTCGCCCTGGCGCCCTCACTGGAGTCCGAGGAGACCCTGACGACGATGCTGCCCATGAACTCCTCAGCGCCCTTTGCCAGCATGGCGGCTTTGCCCACCCCGGGGGAGAGGGAGAGGAAGAAAGGGGGGGGGGAGGTTTTTCCCCGGCACACCAGGTGATTGCTCACGGAACACTAGTGTGCCACAGAACACCGGTTGGGAAACACTGATCTAGATTATCAAATCAAATAATCTACATTATCTGCTTTGAACTGGATTATATGAGTCTACATTGCCATATAATCCAGTTCAAAGCAGATAATCTGGATTTTATATGGCAATGTAGGGCCCTTCCACTCAGCCCTATATCCCAGAAAATCAAGGCAGAAAATCTCACAATATCTGCTTTGTACTGAGTTATCTGAGTCCACACTGCCATATATTCCAGTTCAAAGCAGATAGTGTGGAATTTTATTCAGCTGTGTGGAAGGGACCAAGGAGAAATAGAAGACATCATTAAGATCAAAGAAAATGGAAAAGTGTAATGATACTTGGGCAGGAAACATTCTGACAGTTCTAGTGACTACATAGTTGGGTTTTCATGAGTCCAGTGATTTAAATGAAAAGACTCTGAAGACTGGGAAATAGTGTGAGCTCTTTGCTAGGCTTGGTTTTTCTCAGTTTTTCTTTCATGCATCAATAGTACATGTGAGTATGTAGAAGCTCAAGTTGACTTTCCCATTCTCAAGAGAGTGGCGTGAACTGGTTGCCTAGCAGAAGTTGCTTTTTAACTGTATTGGAACTGAACCCTTCGGGACACACCAAGAAAGCACTTCTGTGGTTCTTTAGGGAGAGAGATTGCATTGATGGCATTCCTCGTGTGTCCACCTTGCTGGTTGTGAATGAGAAATTTGAACAAGTCTGTAGGAGAGAGGTTCAGAGGAAACACATCTTTGTGCTTTTCAATCCAGCAGGTGTGCAGTCCAAATAATCTACCAGGAGCAGGAACCTGAAGAAGGGATTTGACATTCAGCGATGAGTAGTCCCAATGCCAAGCCAACATTCCTATCACAGCCAGTAGTGAAGAGTGTGATGGTGTATCGCAATGGGGACCCCTTTTTTACTGGTCGTCGTGTCGTCATCCACGAGAAGAAAATGTCTAGTTTTGATGTTTTCCTAAAAGAAGTGACTGGTGGAGTGAATGCCCCTTTTGGGGCTGTGCGGAATATTTACACACCCCGCGGTGGACACCGTATCCGGCAACTAGATGAAATTCAGAGTGGAGAGCACTATGTTGCTGGTGGTCAGGAAGCCTTCAAAAAACTCAAGTGAGTAACAGTGATTGGAAGAGTCCTCTAAAATAGCCTAGAAACTATGTGATCGTTTAAATGATAGTAACCAAGCATTTGTAACACAGTGACACGCTACTAGTTTTCATTAGGAGAGACAAAGGAAAGTGAAGATTATTTTTAATAGGTTAGGATTAGAAAGTTTTGTAGTTTAAAAAATCATTCTACTCCATTTCCTCAATTTTCCTGCAATTGTTCCTTACCGTCCAGCTCTGTATATATTTCTCCCAGCTCTTTGAGAAAAGCAGGAAACAAACAAACAACAACAACAACTTTGGCACAAGCCAGTAAAGGTGGTCCCAGTGGTGATCGGCACACTGGGTGCAGTGCCTAAAGACCTTGGCCTGCTCTTAAAAACAATTGGCTCTGACAAAATCACCATCTGTCAGCTGAAAAAGGCCACCTTACTTGGAACTGCATGCATTATTCACCAATACATCACACAGTCCTAGACACTTGGGAAGTGTCTGACATGTGATCAAATACAAAAGCCAGTATAGTGATCTAGTTTGCTGTGTACTAATTTTCTTGTGTATCAAATAATAATAATAACAACAATAACAATAATACGTATTATTTCTGTCATTTTTCCATCAAGTCTTTTCTCCTGAAAGAACAAGAACAATTGGTTGAAAATATCTTCTGCTCAAAAATAATTGGTGGCATTGATTTCAACATGTGAAGCTTTTGGAGGGTCTGAATACGCAGCAATTAGCATTGACAGGGATTTTTGTAATGCTGAAATTCTATACTGCATTGCCATATAGGGTGACCAATGCAAAGAAATGGGAGAGAATTTCTATATCCTTCCTAAAGGGAAGGACATTTCAGCAGGTTGTCACAAATCATACTTGTAAAATACCCTTGTCTATTGTTAAAAGTGCTGGAAATGAACCCCTTTTTTGCATTAGGCCACCATAGTGCAAGTCCCATTTAATTCAATAGAATTTACTTTGGAGGGAACCTATTTAGAATTGAACTTTTGACAAAATCTAAGTAGGTATGCACTCATAGATTTTTTAAAAAAGTAATTTCTGTTACAAAGTAAGGGGAAAAAAACCATGGAATAGGAAGCAATGTAACTTCTTGTTTATTCAGAAGACTTGATACTCAGCAAATCCATTCTCTCCATGCAGATCCTTGGAACCAAAATCCCACTTATCCCATACAAGTGTAGTAGTAGGATTGTGGATGCTTAAGGATGGGGATCCTCAAATAGCTGAGTTGACTGTTAGGATGATGGCAATGGTAGGCACAGAACATTTTGTTACAGGCCTCAGTTGATTATAACCCATACTCTTCTTGGTTTTCAGCTACTTGGACATTGGTGAGCCAAAGAAAAGGGCCGCAGAAATTAATAATGAGGTAATGTAGTGATTTACCCAATTAAAAGTAATTGTTTATAACAGTTTCACAATTGTGTTTCATAATTGTGAGTTCTGTCCAGAATAACTTTACTTAGTCCAAAGATTATGTTCTGGAGAATGTATCTAACTAGTTATTTCTGCAATTTCTCGACATGATCATGCAATACTGGAACTTGTGTTGGCAAAGTAAAGCTTTAGGATTTATGTACCTTTCGCTGTACACAAAGTCATGCATTTACCTCTATACAGAATATGTATTTACATTTATTTTATGCTCTGTCTTGAATATCTCAAATGGCTAGCTTCCAAATTCTGAACATTTATATCCTTGCTTAGATCAACAGTATAAGGGCATTTGGTAAACCATTTGTGCTTATGAGATTGGAGGCATAGAGTAAATGTTGGAAAATGTATAATTGAAAATTCATGCATTTTCTATTGTGGTATTTGTTATCCATTTATTCCAAACTAGTTGAGATGTAAATCAGTCTTTTCCAAACTAGTACCCAATGTTTTTTTTTAAGATTACAACTCCTATCATTCCCCACCACTGGATATGCTAACTGGACCTGACATGCAAGCACACTCAAACTGAGTAGTTGAGAATAGTAACAACAAAAACACTGGGAATCGGTAATACAATACAAATGGTCGATTATAATATCATAGAAATACAAGAAACACTCACATCATAGAAAGTCTCAAACATAGAGAGCAGAAATCACATCAAGAGTAATAGAGAGATAGATATTTATTTACGGTCGAAGACCAACATCATATTATACAGAAAATAGAACAATATAAATGTTAAAACTCCATTCAACTCTAAAATTAACACCAATAGTATCTGGCCTATTGTGTTTCCGCAGAAAGTCCCGGAATTCGGGTGGAATGTCATGGTGGAAATCCACAGATGCCTGCTTCCCAAAACAATTCCAAAGCAACGCCGCGACGGTAGAACTGCAGGACCCGATCTGTTTCGCCTGAAAACGGCATGCAGAGAAAAATAACCGGCGTGGCCTACCCTGTGGACCCTGTGGCGAAACGGATTGGGCCCTGTAGTTCTACCGTCGTGGCGTGCCCAGCGTCCTACTTGTATCATCAGGAGCACTTCATCCTCTGGTTCGCCCCGGTCTCATACCTACCGCACAGATTACAAATAGCACGCTTCTTAGGGCATCTGTGGATTTCCACCGTGACATTCCACCCAAATTCCGTGACTTTCTGCTCTTCCCTACGTTTCCACTCGGACTCCATTGCGCTGTATTCCAGGTATCATACCAGCAGCAGTATGCGTACATGCTCCGTATATATCGGATTATATTACTCTTGATGTGATTTCCACTCTCTATGTTTGAGACTTTCTATGATGTGAGTGTTTCTTGTATTTCTATGATATTATAACTGGACCTGACAGGCATTCCCAAACCATCCGCAGGAAAAACCTACATGGAATGTGTCATGACACAAGTTGTCAGGATGTCAGTTCAACATGGAAAAAACCACTATCATGTCTACAATTCATCTTGCTGTTGCTCATTGACAGTGCTTGCTGTGGTTGATGGGATTTGCAGGCTACAATCCGTAGAGGATGGGGAAAGCTCATGTTAGTTACCTTTAACTCTTTTCAGCTAGCTATACTCCTTTAGAAAACAACATGTAGAATCCCATTCTCTACTGATACATCCTGAAGGTACAAAGGAAGAGTGTGTACTCAACAGATTTATTTATTTATCATATCAGAAATGAACCGAGGGTACAGTTGTAATGTATTTAAAAAACCACAAAGTTTTTAAAAACTTGGTATTATACTAAATGTCCTTTGAGCCACTTGGAGTGCCTCTGGTGTTACTATTAGAAGGTCCTCCATTGTGCATGTGGCAGGGCTCAGACTGCATTGTAATAGGTGGTCTCAGTGGTTTGCTCTTCTCCACACTCGCATGTTGTGGACTCCACTTTGTGGCCCCATTTCTTAAGTTTGGCTCTGCATCTCGTGTTGCCAGAACGCAGTCTTTTTAGTGCCTTCCAATTCAACAGATGAAGCATAACTAATTTGTAGTCAGTGATTCTTTGTTGCATCACTTTCTTAAAAATATAGGAAGCTCATAACTTGATCAGATGGAAATCCAGAGCTGCAAGCGATAGTTTTATTCTTTCTCCAAATCTGGCAAACTAGTTTGCTTATAAACTAAGATTTCAAATCTTGGTTTGAGACTGTGGTTTTGTTGGCAAGTAATAAAATGGCAAACTGTGGTTTACTCCACAATCTGATTTGCTGGAAATCATGATTGGTAGTTTCTTATCTCCTCCCTTCATGATCAGAGGAAAGGGCAGCTAAGGAAGGAAAACACACAAACCGGAATGGTGCTTGATGATTCTTATATGATGGTGTATCTGCACCGGGAGTGTGGCGCAGCTGGCTGGGAGTCAGCTGCATAAGATCTCTATGGACCAGAAGGTCATGAGTTCGAGGCCTGCCCGGGTCGGGATGAGCTCTCGAACAATTGTGTAGCTCGTAGTCTGTCTATATATGTTGTATATCTATGGCATTGAATGTTTGCCTGTATATGTGCATTGTGATCCACCCTGAGTCACCTGCGGGGTGAGAAGGGTGGAATATAAATGATGTAAATAAATAAATAAATGCAGTTTGACAGCACTGTAATTGCTCAATGCTATGGTGGTTGTAGTTTTAAAAGGCAGCTATATTTGATCATAAGAAAAAAAATCAGAAGTCTGTATAATGGCACTATATTTTATTAAAGGTAAAGGTAAATGTTTCCCCTGACATTAAGTTCAGTTGTGTCTGACTCTGGGGGGTGGTGCTCATCTCCATTTCTAAGCCAAAGAGCCAGTGTTGTCTGTAGACACCTTCAATGTCATGCGGCCAGCATGACTGCATGGAGCACTGTTACCATCCCGCAGAAGTGGTACCTATTGATCTACTCACATTTACATGTTTTTGAACTGCTAGGTTGGCAGAAGCTGGACCTAACAGTGGGAGCTCACCCCGCTCCCTGGATTTGAACCACCCACCTTTCGGTCAGCAAGTTCAACAGCTCAGCAGTTTAACCCACTGCGCCACAAAGGGGAATATCTTTATTATACCAATTCAAATGCCCAAAAAATCTGATGCCTTGAATGTATATTTTCCCAAGTAGCAATCTTGGATCTAAAAGCTCTTGACGGATCAGTATTGTTTCCCAGAATGATAAACTAAATGGCAATGGGAAGCCCGTATGCAGGACATGAGGTCAACAGTCTTTCCCTTCTTTTATAATTCCCAACAACTAGTACTGAAAACTGTGTTGTGTCTGATTATGAAGGCAGCATGGAGCCATCTTACATAATAATCACTGACACCCTCTTTCCTCTGTGAGTTGGTGTAACGTCTCCTTGTCAGCTATACAGGTTGGTGGCCATCCATTCTACGGAATTGAAGTCTTTGTATTGCATAGCCATAATAATAGCACAAAATATGTATGCCTCCCATTGCAAAGATGGTTACAAAAGCAAGGACCCCTCCCTGTTGAATTTTAACCAAGTGATTCCCAAGAAGTGATGGAAGAAAGATAAAAGCTTAGTCTGTCACACTATTGACTGAAGAATCAATGGCCGAGTAGTTCAATTAAAAGATCTTTATTAAGCAATCAAATTAAAGTGCTTTTGTAAGATTAGATATTCAAATAAAGATAGATAATTTTCTGACTATCTTGCATATAATATAGTGATATTTATAAGGCAGGAAACTGATACCTGTACATTTTGAGTTATAGTAGGGAAGTAATTTCAGGTTGACGTAAGTTGATTTGGCTAATTCTTTTTGGCGTTTCAGAAGCAACTTGAGAAACTGCAAGTTGCTTCTGGTGTGAGAGAATTGGCCATTTGCAAGGGCGTTGCCCAGGGGATGCCCGGATGTTTGATGTTTTATCATCTTTGTGGGAGGCTTCTCTCATGTTCCCGCATGAGGAGCTGGAGCTGACAGAGGGAGCTCATCAGCACTCTTCCCAGATTAGAACCTACAACCTGTTGGTCTTTAGTCCTGCTGGCACAAGGGTTCAACCCATTGCGCCACCAGGGGCTCCTATTTGGCTAACTAGAAAAAGAAGATACAGATTTGCCAAAAAATAGTGTATGGTTATGCTTCTATAGAGAGAAGTACAGTATGATCCTCTTATCCATGCACTCAATATCCACAGTTCACATATCCATGCTCTAAAAATATTATCCCACAGAAGTCTTTGTGGGCCTCTCTAGGTCCTCCAAAGTTGTTATATGGCATGATTTTGGGCCAATGTATAGTCAAAATATGAACTTCGCTATAATCTGTGGTTTCAGGTATCCATCCCATGGATATGTGGGGTCATACTGTATTTAGAAATAATGATGTGATTTCTAAATAATTAATCTCTAATGATGTTCAGATGTTCAGGTTTTCCTAACTATTTAAATAGTTGCTATAAGGTTCCAGAATAAGAACTTTGTAAAATAAACCAATATTTTAGAAATTATAGTTGTTATAAATTATGATGCCTGTTGCTTAATGAAGGTTTTGCATTCCAGGGAAAGTATTGTTGCTTATGTTTTCTCAGACAGGAGAGTTGCAGAATAAAAGAAAAAGAAAAAGAAAAAGAAAAAAAAGATTTCACCCTTAAAAATAAGGAAGAAAGCTTTAATTCTTAGGATGGTTGAGTGGCGCAGCTCGTAAAATGCTAGATTAATGCCTCAAAGTTCTGCAATAGCAAGCAGCTCAGTGAATTGTTTGGGAGGGAGTATCTTAGTAACCTAATTAGCACAACAAGTTCTACAAACACTATTATTGTTTCAAAATGAATACCTTGAGGATTCACTGGAGGGTTGGCCAGAAAGTCTCAAAAAACAAAAGATGGAACATTCTGATTTTCACATACACTTCTAATTGTAACAAGATCCTTCAGATTGATAAATGTTTTCTTATCCATTGAGCAGGGGAGAAGAGATTGGGAGGGAGAGCCCAGAATTTATATGTTGTTGTGGCAGTGTGCCTTCAAGTTGTCTCTGTCTTATGCTTGTTGTGGTGCTGTGCCTTCAAGTTGTGTCTGGTATGGTGACCCAAAGGCCATCACAAGTTTTTTTGGGTTTGACAGTATGTGATTCGCGCAAGTTCACCAAGTGCGTTTCCATGGCCGAATGGTAAATTGAACCGTTGTTTTCAGTCATAGCTCTTTGGCATAATCTTGGATCTGAGAAGTTGAGTACCATGCCAGGCATGTAGCCAGGGGGGGGGGGCTAAGGGGGCTTCAGCCCCCCGAAATTCTCAGGGTGGTCCGCGAGAAGGCCTTACTGGTACATTATTTAAACTGTTATGTTTATTCATATCATGATCTGATCACCATGCTCATTATATCCCACCTTCATTGGGTTATTGGGATAACAATACAAAAGATTTCCTAGGGTAAACCCTCTTCCACCCAGTCTCAGCCCCCCCCCCCCGAACCAAACTCAGCCCCGAACCAAAATCCTGGCTACGGCCCTGTACCATGCCCATGGAACATTAGGGTTGGTGTCAGGCCGCTCCAGGTTCAAAGAAGCATCACTCAGACAGCTGCCAGTAAACACCACTTTTATTGGAGGTCACAGAACATTTGAAGCCAAGAGTGCTCTCCACCCCCCGACACCCTATATTTATACCCCCTGACTGATGTCACATCGGGGGCCCCTTGCATCAACCAGCCAACTGACGCCACCCTGTGGGCCCCTTGCATCATCCTAGGGAGCCTTGGGTCAGTAATGTCCCCTGCTGTCAGCTGTGCTTTGTTTAGTCTAGGTCTGAATTCGGATCCCGCCGGCCTTGTCCAAGGCCTCAGGCATTGGCTTCTACTGTGATACACATGGCGGAGTCTCCAAGGCCAGAGCTCCGGATTGCTCTGGCCTTTGACTCTGACAGGTTGGTATATGAGGCTTCATGGTGTCCCTTGGTGCCGTTAAGGTGCCTCCCCAAGCCAATGGGTTAAGATGTCAATGAGGCCTCCCTATACCAATGGGTCAGGATACTTTTGGCGTCATTTCCCTGTCATCTCATAGGGATCCGGCAGCAGGCCAAATGATTGGTGGGATGGTCAATGTCTTGATCCAGTACCCATGTGTTGCACCAACGGCATCTGCATCTGCAACAAAAAAAACCCTCTTGTGGCCTTATATTTTCCAACATCTGCCAACTATTCATATCATCTGTAATCTGTCAATTACATGTGTAATATCTATCATGTCAGTGTGGTGTGCTATTTTCTTTTCTGATCATCTTCACCTTGTTCATGCATCAAAATGTACAACCTGGGAACAAAGCTAAATTTACATTGTTTGTACATTGTTTGTACCGTGGAACCTCTGAACTTAAGAGCACTGAGTTAAGAGCTGTCACTTGGCCTGGTTTCACTTTGACATAAGAGCAGCATTTTGAGTTAAGAGCTAGTGCCAGAGGGAGTGCTAGTGCAAGAGTAGGCTTCAAGGGAGCAGCCTCTGTGCCTTGTGCTCTTGTCCGCTTTGAGAGATTACTGTCCGCTTTGCTCTTGTCTGCTTTGAGGAACTTTGGGTTTGTTGATTTTGTGTGGTATGCTTGGCTTCATGAAGAGAGAGAGAGAGAGAGAGAGAGAGAGAGAGAGAGAGAGAGAGAGCAAGAGAGGGAGGGGGGCTGGAGGCTGGAATGAGTACAGTATGAAGAAAATGATGCTTCTGCCTCTTCACTTCTTCCTTGCCACAACTTTGTACTTCTACCATTGTGCCACAACTTTGTACTTCAGCCATTTCAGAACCATAGAGGCAAAGATTTGGGAGAGACCTTATGGACCATCCAGCCCAACCCCCTGCCAAGAAGCAGGAAATTTGCATTCAAAGCATCCCTGACAGATGGCTATCCAGCCTCTGCTTAAAAGCCTCCAAATAAGTTGATTTTAAATTCATCTTGCTTTTTTATTGTTCTATGTGAATGTGCAGGTTTTGCCTAGCTGTCATACTGGCCAATACACATTTTGTAGCCTCAAATGCGCTTCCTTGCTACAACTTTATGCTTCTATCATTTTAAATGATCTTTCTTTTTTATCATTCTATGTGAATGCACATTAATATATTATGTTTATTTATAAAGTATATTTTCTTATTTAAAAACATGAAACAAAAAATGGGGGTGGGGGATGGAAGTGTGTTTCAGGGGGCTGGAACGGATTAATAATGTTTCAATGCACTTCATTGGGAACATTCACTTTGAGATAAGAGCATTTTAAGTTAAGAGATCTGTCAGAAAACGAATTAAAATCTTAAGTCAAGGTATCACTATATTTTACATGCCTTCATTTATTTTTTAAAATAGTGCCTTAATGAATTAACTAAGAATATAATAAATTACATTCCTAGTTCCCAGCATTAATAACAAAAAAAAATTAATTTCTCCCATTCCAATTACCAGTATCAATAAATATTAAAGTCCAGTGTTTTAAACTATGTTTTTGCACAATCAGAGGGGAATGGATAATAGTGGGCCACAGAGCATATGTATAGAGGGAGACCATAAAACATTTCATAGAGTTGAAGATGAGGAACCAGTGTTTTCATTCAGTCTCTGCTTATAGTAAATACTCATTTCAAATCTTAAATTATTCTAATGCGTTTATAAAAGTAAATGTTTGGTTAAATTTGTGGTCAGTGGGATCAATTCACAGATTAATTTGTAATATTCAGAGCCAATCAAAAGACTGGTTGTCTGTACACAAGGCAAATAACCTTCTACATGCAATTATTTCTCTTGAACACTTTCTAATTTTATATAAAGAGCGGCAATTTCATCAACAAGATTAAGCTGGTTACTTTGTTTTGAATGTTTGCTTTCCTCCCTAAAAGAGTTATGGATTTAGTCTCTCTTTGGCTTTTGACTAATGAGGCTTGAATGTTTGTTTCATTTGCCTGATAGCCTTTGAACCTTACAGCAAGAACAGTGCATTTGGACCTTTTGGTTCTCCTGACCTCAGTCTGCCATGAGAGAATACAAATATTTATGCTCGATTTACCAGGGAGGACTGAATATAATCAGCCATTGTATTCAGCTGCCGAGACTATGGTTCATTAAACAAGTTGATCAACTTAATATTCTGTGCTGGAATCCTCAAAATCTTTTTTGAAGGGAGGTGGAATCATATTTGGGGTTCTATGTCCACACAAGGCTTATTTGTTATTAATGTTGAAACAAAAAAGAGAATTAGTTGGACAGATTTTTCTGCTCGTCTTATCAGTGTTTGGTTTTCCTGAAAAGATTGGATTTTGAAATGTGAAGCATCATAGGAGAAATTAACTGTTTTGGGGATCTTGAATACAAAGAACAGGAGATGCTCTTCTGCCCAGTTTCCAAATGCACAACTGGTCAATCAATCAATCAATCAATCAATCAATCAATCAATCAGTTTATTTGTATGCCGCTCTTCTCACCCCGAAGGGGACTCAGTGCGGCTCACAACACAATACAATACAAAACAGTGTAGACAGTGAAGCGAAGCTTCCAAAACAAATTTTACAGGGCGAAGACAAGCTTCAAATTGTGTACGAATACACTTAACAATATTTCAAAGGCATATTATGCAAAAATATACATCCATACTAAAACATAAGTGGGCAATTAAACACAGTACAATACAACTATCATAATAATAAACTATACAGGTTACCTAAATACACAGTATAAAACTAATACACTGAAAAACTACTCAAACCCACCTAATTATTAATGCCAAAGCCAGGAATAATCAACCAGTGCCCTATAAAAATAATTTTTTTTAAAAAAAAATAACCTATACCCCATGCCCTCCTCCTCTAAGTAAAAGTCCTTCTCGCCTCCTCCTGCTGCCATTTTCCAAAGGGACAACAGAGCTGGAATGACATCGGCTGTTGCTGGGTCCCAGTGTCTGCAGCAGGGAGGGGTGTGGCGGTGGCATGGCCCAGAGTCTTCCTCCTTTCTCCTCCCTGGAGTCAAACTTGCTTCAGTTTTAAAAACACATTAATATTCAAAAGGCTATTATCTCTTTAAAAATCTTGTGTCATAATTGTTCATCTCTAAGGCTGCCCCCTATGTTCCAGCACTTTTGGAATTTTAGCTTTATGTTTTCTGGAACATTAGTTATGAGCAAAGTCACAAGGACTATATTATTCTGCCTTGCTAGAGATAACCTTTTGAGCTAAGAGAGCAAGTCAGACCTGCTTGTGTTTGTGGAGTGGGAGAGGGAGGAGGGACAAGACATTGGCTTTGGCTAACTAATAGTAGGTAAAGGTAAAGGTTTTCCCCTGACATTAAGCCCAGTTGTGTCTGACTCTGAGGGTTGGTGCTCATTTCCATTTCTAAGCTGAAGAGCTGGCATTGTCCGTAGATGTTTCCAAGGTCATGTGACCAGCATGACTGCATGGAGCACCATTACCTTTCCGCCAGAGTGGGACCTATTGATCTATCCACATTTGCATGTTTTTGAACTGCTAGGTTGGCAGAAGCTGGGGTTAACAGCAGAAGCTCCCCCCACTCCCCGGATTCAAACCGGTGACCTTTCGGTCAGCACGTTCAGCAGCTTAGTGGTTTAACCCACTGCACCACCGGAGTTATATAATGGTAATAATAAAATCTGTTGAAAATAAACAGATGATAACTGGTGAACCATTTAATGTATTTTGGATATCTTTGAGGTGCTTTTGTATATTCTATTGTAAAATATGTTTCTTTTTTAACCAACAGTTAGCATTGGAAGATGTAAGTACCTGTGTTGGATATTTTTGTGCTGTGTGTTACTATATTTTCTAAACAATTTTTGAATAAGTTATTATAATGTTTAGGATGAATGACTTACAAAATGTTCTTATGTTCAGAAGCTCTGATCCAATTACACCCATTTGCAAACAATGAAAAGTGCATGTACACAACAGGAGAGGTTTTATATGTACAGCCTCAGTAAAGAGGTTAAATAAAGTACTGTTTTGAAGGTGCTTCCAGGCCTGAGAGCTTACTGCCTTTTTCCTTTTACTTATACTAGCTGCAATGAATAGGACTTGTTAGAACTTGGGTTCTGTGCTTTCCTTAAGTCTGAATTGCTTAAAGTAGGCTTTTAGTTTATGTCACGATGCAGGGTCTTGGCCCAGCCCCTTAATCACACACACAGAGACGGTAATCAGCTAACTATTTATTGAATAATAAGAAACAGGTGAAAAGGTAAATTGTCCATAAAAAGTATCAAAAAGTTCAATCCAAAAGGCAAAGAGTCCGTAGTAAAATCCAAAGGCAAACGTGGCAAAGGCTCCGCAAAACTATGCGGATCAAGGACTTGGTTCGTGGCAAAGAACAAGGCAAAGTTCATGAACAAACCCAAGAAACTTCTTGGCAAGGCTTGAGCCGGAAACTTGGCTCCGTGGCACTCCGCTCGCTTCACTCCTCTTAGAATAGAAGTGGCCGAGCTACTGAGGATCCGTTCCCACGGATCCTATACTTAATCCCCTTGGCGAGGCCCCCGACGCTCTAGGCTTCTCCGCCAATCTGTGCCACGGGACCTAGCGCTTCTCTGGCGCTCTAGGCTACAGTGCCAATCCCTCCTGCTGGACTCAATGCTCCGTCTCCTATCAAAGCTCCGTCCTTGCCTCCCAGCACCTGGCTCGCTATCTTCGTGAGAGCCGAACTCCCTTTCGGCTTCCATGGCCTCATCCTCCACTGTTTCCCTGATCCTTTCCTGCGACCCGAAACCACCTGGGTTCTCATACTGATCGGAATCATCACTCTCAGGGTCAGCCTGACTTTCCCAATTTTCATAGCCGTCTGGCCATTCATCATCCCAGGCCAAGCTCTCTGTGGGAGAGGAAGGCCCAGCTAACTCATCAGCCCCTTCCTCCATTTCCTCATCAGCTGCAACTGGCCCTAATGCAAGTGGGACCCCCGGTGCTGCCCCCTGCCCCCCAGGCACGAAAGGGAACTGGGTTGCTACAGTTTAACTCTGAACTTGGTTTGTGCTTATTTGTAATACTTCATTGAATAACACTTTGAACTGCCTAGAGAGCTGGGATATAAATCCAATAAACAAACTTGGCAGAATTTTTGAAGCACTTGTTTAGATGTCCAAGTTGCTTCAGGGGGCATCTACAATGACCATTTTAATGCAATTTCAAAGTGGTATTGAAAAAAATGGTTTTACTGTGTAGATAATGCCATAGGAAATCCTGGAACCAGTTTGAGACCTGGATGGTAATTCCATAAACCACAGAGTACTGATGTGCATTAGGGGCTTGCTTTTACAAGCTTTAGTGGAATTTTGCTATTAATCACTGGCTGCAGTTTGAAGCTAGTTTAGAACTGTAGTAAATGGTCAGTGTGGATGGGGACTGAGATTGTGATCCTGGGAATTCAAAAATTGTATTTTTTGGAGAAAGAGTAAGAACATTGTGATGGTTGATTTTTTTAAAAAGGCATTTGTGATATTATTCTCAGCAATTTTCCGATCACTGCCCTTTTCCTCAAATGCTTTCAACATAGGGATGTGTGATACTGGCTCCTCTATCTGTAATTAAAGACTTTGAGGAGGATGCTAAAAGCTATAATCCTTTGGGTCAAATTCTGAGGCCTAGAAACTTTACTTCACCTCCTTAAAATATGCCAAGAAGAAGGTTTTTTTTTGTTTATTTAAAGTATTTTTGCTCATAAGATTCCGAGAATAGATCCACAATTAGATAGTCTTTGGAACCAGGGAATTAGAAAACTGGAAAGGAGGAAGGGATAAATCCTAAATTGCACCACTCTTATAACACTTGTTTAGAAGCCTAAAACTTGAAATGAGGATATGGTATATAGTTTCCTATGACATTTTTGAACTAATATTTACATTCTGTTTTATGGTTGCTCTGTTGGCCACTGTTTAGGTTTGTATGGGAAGTACTGGAATCTATTCCTAAAATAAACAAGAATGGAACATGTAGTCATGCATATATTTGGCATCAGAATATTCATCACTACCATATTGGTGGATCCACCTATTGCCCCTGCATCTTCCCATTGTATAATACAGCATTCCCTGGCTACTTCGCAGTTCACTTACTGTGGACTCACTATTTTGCGGTTTAAATTTTTTTAAAAAATCAAATATCTCGGGATCTGGCTCACATCTAGGAATCTTCATTTGTTAAAGAACAACTATGTAGTGCAATGGGGGAAAATGAAAGAAGATTTGGTACAATGGGAAAAACTAAATCTTTCACTATTAGGAAGAATAGCTGCGGTTAAAATGAATCTGCTACCTAAAATGCTTTATTTATTTCAAAATTTGCCAATATTAAGAAATATAGCGACATTCAAGAAATGGAACAAGGACATAATGAAGTTTATTTGGAAAGGTAAGAAGCCAAGAATAAAATATAACATAATGATAATGTCAAAAGAGAATGGTGGTTTTGGCCTTCCAGATTTCAAAATTTATTATGAGTCCTGTGCGATGACTTGGATAAAAGGCTGGATGCTTCTCTCCAATAATAAGATTTTAACATTGGAGGGTTTTGATTTAAGGAAAGGATGGCATTCCTATTTATGGTACGGAGGTACTACTAGAGAGAAAAATTTTGGTAACCATTTCATACGCTTCTCCCTAATGAAGGTTTGGAATAAGTATAAAAAGTACATGTACATTAAAACACCACTGTGGCTATCACCCTTAGAAGCAGATCAACTGAGATTACTAGGTTGGACTGATTGGCCTAAATATAAAGATGTAATAAAAAACAAAATGGCGAGTATGTCTTGAAGACACAGGAAGAAATATCGAAAAATTTCCGAAATGTCCAATGGCTACATTATTTCCAGCTGAGAGAGTGGTTCAATAAAGATAAGACTAAAGGATTTAGCGAGGTGGAAGGAGCTTGGGATAGAATTATGAAAACAGAGAAGAAAACAATCTCAAAGACCTACTCCATGCTTCTTACCTGGGCAACAGAGGAAGAGGTAATTAAACAAACAAAGGTTAAGTGGGCACAAAATATCGGGAGACCAATACAACTCAGAGAATGGGAAACAGTATGGCGCAAACATCTGAAAATTACGTACGCAACCGATTTGAAAGAGAATTGGCTTAAAATGATCCACCGCTGGTACATCACACCGCAAAAATTGAGTGTAATGTATAAAAATATGGACAATAAATGTTGGAAATGCAAATCACAGGAAGGCACCTTTTTCCACATGTGGTGGACCTGTCCTAAGACGAAAGAATTCTGGCTAATGATTCACGAAGAATGTAAGCAAATTTTAAAAATAGACCTTCCAAGAAGACCGGAATTTTATCTATTAGGATTAATGGATGATGAGATCTTTGAGAGTGAGAACTTACAAAAACGTTTTGTGTTCCTTACCACCGCGGCACGGATAGTTTTCACAAAACTTTGGAAACAGGACCTCCTCCCTACTAAAGAACAATGGCTTGAGAAATTGGTTGAGATTAAGGGAATGGATGAACTAACATACTGGCTACGCCAGAATAATGGTAAAGGGAATACGATGACAGACGGGACTATGGTTAACGATTATTTAAAAGTAATGAAAACAGACTGAAGCATTCTGTCAAAAAACCTAATGAAAAATAAAAGTAAGAGCACTTTAGGATGCCCAATATTGAAGAAATAATATAACAATGTAACAAGATATAGTATGGAACTAGAACGGAAGTCAATATACATTCCTTACCCCCTCCCCTCCCCATTCCCCTTCGTGTTCGTGTATGGTGATTTTTTGTTATGTATTGTTTATGAAATTTGAAAACTTAATAAAAAATATTTATAAAAATAAAAAAAAATTTTTAAATTAAGTAGCGAGGGAACACTATAGCAAGGAGGGAAGAAGAGCTGCCCTCTCACCCTCTTTACCTTCCTCTTTCTCCTCTTCGTTGCCACCTGGGCCTCTTGCCGCTTCTTGGGCCCCATGATTGAGGAAGCGGCGGAGGCGGTGTGGGGCCCAAGCAGCGGCAAGAGGCCCAGGTGGTGATGAGGAGGAGGAAGAGGAAGGTAAAGAGGGTGAGAAGGGAAGGGTAGGGGGCGTCCCTACTTCACAGTTTTTCACTTATCGTGGTTGGTCCTGGGACGTAACCCTCACGATAAGTGAGGGAACATTGTATATCTCTTCCACAGTTTAATGCTACTATGGAGAAAATTACGTATAAAAAGACGTTCTTGTACTGAAGTACAATCCAAGTCAGTTGGACTTGGGTTGAAGGAGAAATGTGGCAGCATCCTAAAACAATGTTCAGCTTTATGATCTGTGCTGGAAATATATCAAGGGCCCATGAAAGATTGCCACCTTTACATTCATAGGGAATGCAAGGCTGTATAAACTTGGCATAGATCATAAGCACTCTTGAAGTTGTTAAAGAATGTAGAGAAATATGTGCAGATCAAAACGATTGCATTTATTTTTAAAAACACAAAAATACCTGGTGATAAAAAGTGTATGGATCTGTACAATAAAATTGATCATCTAACTGCTTGGCATGGAAATCTATTTTTGTGTTCCCAAAGCTAAGCATGACGTATCTAGTTGTGATAAACTGGGTCATTAATTAATGTTATTTGAAGCATACTAATTTACTCCTATGAAGTAGCTGATGAGTAAAACAGAAGAATAAAGGCTCTGATGATGTGAGACCCTTTGCATATTACACTTGTTTCCCCAAGATTCCACTTTGGTTAATATTTCACTTTGTGGCTCCAGTGGATATCATATTCCAGACACTGTTGAGTTGTGTGATTTGGTAAGCAGAATGTATGAATAGCTGAACTGTGCAGATGTATTAAAGGACTTCTAGTTTGGTGCTAGTTCCCTCTTGCAGGGGTGAAGACGATATGCCCCCAACAAGAACCTTAATCTTCAAAGACTGAACTTTTTAAAAAATCATTAAAAATTATTTTTAAAATCATTTTTACTAATAAGCATTGTAACCACAGTTGCGTTCTGATGAAAAATGGTCTCTTCCTGCCTCAGTGGAAGGGCAGAGAGAGATTGAGAGAGAGAATGGAAAATGATCTAAGAGCTTGGGTTTAGAGAGCACTTACAGGAATTCTGAAAGGCAAAATACTTGAAAATCTAAAATTTCCCACATGGTGGCTGAGTTAGTGACACTCTTTCTTTCTGGTGGTTCAGTGTACACAAATTTTGTTTCCTCCAGGCTCTGTACATGCGTATGTGAAACATAAATGAATTTCACATTTAGATAGGTCCAATCTCCAAGATATCTTATTATGTTCATATATGCAAATACAGGTATTGCAACCCCCCCCCCCAATCCAAAATCCAAAACACTTCTGATCATAAGCATTTCAGGTAAGGGATACTCAAACTGTACATGGCAGCATGCAAGCAAACAAACTACTGGCAGTACAAGTAGAGCCTGATGAGAAAAGGAGAGATGGTGATAGGGTTTGGTTGCCCTATTTAGGAGATGCGAGAAAATCTGAGTATGTAAGGCTTGGAATTGTTGTTAGTTATGGTGTTGTTGGGGCCATGGCTGTGTCGTTGTGGGTTGTTCTGGTGGGTGGGATGTTGAAGTCCTGGAGAGTTGTTGGTGTGTGGTGTAGCTGGCGTTCTGCATAGCTTGTGGATATACAATGTTTTTTGTCTTTCCGTCTGCTGTGTTGATGTAGAGGTTGATGCTTGTGTGGGTGGGGTACTTTGGAAGTGAGTGGAGGTACTTAAAATCCCATTATCCATGGTGTGTCCTCCTCTGAACTGCAGACGGATGGAGTGTGGGTCATGGGGGGGAAGTTTGGTCTTTATCGGTCTTGGTTCTGGGCCACAGTGGTCTGTGAGGAATGATGGGTTTTGAAGTAGTACAAATCCCATTATCCATGGAGGTACTTCCATGGTCCACCCTCCTCCAAACTGTAGTAGAATGTAGCATGGGTCATAGGGGCTCTGTGTGCCAAGGTAGGTTACTGTAAATTCAGGTCATACACAATGTCCCATGAGCTGAGGCCTAGTCAGGAACAGCAAGTTAATGAAGCCTTACTGTCAATTCAGGCCATACCCAATGTCCAATGAGCTGAGGCGTAGTCGGGAGAATCAAGTTAATGAAGCCTTACTGTCAATTCAGAGCGTAAACAGCATTCCATTAAGTGAGGCCTAGTCAGGGAAATTAAGTTAATGAAGCCTTACTGTCAATTTTGGGCGTGGTCTGTGATTTGTAGGGGTATAAATTTTCTGTGGGAAGTGAATTGGGTGTTTGTGCCTCAGCCCTTTGCCTTATCCTCCTCTGACAGTTTATTATGGGTCGGAATGTTCATGTTGGCTGGCCAGTACAGGAGTTATGCAAATCCGCCCTTATTGGCAGCCAATCATGTTGTCAGAATGTAGAGGCTGGGAGAGTAGTTGGCAGCCCTGGAGGATGCTGGGAAATGTAGTTTTTTACTTGTTGTTTTGGGGGCCTTTTAGGTTTTTTTGGGGGTGGGGGGTTTGCTACAAACCTACCTTGCTTGAGGCCTATTTCTGTTGGCAAGTTTGGTGTTTCTGCGTTGTAAGGTTTCTCTGTTTGGGACGGTCGTTCCATGACGGGAACCCCTTTATATAATAGATTTTTGCCTGACACAGAATTATGTATTGTCAAAGGCTTTAATGGCCGGAATCACTGGGTTGTTCTTTATTTACTGTTATAATTTTAGAGGTTTTTTAAATACTGGTAGCCAGATTTTGTTCATTTTCATGGTTTCTTCCTTTCTGTTGAAATAAAAAAAAACCCTCTAAAATCATAACAGTAAATAAAGAACAACACTCAAAAGCAGAGGAACTCCAGCTAAGAAACAATGAGGGACAGCTAATCACCTCTCAACAAAGGATTTCCCTGGGCAGTAACAAGCCACAACTTGAAACTGTTAGTCCATTAAATGCTAATCAAGGTGGCTAATTGAAACGTTCACACTTAGCTCCAACAGACAAGAGTTCTTTCCCCCACCCTGGACTTTCCACAGATATATAAACCTCACTTGTCTAGCTTCCAACAGACCTCACAACCTCTGAGGATGCCTGCCATAGATGTAGGGGAAACATCAGGAGAGAATGCTTCTGGAACATTCAAACATTCCAGACAGCCCAAAAAACTTACAACAACCTCTTTTTAGACTGATTTTTTTTTAAAAAGACAAATCATTGTGTTTAACAGAAGGCAGAACATTTGTCTTACATCTTCCAAAACTACATTGGATAGAATCCCATCGGATAGCTTTGCAAGTAAAGTGGAGATTTACCCTTCACCTTACTTGCAGATCTCTCTACTTGCTTCTTATGGACTTTCAATCTTCTGGTTCAGAATTTGAAGCTGTGCCAGGGAGGTTGAATTATGTTTAAGATCTCCTGTTTTCAGAGGGGCAATTGTGTAATACCCCTCATACATATTTTATCTAAAAGAATGAACAGACATCCTTATTTCAGCTCCAAGGCCAACATTGTTTCTCATGTTGTGTCTCCTTGTTTTGCTTTGTTGAGTCAGAGCTCAAGGATGGGACTGTGCTTCGCTGGTAATGAGGCTACACCAGGCACTCTCTCAGGGGATCCTGGGGCACCTTTATTGTTCACTGATATTTATAGTCTGACCATGGGACTTCCTTACTCTAAGAGTCACAGAGGGATGGATTAACATGGTGGCACAGTTCACCCAAGGCACAAAATAACCCCAGTTTTTTTCTTTTCTCTTATATGGTCTGGCATACAATTCGAGATGCCAGAGCATATTAGGGGAATGAACCTTTTGTTATATAAGAGGAAAATCCCTATCACATTGTGCCTTTAGTATCAGATTTTTGACAAACATTGATTCTAGTTTTTCAGGGTAGAGGGCAATCACCATTTGAAGTCATCATACAGCAAGTAGAAGAAGACGTGATCTGAAACTCAGAGCCTTAGGTTCACTTGCTCAATCATTCCATCTCTGGCACTGCAAAAGGAAGAGGCAGTTTCTTCCTTCATTAACTGTGGCTTAACGTTACATAAAAATAACAAATTATGATTAGTTTAAACTGGTATTTAGTGGGAAAAAAGACAGGATTGAGCTGTTTGTTGTGAACCAGTCAACAGCCATTGTTCAAGCTAACAACATTCAAAAACGTTAACAGGCAGACATAATTTTTTTCTTTGTGTGTGTACCTAGACACACATTTGCATTGTGACAGCTCGTGTCCAATCAACTTTTAAGATCTGGTCTCATTTCAACATATTGTTCTGCCTGAATGTCTTGTGCATGTGCATCCTTTTGCTGTGATAACTATGACTGAAAACTCCTTGGATTAATTAATTGTATGTTTGTGTTGTTGAAGGCTTACATGGCCAGAATGACTGTGTTGCTGTGAGTTTTCTGGGCTGTATGGCCATGTTCCAGAAACATTCTCTCCTGACATTTCACCCACATCTATGGAAGGCATCCTCAGAGGTTGTGAGGTTATGCCTGCCATAGATGTAGGGGAAACATCAGGAGAGAATGCTTCTAGAACATGGCCATACAGCCCGGAAAATTCACAGCAACCCAATTGTATTTCTATTATATCTGAAGTGGAAAAGTATAGCTTCAGAAGAAAGCAGGTTGATGTTGGTCTCAGATCCTGATTTGTTTCAAATCTTGGAATAAATTTCCCACACTGAGAAACTATGGTAAATTACCTCATGGTGACATAGATCAAGTCCAGAGGAGAGAAGAGATTGCACAAGAATAGAGCATGTAGAGTCATGCATATCTTTGTCTGATTAGACAAGATACATCATGTTAAAATCAGGTCTAAGTCTCATTTGCAAAGTATTTTGACAGTTTTGCATCTGAAGAGCTTTAAAAATAAGTATAGTACTTGGTTGTAATTTCAAATGAGAGATAGATTTCTTTCCAAGCCACTAGGCATGAACTATGAGAAACAGCTAAGAAAACAGCAGATCTGACCAGTTCTCCTATGGCCCTGTTAAGGTCACCAGCATCTTAGCAAAGGCACTAATTAACTTCTAAAGCTCAGGTCTGCCATCCCTAGAAATACACAGACACAGGGCAGAAGAGGAAAAATAAAGGACTTGATGAGATGGGAAAAACACAAATTCAACAAAAGTAGATATAAGACAGCTACTGTTGTGGAAATGTGTACAGTATGCTTGGTTGAAGGTGCCATGAACTGTCTTAAGGCATACTAGAAATACAGACATTGGGGGAGATAACAGAAAATGAAATATTGATGCTTAATAAATTAATTGATCTTTGGGGTCCTTTAGGTGAAGCCAGTCACCCACAGCCGAATAAATGTGTCTGCACGGTTTCGAAAGCCGCTACAGGAACCATGCACTGTTTTGTGAGTACCACCTTCTGTTCAGGTAGATTGATTGGCATTCTTATGCAAAATATCAGATTATTTCTAACTTTCCATCATTTTTTTAGCCTGATTGCTAATGGTGACCTCAGAAGTCCAGCAGTACGTCTCTTCATCCCAAGGAATGCACTAAATCAGTGGGATCGTGTCCTTGAAATGGTTACTGAAAAAGTCACCCTGAGGAGTGGAGCTGTATATAGGTAAGACAAAGCTGTGTGATATTGATATAGAACCACATTTTGAGTTCATTGAGTTCCCTGAGTGGTCACCTGTGAATTCGTACATATGGTATTTCCTGCGCTTGTGCAGACAGTTCGGAATCTTCTAGAAAGTTACTATCACTTTAAATGGTAGCCCCGCCCACACTCCCCTCGAGCATATATAGCCAGTGGGAGGGGCTGCCACCTCAGATCCTTTACTCCGCTGCAAAAAGCAGCTTGAAGGACTGAGGCATGACAACAGCGGGGAGGATGGGCAGGGATGTACGAATTCACAGGTGACCACTCAGGGAACTAAGGTTACAAGTAAGCAACCAATAATTCCCTGTCGTGGGAATCATAGTTGATGTCACGTACCCAGAAAAAAGTTAATAACATTCACATGACACGGCATGGAGCGAAGAAGATGTTCCCTTAAGAGGTCAAAAACCAAAGTAAAGCACACTCTCCAAGCGTAAAGATGGGGCAGGAAGGTAACCGATGGTTCATTATCATAAGCTCTTGAAGAAATATAATAAACAGACAGCCTGAGAACTATGATGGAATCCAATTACTCCTGAATAAAAAATCGGTCCTTTGAGGCATGAGGAGGATCGAGCAACTACGGTTACAGGTAAGCAACTAATAATTAATTTACACCTGGGTCAGTATCTATTAGATATGTGGAAAATTTGTTCCTATTGTTTCTATCATTTCTTTCATGTCTTCTGTTTCTTTGGAAGCAAGGTCCCACACAAAATATGCTCAACATGAAAGCCTGCTTTTGTGTGCATTCAACTTGCCTCCTTGTGTTGGAAAGAGTGTGTGTCACATGGTGTGCAGACAGGCAGGTCTGGAGCTCAGCTGAAGGCATGCTCTTGGCCTGCCTGCATGCCCTGCCACATAAACAGTCTCAGAGAGTGTGGCGGGTGTGTGTGGTGGGACGTGCAGGCAGGCCTGGAGCATACCTGCAGCTGAATGCCTCTTATTCTAGAGTAACAGGCGCTTGGTCGCAGGCACTGGCAGATGTGTGCATTTTCTGGGCCTGCTTGCATGCCATGCTACACACACACACACACACACACACACACACACTTTCCAAGAAGAGAGTGTGTGTGGCATCACGTGCAGGCAGGCCCTGAAAGCGCGTGTGTCTGTCAGTGACTACAGCCAAGAGCACCTATTACTCTAGACTAGAAAATGCAGGTGCCAGGTAAGAAGAATGCATGCCAGAAAGGGGCGCCAGTGGGTGAGAAGTCCCCCCCCCCAAGGTCTGACTTTTGGGCCGCAAAATGAAAGAACTGAAAACAACCCTCCCAATTTTGAGAGGCTTACAAAAAATGGATTGGGGCCCCTAATGAAAGCAGGGACACGAAACGGGACAAGGTTTACCCCGAATGCACATGTCTAGTATCTATGATGTATATGGGATTCAGGAACCCTCAGAGCACAGGTGTAATTTGGATCATCTGAAGAAGTACACACACAGTATATGTAAACAATATTATTCTCTCAGTCTTTTAGATGTTACTTTTGTATATTGACTCAAGGAGGCTTCCATTTGTCCTCCTAAAGTCCCTAAGTAAGCCTCCCCCTTTTTGTGGGCCTTGTCCCATTGCTGGAGACTTGCCTGAAATAAATCCATCCTAGTTCTGATTATGCACTAATGTATATCAATCCTTTGCTTATTTTACTATTAGGCTGAAGCTGCTGATGTGCATTTCCCTTCTTTATATGTTCAGACTTGAACTTCTCAAGTGGCATTATTTCTCCATTTTGTATGTGTCTCTCCATATACAAAAAGTAGAATCTTTACTTTTTTTGGCTATTAAAATATTTTCTGAATATTAAAAATATTTTTGAACACCAAGCAGCAGTTGCTGCTATAGAAAATGCATATGTGAGCTTTTGTGTGTGTGTCAGGAGCAACTTGAGAAACTGCAAGTCAGTTCTGATGTGAGAGAATTGGCCATCTGCAAAAATGTTGCTCAGGGGATGCCCGGATGTTTGATGTTTTACCATCCTTGTGGGAGGCTTCTCTCATGCCCTCGCATGGGAAGCTAGAACTGACAGAGGGAGCTCAACCCACTTTCACCAGGTGCCGGCACAAGGGTTTAACCCATTGCACCACCGGGGGCTCCTATATATGAGGTTTGACATACATAGTATTGTGAAAGACTTCAAGCTTTTGTGATGTTGCAGAAGTCCAGGTGGAATGCCTTCAAATAATATCTGAAGGGAAAGTCCATATTATGAAGATGTGTTTCACAGCTTTAAAGATTCACACAAGCCAAAAAAAATCTGCTTTTGTTTGGAAAACACCTAACTTTTTATATGAGTACATACTGGGGTTTTTTTTATCTAGAAGGAGAGACATTTAAACAATAAATTGCTTGATGTTTAATCTTTTTAAAGTGTTTTCCTGTTTTAATTCAGTTTTTTCTCAGTTTTGAAAGGCTGAAAGAACACACTAAATAGCTTAGTGAAATTCATCATTGTTTAATAATTCACCAATTAGTTACTGTGGTTTATGGTAACTGGGCTACAATTAGCCGAAGTTCCAGTAAAGACTGCCGATTCCGATAAAGATAAAACTCTTGATTAAATCAATGAATGCAGCATTATGAGTTTAACATAGACCAGACTATCCAGTCAGTTGCACATGTCAGTAACAACACAGATTTGTGCATTCCATTTCTGGCACGTGAAAGCAATCAGGTTTTTTTTTTAAAAAAGGGTGAGGATGTCCATATTCATTATATCCATCACTTTCAGAACCCATTTTTCCATAGTGAGTATTTTTGATGTTTTCCATAATTGCGCCAGGGTTATTCTGGCTGCTGTTACTAAGTAAAAGAAGATCTTGTTTGTATTCTTGTTCATATCAAAGTTTGTGATCCCGAGCAAAAAGTATTTGGGTTTGAATTAGAATCTCAATTGGATAATAGTTTCTATTTTTAAAAAATAAATTTATAAAATTCATGCCAATATCTTTTGACTTGTTTACATTTCCATCAAATGTGGACTTCTCGTAGTGGCAAGGTGGCGGACGCAGCAGGTTTCTGAAGCTCCTGAAGCCTTTTAGATTCCTGCCCTTACCAAGCATCTGTTGGCTGAGCCAAAAGGCAGCCCTTCCCCAAGCGGATTGAGGCTAGGCAGTGCAAAGCCTACAGGGTTGAACCCAGGCTCGAAGTCAAGCCCGACAAAGGACTGGGCACAAGATCTTTGGGAAAACCCGCCAGGTGCAAGATGCAGTAAAGGAAGGCCAAAGGAAGACCGCCAGCCGCCATTTTAAAATTAAGAAGAGGAAGAAGAAATGAAAGCAAGTATGAAATAAGGGAATTCTTTGCTGAGCAAGGGTGACGTTGGAGAAGCAACTAAGAGGAAAAGTCTGGAGAGATTAAGTAGAATTAAACCCCTAACCCCCCCCCCCATCAAGTGGGAGGAAGGGAATTGAGGAGTTCCCAAGCTACCTTTAAATTAATAGCACTTTCTTTTCAAACCACCACCAAACTTGGTCGCATATTGATATGGTCTAGGGAACCAAAACTTTGATCCCAACAGTTCTAAAATCTAAAATTTTACCTATAGAAAACTCAGACCATGCACCCATAGAGATATTAATGGAAGAACAGGTTAAAACAAGAAGAACCACAAGATGGAGATTAAATGATCATCTCATTAAGGGCAAGAGGGAAATTAAAAAAACCCCAATAATTTATTAATGGAATACTTTAGGTTTAACACGGAAAAGGAAACATCTATTGACATAATATGGGACGCCAACAAAGCTTATATGAGAGGACAGTTGATCCAGCAAAGTGCTAGAGAAAATAGAAAGAGAAGATTAGAACATCAGAGGCTAGAGGACAAAATAAAAAGAATGAAAACCGGGGCCAAAATAAATCCCCAAGATAAAAAGCTATACCACCAATTAGAGATTTTAAGAAAACAAATGAATACATTACAATTGGAAGAAATGGAGAAAAACTAAAATTTGTTAAACAACAGTATTTCGAAAACGCAAATAAAATGGGAAAATGGCTAGCCAGGAAAATAGCTAAAAGAAAACAGACCCAACACATAACCAAGATAGAAGAAGAGAGACTTAATTACAATAATAATGATATTATAAAACAATTTACCAATTTCACTTTCTATAAAACATTTCAAGACATTGTGATACCACCACTTCAAAAGCCAATGAATAAAATACTTGGGGGAAAAATACCAGAATCATGGAAATCTGTGAACATTACAATGATTTAAAAAAATCTTAAATGAAAGAATTGGAGAGGACCAAGCAGGTTTGCTTCCCAAGCATCACATAAATGATAATATAAGAACTATTTTAAATGCAATAGAGTATTATGAAAAGAATAATAAAAAAGAAGCAGCTTATTTATTTCTGGATGCAGAAAAAGCATTCAGTAATATAAATTGGCACTTCATAATGATGATCAAAAGAAATGGATGCAGGTTTTTATTTTACAAATGCAATACTATCAATCTATTCAAAACAAATAGCCAAAATCATAATAAATTGACAAGAATCAACAAATATTAATATTAGAAAGGGGACAAGACAGGGATGCCCCCTATTCCCCTTACTGTTTATTTTAGCACTTGAGATACTATTGGTAAACATAAGAAGAAACAATGAGCTGAAAGGATTAAGAACAAAGAAATATAGTCATAAGGTACGAGCATTCGCAGATGATATAATTTGCATCATAGAGGAACCATTAGAACATATGAGCAAATGGTGGAAAGAAATCGAGTCCTTTGGGGAGGTAGCTGGATTTAGAATTAGATTCTGACAAAAAATATCCCGAAAAAGAAAAAGAAAACTACAAAAAGATAGGAATAAAGATAGCCACAAAAGTAAAATACTTAGGGGTAACAATTGCTCCCAGTAATGCACAGCTATTAAAAATAATTATCAAAAAATTGCTTGAAATAAAGGGTAAACTAAGAAGATGGAAAGTTCTTAATCTATCGCTATTAGGAAGAATAGTGTGGTGAAAATGAATATTCTACTGCAAGTTATATATATATATATATATATATATATATATATATATATTCCAAACATTACCAATAATAAGAACAAAGGTAACATTAACAAAATGGCAGAAAGACCTAAAAAGTTTATTTGGGCAGGGGAAAAAACCCAGAATTAAGTTTAAAAATATAATTGATGACAAAAGAAGTGGGGGGCGTGGGCATCTAGGAATGCCAGATCTCCAGTTATATTATGATGCTTCAGCACTGACTTGAATAAGTCACACCTCGTGTCAGGTTGTGCCCTAAAACAGATTGTTTGCCTATCTGTCTGGCCTCAACTGACAATCGATAGAGCCCTTTGCCCCCTGGAGGAGGATACAGGAATTGCAGTTTCAAAGGAACCAAAATGGGTGGGAAAGAAGGGGAGGAGTTAGTAAAGTGTTTGAGCAGGAAAGTGTGTTTGGGCGAAAATCTCTTCAGTTCTCTCTTTTTCTTGCTGTGAGAAGGAAGAACAATAAACTGCTTATCCCAGCACCGTCTGTGTGAGCGTGGCTTTTCTTCAAGAACCTACCAGCTGGCAGTTATCTTCTTTATAACTTTTTAATTCATTCTTGACATTTACATTTCACATGCATGAACCTATAGCCTTTCCTTGGCTTGCCAGACTAGCTCGTTTCTGCCAATTTAAATAGTAAATAACATGTGTGTCTTAAATATTGTTTATATTTCTTTTAATTTGAATGTATGTTTTGAGAGTTTTTAAAATAATAGGTGTTTTCATACCCCTCAGCTGAGGCTTTTCAGAGCTCTTTTGCAGACAAGATCTCGCTGCTCCGCCGGGACCTCCCCGCCACGGTTGATACAGTGAGCGAACTCGAGACTCCGTGGCCACTCGATGGGCCCATTCTCGACCGGTTCCATCAGCTGGACGTAGAGGCTGTCAATAGGATCATGACTGCAGCCAGACCAACCACTTGCTCCCTCGACTCATGCACTTCCTGGCTAGTGAAATCTTGCCGGGAAGGATTACGTGGCCCTCTCTTGAAGATAGTAACTTGCTCCCTTGAGCAAGGAGTGTTTCCAGGGGGATTGAAAGAGGCGATGGTGAGTCCGCTACTGAAAAAACCAAACTTAGATAGTTCGGTTCCCACCAGTTACCGCCCAGTTTCGAATATACCGTTCCTGGGTAAGGTGATTGAGAGGGCAGTAGCGGACCAGCTGCAGCAGTTCCTAAATGACACAGCCAGATTAGATCCCTACCAGTCCAGTTTCCGTATTGGGCATGGGACAGAGACTGTGCTGGTTACCATCACAGACCAGCTCCGCTGCCAATTGGATCAGCGCTGCTCGTGTTATTGGAACTCATGGCAGCTTTTGATACAGTAGACCACGCATTATTAACCCACCGCCTAGCCGTGACAGGGGTTAGGGGGACTGCTCTTAAATGGGTGTCCTCATTTCTCCTAGATTGAGGACAGCGAGTGGAGAGGGGATGTATGGTTTCTGAGAGGCTCCCCCTAAGTTGTGGGATCCCTCAGGGATCCATTCTCTCCCCTTTATTATTTAACATCTACATTCGGCCACTTTCCAAATTGGGGCGGAGCTTTGGTCTGGAGTGTCACCAGTATGCTGATGACACCCAGCTTTTGCTGAGGATGGACAGCCGGCCAGACACTGTACCCAATTGTTTCCAACTATGCCTTGAAGCCATGACTGCTTGGCTACGAGCCAGCTGGTTGAGAGTGAATCCATCGAAGACGGAGATCTTTTGGTTGGGGCACCTGGGGGGATGTGGGCTCTGGCTGCCTACTCTGGACAGCAAGGCACTACACCCGCCGTCCTTAGTAAAGAGTCTAGGGGCCCAGTTGGACCCGCTGCTGACAATGGAGGCTCAGGTCTCGGCTGTCAGCAGATCCGCTTTTCTCCACCTGCGACAGGCTAGATGGCTGGTGCCCCATCTCTCCGAAAATGACCTGGCCACAGTGATCCAGGTGACGGTCATCTCAAGTCTAGACTACTGTAACACCCTTTACATTGGTCTTCCTTTGTCGGTCATCCGGAAGCTTAAACTGGTGCAGAACGCAGCAGCATGACTCCTGGCTGGAGTGCCGGCCAGGGCTCATATTACTCCAACTCTGCAGCGACTGCACTGGTTGCCAATTGAGCACTGGATCATCTTCAAAGTATTGGTTTTGAGCTTTAAGGTCTTACATGGTCTGAGGCCGGTGTACTTGAGGGATTATTAGTTGCTTACCTGTAACTGTAGTTCTATGAGTGTCTTCTGTTAATATGTACATGTGGTAATATCTGCGGGCCCGCAGAGCAATCGGAACCTTCTAGAAAGATAAAAGTGACACATTATTGGTAGCCCCGCCCCTCCCTATATAAGCCCCATGCGTTGGACTACCCCCTCAGTTCTCTTCCACGCATAAAGCTAACAGAAGAATGAGGCATGACCCGAGGGGAGGAAGGGCGGGTTCGTACATATTAACAGAAGACACTCATAGAACTACAGTTACAGGTAAGCAACTAATAATTCTATGTCGTGGTCTTCTGTTAATATGTACATGTGGTAGTAGACTACCGAGCTACCAACCTTGGATGGTGGGCGTCATGCCACCGCTGAAAACAGGACTGCTCTTCCAAACTGTGCCTGGTGTCGGGATATCGAATCCACCTTGTAGTGCGACACGAAAGTCGAAGGAGTCTTCCAGGTCGCAGCACGGCATACGGCATCCAAAGGAACACCCTTCAGGAACGCCGCTGATGTAGACATAGAGCATGTGGAGTGTCCCTTCAACCCTTGGGGAGGGGCCTTCTGCGCTATTTGGTAAGCCAAACGGATTGTGGCCACTATCCAAGAGGACATACGCTGAGAGGACACCGGGAGGCCTTTGGTGTCCTCACGATATTTAACAAAGAGTCTCGGGGTCCTACGGTACCCAGCCGTACTTTCTAAATAAAAAGCTAGGGCCCTACGAACATCCAGGGCATGTAGGGAACGTTCTAAGTTAGAAGTAGGATCTCTGAAAAAGGCAGGCAATACTAGGTCTTGGGACATGTGGAAATGGGTTGCCACTTTCGGCAGAAAGGAAATATCTGTACGCAGGACGACCTTGTCTTTGTGAAATCTAACATAAGGAGCGTCGGAGCGTAAGGCACATAGTTCACTAGCACGCCTTGCGGACGTTATCGCCACCAGGAAGGCTAGCTTCCAGGAGAGGTGGCTTAGTACACTGGATCATCACTACTTGAGGGACTGCCTATTCCCATATGTTCCCCAGAGGTCCCTTCAATCTGAGGATCAAAACCTCTTGCTGATTCCTTCCCTACGAACCATTCACCTGTCGTCAACCAGACAGAGGGCTTTTTCTGCCATAGTACCAAGCCTATGGAATGCGTTACCACCGGAAGTTCGAGAAATTAGTGAGCTGTTGGCTTTTCAGAAAGCTTGCAAAACTGTGCTTTTCCAACAGGCTTTTAGCCTATAACCATCTGGTTATAGATTAACATTGTCTTAACTGTTTTATACTTCATTGTTTTATTGTGTTGCTGTTGTAGTTCGATATGCTATAAACCGTCCTGAGCCAATCTGGAAGGATGGTATACAAATTGAAATAATACATAAATAAATATATTTATGCCATCACACCAGGTCTGTTTAAAATTAAAACTGGCAGATGTGTTGTCCTTTCTTCCTGGTGGACTGCAGAGCGCTTGCTGAAAAGCTAGGTGGTCTAGCAACCCAAAAAACACTCCAAAATAAAGTCGAAAATCAAACAGTTTATTCAATAACAAAGTCTTTGCAGGACTTGGCACAGCTTCTTAATGGTTGCAAAAAAAAAAACCAGAGTGGAAATGCCTTGGGTTGTTGCTCAAAAGATTCCTACTGCTTCTTTTTGGATGGCAGGAAACCCGATATTTCCCACCCTGGTCCTAGGTGTTTGGTTGAAGGAACCACTCCTTCCCCCCTCTAAACCTAAGCTCAGTCCAAAGGTGACCTAAAGCTGGGCTGGTAACCAGATGTCTATCCTATACAGCATGCAAAGCCAGTCTCTGCAAGGTACCATAAACTCATCTGGCTCCAGCACTCCCCCAGCTAATGGTCAAGCAAAAAGCAATCAGCAGGTCAGCATGCAGGTTAGCACCCAGTAAGCACCCAGTACTTATGGTGACCCTTTCGGAGCCAATCCTGGCTGGCCAAAAACACATCTGAATCCCTTCCCTCTCTGAAAGGAACTAAAACACTTTCTAAAATGGAGGCCAATCCCCAGGAAGAAAAAGGGGCGGACACCAACTAAAAAGATACATTTGCAGAGCTTTAGGTGGCAAATTCTGCACCAGGCTGCAACCTTGCTAATAATTAACAGGCAAGGTGCCAGTGTGTCTGGAACAGTCCCAGTAAAAAATGCAAAAGGAAAAAATGCTGCCTTTTAAAACAAAACTATGGGGCTATGCATATGAAACGTCTGGAGGACGGAACAATATTAAAGACCATAGATAGTTCAGATGATTTTGATGATTCAGAATTTGGAATTTCATATTCTAAGAAGCCCAGCAGCATTACTTTAGTACATGAAAAGAAAAGAATATATTTTTAGGTAAGACGTTATTGTCAGGTTGTGCCCTAGAGCAGATTATTTGCCTATCTGCCTGGCCTCAACTGACAATCGATAGAGGAGGATACAGAAATTGCAGTTTCAAAGGAACAAAAATGGGCGCGAAACTCTTCAGAGAAGGAGGGGAGGAGTTACTAAAGTGTTTGAGCGCAAAAGTGTTTGTGTTTGGGTGGGAATCTCTTCAGTTCTCCCTTTTTCTTGCTGTGAGAAGGAAGAACAATAAACTGCTTAACCCAGCACTGTCTGTGTGCGCGTGGCTTTGTTCAAGAACCTACCAGCTGACACCTCGTGGGCTAGCATGGAGGGAGGGCGCATGGATGGTGGAAAGGGAATGTGCTTATAAACAAACGATCTGAAGATTGAAGAAAAAGATTGCCCAGAAAGACTCAGAAATACTGCGGTTAAAGAGCCAGGAAGATGGAGGCCTGCGTGGGCAAAGGTCTCCTTGAGGCAGCAACAGCAATGGAGGCAAGGGTCTCTCCCTTGCAGGTTCTCCGTGAGCCTGGATGGTCTTCCACGGGCTGCTAGGCCTCTCCTCCGCAGCCTGGGGGCACCTCTGCGGCAGCAGATGCAGCCCTTTGACAAGATACCCTCCTTCATGCAGGCCTCATGGATATACGAGGGCGGGCCATTAAAGTGGGGAGGCATACCAGGTAACAAAGCCAGAGCCAAGCAACCACGGCTCCAAGAAAGTGTGGAATTGAAGTCACAGCCACGCAAAGAGCAAAGGTTCGCCAGGGTTCCGATCATGATGGATGGGTTCCCTAAGAAGAAAAGGCATCGAGAACGGCCATCAGAGCAACAGACAGCGTCAGCGTCCAACATGTTGACCTCGGAACTTGACTCCCCAAAGCAAAAGGAGTCAAAGACACTTGATGCCGAGGCTTTACTACAAGGTATTGGTTAGAGCCTCAAGCAAAGGAAAGAGGCTACCTTGCGGATTGACTCTTTCTCCAAGTTATAGTTTAGTGTATATTAAAGTATTTGCATTTCTGAGATGTTTGTTGGTTATGCATATTGTTATTTGTTATGGTTATTTGATATTCCCACATCTGGGAATCTGGCAGGGAGTATTGCGCACCCACTGGGTTGGTTTTATATCTGTATTGTGTACCTGGTTTGGCCTTCACCTGCAATGCCTTTGTTCTATTGTCTAGCCATGTGGGCTTGATGGGAGGGAGTTGTGTCTTGGCTCCGAACCTGACGTCATTACCCCTAAACTCCTCCTCTTCTGGAGTTTACCTGAGAGGCAGGACTTCCTTTCTGCCTCCATTCCAAGCATAGCACATGGACAAAGCACACGGAAATCTAAAGCTCTCGCTTAGACAACACATCTTTGTCCACGTATAGCTTACTCCCAACGCTCTCAAACCAGGATTGCAATAATAGGAAGGCCAGCCCTTCACCCAAAGACTGTAATCTCTGGGGACCCCAGGACTTTGTTTGCCGGAGGACCATTTGGAACAACAAAGGAACCCTGGAATCAAAGAGAGGCACCTTTACTCTGCAAAGGAAAGTGGATGAAACCCCTTTTCTTAAAGGACCTTTCTAGTAACCAACAGCAAGCTTTTTGGGCCATCAGTTTCATTGATTGTAAATAAATAAACCTTGTTTTGAGTTCCCCTATTTTGAGTCTTGAACTCATTGCTCAAAGTCTCTCCAGGTTTTCTTTTTATGGGAAAGTTAGAACGCTACCCCCAGGGCCTATAGAAGCTTCTCCATTTCTTAAAGCTATTTTTCCAGGCCCTGGGCGGGACGCCACAGAATCAATGGAAGTAATCCCAGATTGGTGAGGTTCTGCTATTGCAGTGGTTCTCAACCTTCCTAATGCCACGACCTCTTTATACAGTTCCTCATGTTGTGGAGACCCCCAACCATAATATTTTCATTGCTACTTTGTAACTGTAATTTTACTACTGTTATGAATTGTAATGTAAATGTCTGATATGCAGGATGTATTGGCAGAAATACCCAATATGCCCAATTTGGCACAATTACCCGATACGCCAAATTTTGAATACTTGTGGGATTGGGAGGGGGGATAGATTTGGGAGTTGTAGTTGCTGGAATTTATAGTTCACCTACAACTAAAGAGCATTCTGAAACCCACAAATAAAAGAATTGGGCTGAACTTCCCACACAGAACCCCCTGATGGTCTTTGTTTTCTGATGGTCTTTGGCGACCCCTCTGACACCCCTTCACGACCCCTCCAGGGGTCCCGACCCCCAGGTTGAGAAACATTGTGCTATTGGGATCTGACAATAATTTCTTCCTGTCTGCTTAACATTGTTTCTCCGAATGGAAAATATATGCCCAGTTAATTTTTTCTCTCTTGGGATAATATGCAGGACACCAAGGGTATTGTATAAGAACTGTTAAAGTACAGCATTGGTTAACAATTCATCATGAGTCTGTTGTATATCATTACAGGCTTTACACCTTAGATGGAAAACTTGTTGAGAGTGGGTTAGATTTGGAAAATGGACAGTTTTATGTTGCAGCTGGTAGAGATAAATTCAAGAAGTTGCCTTACAGTGAATTACTATTCAGCAAGTCCACAATGAGGAGACCTTATGGGTAAGTTAATGTGTTTTTGCACAAGCGATAGTTATAACATATAATTGCATTTATGAACAGGATTTCTAATAATACAGTGCCATAAACTCACATTGTTGCTGTTGCAAGGAATACAGTAAGATTATGAAGGATTTGATATCACAGTGCAAAAGTCAATTATCTGTGTTTATCTGTGTGAAACAGTGCAAACGTCAATTCTTTATTTTTTACGGATTGATGTTACTTGTTGACATTTTAAAAAATTATCTATTTATTACTTAAATCATCTTGCCTTTTCTGAGCTCAAGTTAATGCCCTCATCTTGTCACAACAGCCCTGTGATGTAGGCTTGATTGATGATGATGGTGACAGTTATTATCCTCCTCCTCCGAAATTGGGAATCAATGCAGCCCACAATTTTAAAAAAAATGTAATTAAAAACCTATAGAAAGTAAACACTAAAATATTATTAAAATAGCATTAAAACAGTCCACATCTCAGTAAAAGAATAAACGTATTGTTGGCACTGCAACTTGACATTCAAATGTTTTAATGTACACAAACTGTTTCATGAAAAATATTTAAAATTACTATGTGTAAATGGAGACCTCGATGGAGGCACAGTGGGTTAAAGCACTGAGCTGCTGAACTTGTTGACCGAAAGGTCACAGGTTCAAATCTGGGGAGTGCGGGGAGCTTCTGCTGTCAGCCCCAGCTGCTGGCAACCTGGCAACCCAGCTGCTAGCAGTTCGAAGACATGCAGATGTGAGTAGATCAATAGATACCGCTCTGACGGAAAGGTAATGACACTTCATGCAGTCATGCCGGCCATGTGGCCTTGGAGGTGTCTATGGACAATGCAGGACTTAATGTCAGGAGAAAACCTTTACCTATACTAAATAGCATGGAGGACAAAAACAGAAATGTGAGAAACCACCTGAGCCAATATCCAGGGATTGAAAAGGAGTCCCCCAGGACTATCTTCTGGGTTTGCCCCTTCAGGAAGAAATGAAGCCACTGTAAAACAGTGTTTCCAATTCCCAGTCCAGAGATGTGGCCCAGAAATATACCATGGTCAATTGTATCAAAACTACACTTGTTGTTTACCAGCCCGCTTGTGTTTTTTGACAATTGTATCAAAAACCACTGAGAAGTTCAGACTCAAGGGACATAGTCTTCCTGATGTTTTCATGGGATAGAACCTGGATCTCACAAGTAACAGTCCAACACTCTAGTCTGCTTGCTATCTCCTCAATGTAGATTTTAATGAACATAATGACGAAAGTTGTTGAATTTTTAGTAGATTTTTAGCACAGGTATGTCATCATCATTTATATCCTGTATCCTGTCTGCCCCCAAAATAGGTTTGTGGTCCATTGCAAAATGTACCACATAATCCCTTGCATCCATGCATCCTGGGGAGATGTGAAATTTGCCTGCTTATCTTCGCGATCTCCTCTTCCCTTATGAACCAGTGCGTATCTTGAGATCGTCTGGGGGGAGGGGAACTGCTCTCCCCCCCCCACCATTGCAAGAGCGGGAGAGAGCCTTCTCAGTGGTGGCCCCTCGGCTCTGGAACTCCCTCCCTAGGGAGATCAGACAGGCTCCCACTTGTCCTCTTTCCAGAGTCAACTAAAAACTTGGATGTCCCAGTGTGCCTTTGATTAAGCAGCTCACCAGTAATTTTTTCCTTTCCCCATTGAGCATAGCACTTTATTCCGGCCCTCATATTATCTACCTCAACATGTTTTAGGATAGTATTTCCTGCCCAATCTACTGGTATGTCGCACTTTTCTGATTCTCCTGTAAAATGTATCGCACTCATTGAATTTGTACCGCAGCTGATTTTCTTTCCAGCCATATTGCTCTTATGTTGTGTATAATTATGTTGTATTGCTTTTAGCTGATGTTTTAATTGGTAAGTGTTTTCTTCTGTGTTTTAATTGTCTTTTGGGTTTGTCCTTTGTAAGCCGCCCCGAGTCCCCAAGGGGAGATGGTTGGCACCGGCGGGGTATAAAAATATAGTTGTTATTATTATAATTATAATATATGGGACAGTTGTAATATAGCAAATTATTATCCTGATAATGTCCAGAGTTTTTAGAACTTAATGGATGATTATTTGTTTTTGTAGTGCAAAAGCATCCTCATTACCTCCAGCTGGTGGATCTGGAAAATCTAAAGGGAGTGTAAGTGTCACAGTGCATGGTAACTATCAAGCTTAGTTCCAACAGAGGGGATCTACTTTGAGGACCTTATCACATTGCAATATACTCTGTTTCTGTTCCATTCCATCCATTGGAATTCATCTGCAAAACATTGTAGAAATTGAGTCTGTGTCACTGCGCAATATTTTCTTTAAGTGACATAGGGAGGCATTTGAACAGATTGGCGGGAGCCAGCCTTTCAAAACACAGTATTTTCAAAATGTAAGAATCGAGTGTGATGGGGTCAGTATGCCATTTGAATACAGCATGCACCCATTCCTTAAAAATATGGGATGCATACTGATATAAATGGGATATATATATCCGATACCTCAACAGCAAACCATACTCCATGGCTTTTGGGTCCTCTGAAAAATGACTGGGTCTAATGTGACTAGGCTTTTAGCTTTTCTTTTCTTTTCCCACTCTTTAGTAGAGTACACAAATACTCTTCTTCAGACTAGAGGTATGGAAACACACTAACTTGCTCTTCTTGTACTTTTATCAGTTTCAAAACCATGCTTAAATGATTGTGGTAGAGATTCATTGTCTTTCCACCCTAAAAGCCAAAGCATAAAGATGCTAGTTTTATAATTTAGGAATGTTGTTGTTAGAATAATAGAATCATAGACTTGGAAGAGATCTCGTGAGTCATCCAGTCCAACTTCTTGCCAAGAAGCAGGAAAATTGCATTCAAAGCACCCCCGACAGATGGCCATCCAGCCTCTGTTTAAAAGCCTCCAAAGAAGGAGCCCTACCACACTTTGGGGCAGAGAGTTCCACTGCTGAACAGCTCTCACAGTCAGGAAGTTCTTCCTGATGTTCAGGTGGAATCTCCTTTCCTGTGGTTTGAAGCCATTGTTCCGCATTCTAGTCTCCAGGGCAGCCGAAAACAAGCCTGCTCCCTTCTCCCTATGACTTCCCCTCATATATTTATACATGGTCATCATGTCTCCTGTCAGCCTTCTCTTCTGCAGGCTAAACGCGCCCAGCTCTTTAAGCCGCTCCTCATAGGGCTTGTTCTCCAGACCCTTGATCATTTTAGTCGTCCTCCGCTGTTGTATGCCTTCAAGTCATTTCAGACTTTTTGCAATTATCACAGGGGTTTCTTGGCAGAATTTGTTCAGAGAAGGGGTTTTCCTTTGCTGTTTTTGTATCTAAAGTGCATCTTCACTTTAGAATTAATGCAGTTTGACACTATTTGAATTACCATGCTCAATGTTATGCGATCATGGCAGTTGCCCTTTTTTGAACCCTTCCAGACAGGCCCTATATCCCAGGATCTGATCCCAGGTTTTCTGTTTATCCCAGATTATCTAGCAGTATGGACTAATATAATCCAGTTCAAACTTGGGATCATATCCTGGGATATAGGGCCTGCATGGAAGGGCTCTTAGAAGATATTTAGCCATCTCTGTCAAAGAGTTACAGTGCCTCACCAAACTTCAAATCCCTTGATTTAATCTTTTTGAATTATCACAGTTATAATGATGCCAAGCTGTATTCATTCTATAGTGTAGATGCACCAAATTGACTTGCCTAAGGATGCCCACTGGATTTCTCTAGTCAAAATGGAATTTGAGACCTGGTCTACCAATGTCTTAATCCCTCTGGATTAATCTCACAAACCACTATACAATGCTGTGTCTTTAAATTCAGGAATATTGATAACCAAAAAAAAATCACATATAAATGTAGCAATTTAATAGGGATAACCATGGTTTCCCCTCATGGTCAGTTGGGTATTCGCACTAATGGTAATTCCTGCACGCTCGTGCAGGCAGCTCGGAAAGTCTCGAGACACAATTTGACAGTTGGCTCTGCCCACTCTCCCCTCCGTATAAATAGCCCATGCAGGAGCCAACTGCCAGTTCTCTATATCCGCCGTTAAGGCAGCAACGGATAATAGACACACTATAGGACTGCTTTAAAAGAGATAATGTCAACGACATTCTTTAGGAGATGCGCCTCCTGCGCAAACAAAATACCTGACAATGACGCGCATGAGGAGTGTCTTTCCTACTTGGGAGAGAAACACCGTTCCCAGCAGTGTGAAATCTGTGACCAGTTCACACCGCAAACAAGGAAGCTAAGAGAACAGCGGCTGAAAGCTGCTTTATACGACCAAGCCCTGTTCTCTGCAGAAGAAGTGGAAGGAAAGGAGGAGAATCGCCCTCCTATTAAGCCGCTGATAGTAAAGAAAAAGAAACCGCACATGAAAAAGGGGAAAGAGGCAGCGGCCAAGCGCCAGAGCCCTCCCAGAGCGATGGAAATGGAGAAATTAGCTGAGAGCTTACCGGGCGAGGGGGCGACCCCTCTGGGACCCGAGGTCGGCCGGAGAGCTGCGCCGCCAGAAAAAACTGGTGCGGCGAACTGGGCGAAGGTGCGCGAGTCCCCTCCGCACAGCTCAGTTAGAAGCGATGCGGCAGCAGCTTCCAGCTCGGCCCCTCCTCTTCTGTCTGGGCCCTTCGATACAGAAAGGCCTCCTCGACGTCGACCTCGAGCGCCCTCTAGAGATCGGCGGGCGCTTCGACATGCGCAGAAACGTCGACGCCGAAGCCCCTCGACGTCTGACGATTCGAACTCGTCATCAAGCTCCTCCCCCGACTCCTCCCCTTGGAAGTTGAAGAGAGGTAGAGGACGACAGCCTACTGGCCATAAGAAGTACTGCAAGACAGCAGAACAATATGAACAGCAAGCCTGCATTACAATACCAGCAAGCATACTTCAGAACCTTCTAAAGGAAGGCGGACAATGGAATATTACTAAGGAAGGACACTTAGTATTTAAAGGAACTTCAGTTTCACAGGCAAATAAGCCAGTACACAAGAAGGCAAAGCAAAAGACTAAGCACATTGATACACCACTGTATCTTACTGATGATTTTGATGAGTCTGAAGATACTCAATGCAGCGAGGATTCATGCACTTCAGATGACATAGGACTACCAGAAGTGCCAAAGATGAAAAAGGTGACCACAGATGATGATATGACATTTTTTTCAAACATAGTGGCCCACATGATAAGGGCACTCAGTCTTCCAGCCCCAAAACCACCGGAGGCGGTTGATGACTTGATGTTTCCAGCTGAACAACAAGATGTGGTGTCCACTTCGTCACTTCCAGCTCTGTATTACTTACTAAAGCTGGCAAAATCTCAAGCATTACCACCATTAGCCACACCAGCTGTGTCAAGGAAAGTGGACAATATGTACAGGGTTGATTTATCAACAGTTGAGTGGGCAGCACGTCCTTCGAAACCAAATACGGTTATAGCTGAAGTCTGCCAGGGGAAGAAACCCAAGAGATCTAATATGACCGACCCCTAGACAAAGAAGGGAAGAAATTAGACGGTATTGGAAAAAAGGCACATGTTGCAGCGGGCATGGTCCTAAGAATAGCCCATTACGCAACGTATATGAGTGCGTACCAGACGTACCTTTGGGAACGAATGTCACCATTTATAAGTGTTATGACTAGAGATCACATCTCGGCTCCTAAAACCATTCAGAATGAAGCTATCATCTTATCACAAATGCAGAAAGATATGGCAAAACATCTAGCCGATATAGCAGGGAAGTTTTTTACTATAGCAACTTCCATTCGAAGGCATGCGTGGCTGAGGGCCTCCACTTTGTTGGAAGATAATCGTTTGCTGGCAGAGGATCTTCCAATGCATGAAGAAGGTCTTTTTAACCCGGCAACGGAAGACAGAATAAAGCACATTCATGAGATGAAAAAGTCTATCCAAGCAGTGGATAATCCACGTCAAGGGTTTGGACAACAAAAATCGAGATGGCAATCCTCACCGTCTTTCTATAAGAGAAATAACGGTAACTACTTTGCCAACCAATGACAACGATATTCACAACCATTTAGACAGCCTTATCAACAACAAAGAAGGCAGTATGGAATGAGAAACAGATTCCAACCTTACCAAAATAAGATTAGCAAGGCTGGAGGTGCTAAACAGCGTCTTTAACAATGGAGGGGAGGGAAACCTCATAAGTGCATGAGTAATGCACGAGCCTGACGGTTGCAGGCAAAGGTTTTGTTTTAATATTGTTAATGAGGTTCAACCAAAATTTGGTGATCGTTTACGTCCATTTTACAAAAATTGGTTTGACATAACCACTGATAAGTGGGTTTTAGAAATTGTTAAGAATGGTTATAGATTGGAATTCGGGGAAATGCCTCCTGTTGGTTATTTAAAGGTAACCCCCCCCTTCTCCTCCATTGTTGGAAGAAATTGAAAAGCTGTTATTAATAATAATAATAATAATACTTTAATATTTGTGAGTCGCCCTCCACCACCGGTGCTCCGGGCGACTTACATCATTTAAAAACCCCAAAATACATCAATGTACATCAATTTAAAAACATAGATACAGACGGCAAGGAGAGGCTCAGTCATTCAAGGTACCGATCAGGCCCCAAACGCTAGGCGGAAGAGCCAGGTTTTCAGGTCTGACAGGAACCTAGTCCGGGTCGAAGTGGCTCTGAGGGCGGGTGGCAGTGAGTTCCAGATCATGGGGGCCGCCACGGAGAAAGCTCTCCGCCGGGTCTCTACCAGCCGAGCCTCTCGCACCCCAGGGATGGGGTGCAATTTCACCAATTACGTCTGATAAAAGGTGCAATTTCACCAATTACGTCTGATTCTTTTAATGGATGTTTTTTCTCAAGATTTTTCTTGATTTCAAAGAAAGGAGGAGGACTAAGACCAATTCTAGACATTAGGTACATTAATAGTTACATCATCGCAAGAAGGTTCAGGATGATATCTCTGAACTCAATTGTGCAATTACTGGTAGGGAATCATTGGTATGCTACAATAGATTTGAAAGATGCCTACTTCCATGTGGCTATAAATACAAACTACCGCAAATACCTAGCATTCATGGTAGGAGATAGGGCATACCAATTCAATGTCCTCCCTTTGGTCCTGTCTACAGCGCCGAGGGTTTTTACTAAATGTATGGCGGTGGTAGCAGCATATTTAAGAACACAGGGTATCACAGTCTACCCATACATTGATGACTGGTTAGTGATAGGAAATTCTGAACATCAACTAAAATCACATTTAGATTACATGTTGTCCTTTCTCCAGTCCCTAGGTCTGATAGTAAACTGGGAAAAATCCAACCTGAATCCAACCAGAAGAATACAGTTTATCGGAGCCGTTTTAGATTCAAAGCAACAGAAGATCTTTCTACCAGAGGACAGATTCGAGAAGCTCTACTCTCTCACCGTAAGGTTAATAAGGAAGAGAGTAGTAAAGGCGAGAGACATTCAAGTAGTTCTAGGTCACATGGCATCCACCACCTCAGTGACTCCGAACGCAAGACTACATATGAGAGCCTTACAATCTTGGTTCCTTTCTGCGTTCAACCCTATGACTCAGAATTCATCGATGCTCCTTCAAATTCCACGAGACATTTGCGAGTCCCTCAATTGGTGGTTAGACCGGGACAGTGTATGTGTTGGTCTGCCTTTCAGTCAACCCAACCCTACGAGAGTAGTAACAACAGACTCTTCCATGACGGGTTGGGGTGCCCATGTAGAAGACTTGGTAGCTCAGGGGACTTGGTCTCCCAGGGACAGAACACGTCACATAAACGTTCTAGAGCTATTAGCAGTAGAGAAGGCATTGAAGTCCTTCAAGAAGCTGCTAGTGGGTCACATGGTTCAAATAGTAACGGACAATACAACAGTGATGTTTTATTTGAACAAACAAGGAGGGACACACTCACATCAACTCATTTTTTTGACAAGCAGAATTTGGCACTGGTGCATAAACAGACAGATCAACCTGTCAGCCATACACCTGCCAGGGGAGGAGAATGTATTAGCCGACTTCCTCAGCAGGACCCCGTTAGCTCACCACGAGTGGTCCCTACACAGAGAAGTGGTAGCAATGATATTTGCGGAATGGGGTCAACCAACGGTAGACCTATTTGCATCACCACAAAATGCAAAATGTCCCCTATTCTGTGCCAGGGTGGCTTGAAATGTCACGATAAATTGTCTGGGCGATGCCTTCATCCTAGATTGGGGAAGACAAGAAGTGTATGCCTTCCCCCCATTTCCGCTTCTACTGAAAGTAGTGTCGAAGTGGCATCAGGACAGAGCAAAAGGGATTTTGATCTCCCCTTGGTGGCCGAAGCAGCCGTGGTTCTCCCTGTTGTTACAGATGTCCCAGGGGATATTTCTGCGGTTACCTCAGAGGACAGACTTGCTAACATCGCAGAACGATCGAACACTATACCCGGATGTTCAGTCCTTAAGACTAACAGCATGGAGGATAATTTAGAACTTTTAGGACCATTTAGATTACTGTCAGGTCCTGTTAGACTTGTTCTAGAAGCAGCACAGAAGTCTAGTATCAAACGATCATATCAGTATAAATGGAATAGATTTACTAAATTCACTTTAGAAAAAGGGGTTCAACCTTTTGAAGCGGACAGACAGACTATTCTAGATTTCTTACTTCACCTTTCAGAGTTAGGCTTGACATATTCTTCAGTTAAATGTTATCTGGTAGCGATCTCATGTTTCCTACAGAAAATTGGTAGAACGCCATGCTTTGCTGATCCTCTAATATCTACTTTCCTAAAAGGAATAAGAAAAATGAAACCAGAAATACTTCCTATTATTCCATCTTGGGATCTAGAACTAGTACTTAATGTTTTAATGGGACCACCATTCGAACCCCTAGCATCAATAGATATGTCACTACTGTCATGGAAGACAGCTTTCTTAATAGCGGTGGCTTCAGCAAGAAGAGCAAGTGAGTTATGTGCTCTTAGATGTGATCATCCTTACTTGCGGATGCATAAGGATAAGGTAGTCCTGAGAACGGACATTGCTTTCCTTCCGAAGGTGGTTAGCAGATTTCATATCTCTCAAGAGATAGTTCTTCCAGCATTCTTCCAGAAGCCGGAGTCACCTCTGGAAAGAAGGCTCTACATGTTGGATGTACATAGAGCCTTGGCATTCTACATTGAGAGAACAAAGCAGGTTAGAAAATCCCCATGACTCTTCCTAAAGTATAGGTTAGACGCAGTAGGCCAACCAGTTTCATCACAGCGCATCTCCTCATGGATAGTTTTGGCTATCCGCACCGCATACAAAGAGGCAAAAAAGGACTTACCTGGTCAGGTTAGGGCACACTCCACAAGGGCTGTAGCGACATCGACAGCATTCATGAAAGGTGTGCCCATGGGCATGGTCTGTAGAGCAGCTACATGGTCTAACCACACGACATTTGTAAAACATTATAAGATGGATATCATATCAAAGAAAGATGCAGAATTTGGAAGAGCAGTCCTATTTTCAGCAGTGGCATGACGCCCGCCAGCCTTGGTTAGTAGCTTGTTATACTACCATTAGTGCGAATACCCAACTGACCATGAAGGGAAAATGAAGGTTGCTTACCTGTAAACATAGTTTCCCGAATGGTCCGATGGGTATTCGCAGGTTTCCCGGCCATCCTCCCCTCTGTAGGTCATGCCAGGCTGCTTAAGCGGCGGAAGAACTGGCAGTTGGCTCCTGCATGGGCTATTTATATGGAGGGGAGAGTGGGCGGAGCCAACTGTCAAATTGTGTCTCGAGACTTTCCGAGCTGCCTGCACGAGCGTGCAGGAATTACCATTAGTGCAAATACCCATCTGACCATTCGGGAAACTACGTTTACAGGTAAGCAACCTTCATTTCTCCAATTATCTCCCCTCCAACTCTGGTGCTAATGAATACTAGGTCGATTCGGAATAAGATCTCCACCATCAGGGATTTCCTTTTGGATACAAATGTAGATGTAGCTTGCATCACGGAAACCTGGCTGGGGGAAGGGGATGAGGTCCTCCTGCAGGAACTAACAACTCTGGGATATGCAGTTCATCACCAGAGGAGGACAAGGAGATGGGAGGGGGGAGGTGTGGCAATATTAATCTGTGACAAGTTTTTTTCCAGGACAGTTCTGGCACTTAACATCCCCGCCACTGAATGTACTGGCCTTGTGTGGGATTTACAGGAGAGTGTAGCCTTTCTGCTGGTGTACCGTGCGCCTAATGCACCAGCAGACAGCCTTCCAAAACTGCTGGAGGCTGTGTCGGATTGGGCCTTGAGATTTCCCAAGCTTGTTGTCTTGGGGGATTTCAATATACACAGCGGCACAGCCCCCAATTCTGGAGCAGCAAATGACGTAGTGTCATCCATGGCAACCCTAGGACTCTCACTTTGTAGCACTGGGCCCACACATCAGGCTGGACATGTCCTGGATTTGGTCTTCGGCGTGGGAATCCAAGTGATCCTAACCTCAGTTACTGAGGTTCCATGGTCGGACCACTGTGTCCTGGAAGTCCGGCTTGAGTTAGCCATACCCCCCTGTAAGGGTGCCGAACCAATTTGGGTTCGCCCAAAGAGACTTATGGAATCCACAAGGTTCCTGAATGCTCTGAGGGATCTGGAGACTGCCAGGGCCTCGATTGAGCTGCAGGTGGAGACGTGGAACTCCGGCCTTTCCTCCGCCCTCTCCAACTCCGCAAAAATCGATCACCTTGGTATACTGAGGAATTACGATCGATGAAACGAGAGAAGAGATGGCTAGAGGCTGTGTGGCGGGAGAGTCTCAACGGAGCATCGAGATCAACTTATAAGTTGTTCAAAGGAACTTATGAGCATGCTATCAGAGAAGCGAAAAAATTGTACTATGCTTCTCTGATAGTCTGCCAGCTCACACCCTGCTCAATTGTTCAATATTACTCGATCGCTAATGATGGTCCCTACTGTCCCAAATAGTAATGATTCGGCTCCATCAGCTGAGGCTTTTCAGAGCTTTTTTGCAGACAAGATCACGTTATTCTCCCACGATCTTCCTGCCATGATTGATACAGTGAGTGAACTCGAGACTCTGTGGCCACTCGACGGGCCTACCTTTGACCAGTTCCAGCTGCTGGACGTAGGGGCTATTGACAAGATCATTGCTGCAGCTAGACCAACAACGTGCTCCATCGACCTGTGCCCTTCCTGGCTAATTAGATCTTGCTGGGAAGGGTTGCGTGGACCTCTGTTGAAGATATTAAATAGCTCCATTGAGCAAGGAGTCTTTCCAGAGTTTAAAAGAGGCGATGGTATGTCAACTGCTAAAGAAACCGGGTATAGATGGCTTGGTTCCCTCCAATTACCGCCCAGCCTTGAATTGACTGTTTCTGGGCAAGGTGATTGATTGAGAGGGCAGCAGTGCTACAGCTGCAGCAGTTCTTGTATGATACAGCTGGATTAGATCCCTTCTAGTCCGGCTTCCGTATTGGGCATGGGACAGAGACCGCACTGGTCTCCATCACAGACCAACTTCGCTGCCAGTTGGACCAAGGTGGGTTAGCGCTGCTCGTGTTATTGGACCTCATGGCAGCATTTGATACAGTAGATCACGCATTATTGATCCACCGTTTAGCCGTGACGGAGTTAGGAGGACTGCCCTTAAATGGGTGGCCTCCTTCCTCCAAAATTGGGGAAAACAGGTGGAGAGGGGAGGGGTGGTCTCGGAAAGGGTCCCCCTTGAGTGTGGGGTCCCCCAAGGGGCTATCCTTTCCCCTCTGTTATTTAACATCTATATGCGTCCACTGGCCCAATTGGTGCGTAGTTTTGGTCTGGAGTGCCATCAGTACGCTGATGACACCCAGCTGGTGCTGAGGATGGAAGGCCAGCCAGACTCTGTACCCGATTATTTCCATCAGTGCCTTGAAGCTGTGGCTGGGTGGCTACGGGCCAGCAGGTTAAAGGTGAACCCATCGAAGACGGAGATCCTTTGGCTGGGTCGTCCGGGGGGAGGGAGCTTCAGCTGCTTGTTATGGATGGTGAGGCAGTTTGCCCGTCATCCCTTGTAAAAGGCCTGGGGGTCCAATTGGACCCTCTGCTGACAATGGAAGCCCAGGTCTCCACTGTGAGCAGAGTGGCATTTTTCCACCTGCGCCAGGCAAGGTGGCTGGCACCATACAGTACCTCTCCGGAACCGACCTAGCTACAGTGATCCAGGCCATGGTCATCTCGAGACTAGACTACTGTAATGCCCTCTACATTGGCCTTCCTTTGTCAGTACTCTGGAAACTCAATTTAGTGCAAAACGCTGCTGCTCACTGCTGGCTGGAGTGCCCTTGAGGTGTCACATCACACCAGTCTTACAGAGTTTGCACTGGATCCCCATCAAATACCGGATTGCTTTCAAAGTATTGGTGTTAACCTTTAAGGCCTTGTATGGTCTGGGGCCAGCGTACTTGAAGGCCCGCCTTTCCCCACATATTCCCCAGAGATCGCTACGATCCGAGGACCAAATACTATTGGAAGTCCCGTCGATCAGTACTTATCACCTGTCATCCACGAGATAGCGAGCTTTTTCGGTGGCAGCACCTAATTTATGGAATGCCTTGCCAGAGGAGGTTCGAGCAATAACAGACTTGCCCTCCTTTCGGAGGGCTTTTAAGACTAATCTCTTCCAACAGGCGTTCAACCTTTAGGCTCCACCAAATCCATATGTTCCGCTCTTAGTTTAAATTACTTGGCTGTGTTTCTAAATAGTGTTTTAAATGCTAGTTGTAAATGTTTTATGTTTGTGTTGTTAACCACCCTGAGCCTGTTGGGAAGGGTGGTATACAAGTTGAAATAATAAATAAATAATATGCTGGTTTTTTTTTTTACATTGTCAGAAAATAACTAAAGTTTCTTTTTCTTTGGTGGAATGATCACATCAGTCAAAATCTGCTGACACAGGAGAAACAATCTCCTCTCTTCAACCTCCAAAAGGAAAGGAAAAACATGTGCAAAATCAAAAGTTTGGGAAACCTGCAGAATCAAAAGCAATGATCAAATCTTATGCAATCACAGGCAATGGTAAGTACTCAAACTTCAGGTCCTCACGGACAACACTACTGTCAAATGTTACATAAACAGACAAGGGGGAACCCACTCCTCCACTCTCCTCACCATTGCCATCCACATCTGGGAATGGTGCATACAACACAACACAACTCCTGTAGCTATCCATCTTCCAGGCCAGGAGAACGCCTTCGCGGATTCACTGAGCAGGGCCCCATCCACCAGCCACGAGTGGCAACTCCACTACAGAACCTTGCAAGCACTCACTCACCATTGGGGTCTCCCTCAAATCGATCTGTTTGTGTCATCTCTAAACACCCATTGCAAAACATACTGTGCAAGGTCCCATCCTCGTGTATCCCCACGCTGTCTAGGAGATGCCTTCCTGTACCAGTGGACACTGAGCCTCCTCTATGCCTTCCCTCCCCTCCCACTCCTCTCCAGAGTGATAGCAAAAATCATCACAGACAATGCCGACTGCATTCTAGTGGTCCCATGGTGGCCCTGCCAACCCTGGTTCACTTCTCTCCTTCAAGCCTCCCGGGACGACTTCCTCCATCTTCCATCCGATCCCGACCTGCTCTCTCTCCAACATGGCCTCGTTCTCCACCCAGACCTCCCCTCTCTCCACCTCACAGCTTGGAGGATCAGGCCACTGCCCACCTCTCCGACCCTGTCCGACTCATAATTCAAGCAGCCCAAAAAGCATCCACCAGGAGATCTTACACTTACAAATGGAATGCGTTCCAGAACTTTCTCTGACCCTTGGCCATCAGCCGCACACGGCCCCTGTCCCCTTAGTCTTGGACTTTCTAGTCCAACTCTCTCAAAAGGGCTTTACCCTTTCCTCCCTTAAACGTTACCTAGCGGCTTTATCCTGGTATAGAAGGAAATCCGGCTCCCCATCCCTCTTCCAAGACCCTCTGGTTTGCCTTTTCCTTAAAGGTTATAAGAATATCCACCCTCCTACCTCTCCGCCTCCCCCCTCCTGGAGCCTTGAACTTGTCCTCTCTCAACTTTCTAAGCCTCCTTTCGAGCCCATGTCTACCTCTCATATCTCCCACCTATCCTGCAAAACCACTTTTCTTGTTGCCATCACCTCAGCTAGAAGGGCCAGTGAGCTCACTGCCCTATGCTCAGATGCCCCTTTTATTCGCTTTCATGAGGACAAAGTTGTCCTCCGCACTGATGTCACCTTCCTCCCCAAAGTCATCTCTCATTTTCATATGTGCCAAGATATTACTCTCCCGTCCTTTCCCCCCAAACCGTCATCCCTTTATTCTCTTGCGTGGGATGACCCACCTCCAGGTACGTAGCTTGTTAAATCACCCACATGTGCATATTTCATAGAAGATACGAAGAAGATGTATAGGTTGCTTACCTGTAACCGTATTTCTTTGATTGTCTATCTGTGAAATTCGCACAAACTTGCCCGCCCTCCCCTCCGAGGTCATGCCTTTTTTCTGCTGCTGCCGGTGTCAAGCAACTAAGGTGTAACCCCACCCATGGGGTTATATACTGTAGAGGTTGGGCGAGGCTTCCGCAAATTTCTCAATTAGAGCTAGAATGTCCGAGTTTGCTGTGCAGGTGCAGGAAGAACCCACAAGTGCGAATTTCACAGATAGACACTCAAAGAAATACAGTTACAAGTAAGCAACCTATACTTTTCTCTTGTTTCTTGTATAGTAGGTATGCTATGCAGAAGTGCTAGAGAGCTATGGAATGCAATGAAAACTCTGAAGGAAATCTGGCTGTGTGTGGAAGTCCTGCCCTCATCATACCACAAGCCTGATGTGCTTAGTGTGAAGATGTCTGAAATGTTTTGCAGTGTTTGGTTGATTGTGTCTTATATCTGGGAACTTGGGATTTTCTTTGAAAAAGACTTTCACTACTTGCAGCAGGCCATTGAAAAAGAGGCTGGACAGGCCTCTTGGGAAATGGAGTTCTAATGTCTGGCCATCACCACAAAGAAGGTCATCTCCCCTGTCCTTACCAAGTTTAATAACTCAAAAGACAAAATATTCATTCTTATTAACATTTCCTCCAGCACCTCCTTCTCAAACCTGGATAGCCAAGTGTATTAGATTCTGTAAGAAGAGATACCTCCGATGAATGAGAAATCAGATGTTCAGAACCCCATCCTTGGATTGTTTTTGGATGCAGTACATTCCTTTTACCATGTGGTGTCACAATTGGACTCTGCTTCCTTTTGCTTTCAGGAGATGGTGTTTACAATGCTGGCAAAAACCCATCTAAAATGTGGGGAGCTGTGGAAGTCCAGGAAGATGAAGACACTCAGACTGAGGTCCCAATTGACCAGGTAAATTAGAAGCTGGAAATAAATGGCTAATGTTGAAATCCGCTCCCCATCCTTCCATTCACCTTCATGATTTCCTTAGCATGCGTAATTTACAGGTTGGGATGTGAGGGCTGCAAAATGTCCAGAGGGGAAAAAAGAAATAGCAAAACATTAGTTTCACTGATGCAACAACTGATTGGTCACATCATGTTGTCATAAGTGGGAAGAAATGGAGGATGCAGAGAAATGATATCTGTACAATGTGGGATCATTGTAGGGAGACATTTTTCTTCATGATGTGACATTAGAAAAGGACAACACCATTACTTGTCTTGTGTAGTTGATTTGTTTATTTCATTTTGTATAGATTGAAGTAGCCTGTTCTACTTTTGCTTTTCTAATAATTAGTTCATGAGATTTCAAGAAATCAGGCAGTCTCCAAGTTACAAACATCCGTCTTACAAACAACTCCGAGTTAAGAACAGGGATGAAACAACAGGAAGTGAGAAAAAACTATCTCTAACAAGGGGAAATTCACTCCTGCAAGAGTTGACATTGGGAAAAGGTGTCTCAACTGAAGCTTTAACACCACAATAAGTTACATTTGTCAAAATCCAATTATCACAGGGACTGAAAATGAGATGAAATCTTCTGAATAGGGGGCACAGGCAGCAAAACAAACACCACAGGGGTGTTAAAGGCTAATTTTGACCTTTAAAGCCCTAAACGGTTCAGGACCAATTTACTTATCTGACCACATCTCCTCATACCAACTGGCCCTCTCTTTAAGATCTTCTGGTGAGACCCTACTCTCACTTCCACCACCATCACAAATGCGATTGACATCAATGAGGGCATTTTTGGTGGCCGCCCCACCTCTGTGGAACACCCTCCCCCCCCCAAAGCAAACAGCTCCCTCCCTTTCTTCTTTCAACAACCAATTAAAAACTTTCTTGTTTAGATAGGCCTTTCATGAAGGAAACTAAGCTGGAGTAATAAGAAACACCATAATGTTTATAGACTGGAACAAAGTGAAATATATTCTGACATGATGCCACAAGAATGTGAATGTATATTATTGTTGTTTTAAATTGTTTATTTTATGATGTTTTATACTTATGATCAATGTATTTGGATTGTTGCTTACATGATTTTAATATGTTGTAAGCCTCTTTAGGTCCCACGAGAGGGAAAAGCAGGATATATAATTATTATTATTATTATTAACCCTTCCCTATGCTATCCAAAGCAGATAAATTTATTACAATAATATATATAGGTTGAAATTACACTTAGAAATACTTTGGCCACTTAATGAGAAGACAGGCAAGCTTGGAGAAGATAATAATGCTGGGGGGGGAGAGGAAGGAAGAGGGAAGAGGGGCTGGCCAGGGGCAAATTCAAATTCAACTTAAGAGCAAACCTACAGAATCTATATTGTTCAAAACCTGGGGTTTTGCCTGTACTTGGTAGGTCTGACCCTTCTTGTGACTGTTACTGGAAACTGTGTGGTTTTATCACTTTACGGTGAACAAGCAGTAGAGACAGTGCTGTGGCAGAGAGAAGAGGCAATCATTTTGCCACCCTTTGCATTGAAATGGAGGTCTATGTAGCATAGTTAGAGCTTTTAAATTAAGGACAAAGCACTCTCACATCCCTTTCAAGGTCAAAATTGCTCATAATGGGGAAGAAAAAAAGCTGATTAGCAATGCTCATTTTTAAGTCTGAAAAATTATACCTTTTGTAGAAAGTCAAATGTCAGATTGCAGCTGTTTCCACTGCCGGCATTGAAATCTAGACACGTGTCTAGATTTGAATGCACGTGCTTCCTTTACGTATTTGAGCTAAGCACAGCCACTACCACTTACATTCTTTGGACATGTATGTGTGCAGTGGTATAGTTTGAAGAGATTTAAGACCAATCTGGGGATTCATACATCAAGGGAAAGATTTTCTCTTAATGTTCCAACCTAGCATAATGTGGAAGGGAAAGGAAGGGAGGTGGGCTTGCACATTTCAGCCTTCTAGTGTTCAATCTGGGGGCAAGAAACCTCCAGTGTAATGCTTATAGGAAGAGATGATGTGAAGCCATTGAAGTTATATAGTCAGTCCTCCACATTTGCTAGGGCTAGGGGCAGTGGACCCCCATGAAATTAAAAAAAAGAAGAAATTGCTATTTTTGTTTAACGGAGATAACAGCTATCTAGGAATTTCTAGTTCTTCCAGTATGACTCTACGGTTTCTATGAAAAACGACCATAGAATTGCAGTAGTAATTTGTGATTTGCTGTCTCAATATGATTAATATTTTAAAATATAATTCCTCTTGTTCTTCCATCTGTTTTTCTCTATGTGCTTTTTTTTGCATTCAGCAACAAGCGCATGTGTTTTATTCCCAAGGCACATTATTAATATATTGCCCTTTTATCACTGGGGAAGATGAGTTGGAGCCTTATTCTAGTGCTCATGTGGACGTTCGGTAGTTAACTGATAGGCCACTGAGTGGGCAGAACATAGGACTTGAAAGGCCTTTGGTCTTATCCAACATGGGTCATCTTACTCTCCCTTTGAAGGCACAATTTCAAAGTTCTGATATATATTGAATGCAGCTTTGAAATCGGAGCCTCCAGTTTCTGCAGAGGCTAGGTGTGGTCTTGCACATTGAACTGCACTCATTTTTTGAGATGAGAGATCTGGTGATAGTTATACAGTTAGACCAAGTTGTGGCGCAGCTGGTTGGGAATCAGCTGCATTAAAATCACCACTGACCGAAAGGTCATGAGTTCAAAGCCAGCCCAGGTCGGAGTAAGCTCCCATTTGTCTAGCATCTGTCAAGTAGGAAAGTTAGGTACCGCATATGCGGGGAGGTTAATTTAACTAATTTATGACGCCATCAAAATCTCCAGCAGTGTGCAAAAAAATGAGGAAGTACTCCATCAATGTCACAAGTGGATGGTGAAGTGACAGCTCCCCCAATGGTTGGAATTCAAGCATACCCTCATGAAGCTGGAAAGTTAAATAGCCTCTGTGTGTCTGTCTATATATGTTGTGTGTCTATGGGATTGAATGTTTGCCATGTATATGTGCATTGTGATCCACTCAGAGTCCCCTTCGGAGTGAGAAGGGTGGAATATACTGTAAATACTGTAAATAATAAATAAATAAATACATGCTTTCGTTACATTGTGTTTGCTCTAACACATTTCACTTGGGCATACCTTTGAAGAGTGTTAGAAAATAATGGTGTGTCCAAAGAACTGTAATTGGAATGTTAACTAGCGTAAGTTGAAACTCCCTTGCTAGAAGAACTCCATTGGCTGCCACTGTGTTTTGGGGCACAATTCAGTGTAGAGTTTATAAAGCCCTATATGGCTCAGGTCCAGGCTATCTTGCCAATCTGGCTGTTTCCTAGTATGAACTTTCCCAGGCTCTGAGTTCTTCAAGAGAGATCGTTCTCTCAATCTCATCGCCATCACAAATGGAGATGTGAGACAGTGCTTTTTTTTGCCTCTGGACGTCTCTTTCTAGTGAAGACGAATTGACCCCTTTGTTGCTGTACTCCAATTAAAATCCAAAATTATTTTTGTACTGTCAGAGTTAAGGTTGTTATATTTTTAAAAACTGATGTGGTTTTAATGGATTTTTATATTTAAATTGCATTTCATCTTTGATTAGCTGAGTAGCAAACTTTTCTTCCTTCTCTAGTTCTATGTGCTTTGATCTAAGCTTAAAAATAGACAATTCTAAGAAATCCCTATCTGTTTAAATGTCTTCAGTTTTGGTATAATAGTATAATTCATATGAATGATCTCTTCCTCTGGAGTCATATGTGAGTGCAAAACATACTTGTTTAATAATACCTATTAATTGTTTCCTTACAAATGATGCCTAACAGATCTATGAATCAAAATTCTAATTGAATTAGAAAAGAAAAGGAATTTGAATTATTCATTACCAGACCTTGTAAAAATGAGCTTATTGGTCTAGTTATACGGTCCTTACCAGAGAATTACTAGGAATTCTTTCATAGCAGTTTAATGGCAGAAAAGAAATGATAATTTGACTTATTTTTTAGACTATTTGTAATGCTACCTAAATGTTAAAAAGATGCTTCCTTGGGAGATATGGAACAGGTAAAGAGCTGATCCGGTGTAGATGTCTGCATGGTATTGCCTGGTCACTGTGATTCTGTAGGTGACAAAATGTGATGTAAATATCTTGCTGTAAGCCGCTTCTAAAATTGTTTAACATACATTAAAATCTCTAATATTGTATTTGAATATTTATGATTCCTGTCTTTGCTGACATCCAGATATTAACAACTTTTAAAATGAAATATTTAATTCTTAGAATTGAAACAAAAAATACAGAAGGGGAGAAAGATAAAATGTACATTTTCCAATATGACAAATATACCGTATGTACTTGAGTATAAGCTGATCCAAATATAAGCCAAGGCACCTAATTTTACCACAAAAACCTGGGAAAATATATTGGCTCGAATATAAGCCAAGGGTGGAAAATGTAGCAGCTGCTGGTAATTTTTTTTAAAAAAGATGATACGAATAAAATGACATTAATTGAGGCATCAGTAGGTTAAATGTTTTGAATATTTGCATAAAACTGTAATTTAAGATAAGACTCTGCAACTCTGATTAAGTCATTAATCTAACCTTCTTCAACGTAAATTTGCTTATGAATACTTCCAATAATAATAGAGTAAAATAATAAATGTAATAATAATACTAATAGAGTAAAATAATGAACATATAATAACAGTAATAATAGAGTAAAACAATGAATTAAATGAAACAATGAATTAGAGTGAAATAATAAATGTAATAATAACAGTAATAAGTAGAGTAAAGTAATAAATGTAATAATAACAACAATAGAATAAATAATAAATGTAATAATAATAAATAGATTAAAATAATAAATGTAATAAAATAATAATAACAGATTAAAATAATAAATAACCTCGACTTGAGTATAAAACGAGGGGGACTTTTTCAGCCTAAAAAAAGTGTTTAAAAACTTGGCTTATACTCGAGTATATACGGTGTATATATATTTAAACAAAAACACCAACAATGTTGAATTCAGCCTCAAACTAGCTATTCCTTCATTTCCTTTTATAATAAGTATGTTTAGATTTTGTAAATAACATGGGGTGGGGATGTGCTCTATTATTATTTAGAAACTTAAATAGTTTAGAAACAAAATGTTTCTTTTAGTTTTGGAAAGCAATTTGAGTATTTGTGAAGCATTATTCATTACTGGAAAATAGCAGCTATATTTAAGTGCTGCTATTTATTCAAAGCTACTGTAAGTGTGCCTTGAAACTATATTCATGCTGTGATATTTGTTCCTATCTGAGTTTTGTTCTTCATTGCCTCTCCCCTGTTTTGCACAATGACCTGTAATATTCACAGTCAGTGCTTCAAACCTCTAGAAAAAGAGAAAATATTAATAAGCCAGTGAAACCCCCAGGCATCTATTCAAACAATGCTTGTTTTTCTGATTTTTCACCTTGAGTTACTTTCAGATTGTGTTGTTTTACCTATACTCAGTTGTAAGTGGCACTGTCTGAGGAGGTTTTAGCATTTTTGAATACAAGGTCTGTATGAGAAGGCAATGATCATCCAATCCAGAAAAAACATCACCAAGAAAAAAAATAAGTTAGATGTGTAGTCAAGCTGTGTGGATGGCCAACTCAGTAAATGAAAACAAAATGGAATCATACGAGAGTAGTAAATGGGAATAATTTTGAATATAAACATAAGGAGTCATTTAAAATATATCAAAATCAAATTGATTTCTAGTACATCAGGAAGCCCATTTTTCATCCTAATGATTAATAATTGTGAATTATTCTTTCCATCCTTGCATTGGACAATTTATAGACCTCTTTGAGTTTGCCTAGTGCTTTGAGCCCGAGCCCCAGGTTATATAGTTCTTTGAGTTCTCATGACTCTTAACACCGCACACCAATGTCTGCATGGTTTAGTCAGACTAGATGAGAAGTACGTATTTTCTAAGAAAAGTGTAGGAGGGTTCATGCAAGTAAGCCAAAGGAAATATCAGTGTTGTTGAGAATCAGTTAATTGCTTAATGTTAAAATCAAGCTACTCGTCCTCAAACTCAAATGAACTAGTGTTTTTAATGATTGTTGAGCTCAAGCAGAGAGAGGCCATAGGTTGGAGGAGTATCTGAAGCTGTCACCATGGAGTTGGGAAGTGGCAGAGAGGGGGATAGAGGGCAAGAACAACCCTTTCCTTCTCCTTCTGACCATGCCTTCTTCCTTCCCTTTCCCCCTTTTTGTTTCATGCAACTTTCAAGGCATGTTTGATTTCAGGGTAGATAGCTCTGTTAAAAGACCTGAACCTCCGTCCTAATCTCTATTAATATTGTCAGTTTCAATGGAATGAGTCAAATGTGTTGAGGACTGTGTTGCCAGCAACATAAACTGCCTGAAGTCATTGGGCCATAAGTACTACTGGTTTTAATGGAATTTAAATATGCATGCCTATCTGTAGGGCCTCCAGTGGCACAGTGGGTTAAGCCATTGAGCTGCTGAACTTGCTGACCAAAACGTTGGTGGTTCAAATCTGGGGAGTGGGGTGAGCTCCTGCTGTTAGGCCCAGCTTCCGTCAACCTAGCAGTTCAAAAACATGCAAATGCGAGTAGATCAATAGATACCGCTCTGGTGGGAAGTTAATGGTGCTCCCTGCAGTCATGCTAGCCACATGACCTTGGAGGTGTCTACGGACAATGCTGGCTCTTCGGCTTAGAAATTGAGATGAGCACCACCCCCCCAGAGTCGGACATGGCTAGACTTAATGTCAGGGAAAACCTTTACCTTTTACCTCTCTGTAGGGTTTTAGCTATAGAGATGCCATACTTTAACAACAAGTCCATTGTTCTTGGGGTCATCCTTAAAGGTGCTAATGAGCAAACTGGTGGCTAAGAAGTTAGTTTTCAACAATTTATCTCATAATTGTGATCTGTTTCATAACCAAGAAGAATTTGCTGTGATACATATAACCTTAGCATAAGAGTGTATAACACATCACAGAATGCATATGTACTTTTCCATTGTGATTTAGTTGATCATAATCCTTCTGTCTGGGATATTTTACTCTAAAATGCTGATTATGATATTGCTTAGTTTTGCTTTTCTCAGCAACCAGCAGAAATTGTGGAGGAGGAAGAAAATATAGGCCTGGACCATCATGCTCAGCATCAAGGAAAATATTCAGCCATGAATGGAGAGGCTAACCCAGGTGAAGTGACTGAGGAAGCCATGAATGGCATTGAAGAAGATAAATTGAATAGCCATTATGAAACTGCACAGCAATGGCGGGAGCTTGACAATGGAGGAGAAGATGAGCCCATTCCTCATAGATATGCTGAAACAAATGAAGAAAATGGCGAGGAAATTGGTCACAGTCATCATGAAGAAGAAACTAAAGAAGGTATTGATGATCAAATACAGGTAACATGTCTTTCATCTCTTGTTGTGCTTCCATTTATCTGCTTTAGTTGTAGTTGCTGCTATTAGACAACATATTCCACTGCTACGGCTTTGGAATTTTTCATTGTTGATGCCATTCATGGTGCTGCCATATGAGAATGCAGTGATGTGAGGATGTTTCAGTTTCCCCTCGTGGTCAGCTGTGTATTCGCACCAATGGTAATTCCTGCGCTTGCGCAGGCAGCTCGAAGAGTCTCGAGACACAATTTTGACAGTTGGCTCCACCCATTCTTCCCCTCCGTATAAATAGCACATGCAGGAGCCAACTGCCAGTTCTCTAAATCCACCGTTAAGGCAGCACGGAAAAAGAGACACTCTCAGGACTGCTATTTTTGAGAGAAATATGGCAACAACTTCTTTTAAAAGGTGTATCTCATGCACCAATAAGACCCCAGACAACGATGCGCATGAGAAATGCCTCTCCTGCTTGGGAGAAATACATCTATCCCAGCAGTGTGGGATTTGCGATCAATTCACCCCACAGACCAGAAAACACAGGGAACAGAGGCTCAAGGCGGTCCTCTACGATCAAGCCCTGTTCTCCCAGGATCAACAAGAGGAGACAAATAAGAAAGACTCACCAGAAATCCGCCTTTCTGTTAAACCGCTGCTTCTAAAGAAGAAAGTAAAGAAATCGCAGCAAAAGAAAGGGAGTGAGACAGCTGCTAAGCGTCTGAGTCCTCCCAAAGTAACAGAAGCAGCCAAAACAGCTCAAGCAGAGAGCTTACCGGGCGAGGGGGCGACCCCTCTGGCACCCGATGTCGGCCGAAGAGCCGCGCTGCCAGAGAAAGCTGAAGCGGCGAGCTGGGCTAAGGTGCGCGAGTCACCGCTGTACTCTTCAGCCAGGAGCGACGAAGGAGCGGCATCGAGCTCGGCTCCTCCTCTTCCGTCAGGGCCCTTCGAGATTGGCCTGCCCCCTCGACGTCGGGCTCGAGCGCCCTCTAGAGACCGGAGGCCATCCCGACATGGAAGGAAGCGTCGGCTCCGAAGCCCCTCGACGTCAGACACTTTGAGCTCGTCAAACCCCCCTCAGACTCCTCCCCTTGAATGTCAAAGGGAGGTAGAGGAAGACAACCTACTGGCCAGAAGAGGTACTGCGCCCCCTCTAGGAGGGCAGAACAGGTTGACTTGAAGCAAGCCTGCATTACTATTCCAGCAGGCATACTGCAAAGCCTTCCTAAGCAAGGTGGCCAATGGACTATTAATAAAGAAGGTCATATTGTGTTCATGGGTGCTTCTGACATGCAAACAGATAGAGGGTTATGCAAGAAGGCAACACAGAAGAGGAAGCACATTGATACACCCGTATACCTCAGCCAGGATACGGAGGAGTCTGGTGATGACTCTCAAGATAGTGATGAGTCGGGCACATCAGAGGAAATAGGTTTACCAGAAGTATCAAATAAAAAGAAAGGAAGTTCAGATGATGAGATGAAAAATTCTCTAATATTGTGGCTCACATGATACGGGCACTTAATCTTCCAGCCCCAAAACCACCAGAAGCTGTGGATGATCTAATGTTCCCAGCAGAACAACAAGATGTTGTGTCTAATTCTGCACTGGCAGCCTTATATTATTTATTGAAGCTGGCAAAATCACAAGACTTACCACCACTGACCACACCAGCTGTGTCAAGAAAGGTGGACAGTTTATACAGAGTCGATTTGTCATCGGTTGATTGGGCAGCGGGCCCTTCTAGACCAAATACAGTCATTGCGGAAGTTTGCCAAGGCAAGAAGCCAAAAAGATCAAACATGACTCCCACGGATAAAGAAGGGCAAAAGTTGGACAGCATAGGTAAAAAAAGCACATATGGCAGCAGGCTTGGTAGTGAGAATAGCCCACTATGCAGCTTATATGAGTGCGTATCAAACGTATCTCTGGGATCGGATATCCCCATTCATAAATATGCTGCCTAGACATAGCACCACTGCTCCGAAGACTATTCGGAGTGAAGCAATCATCCTGTTGCAGTTCCAAAAGGACATGGCAAAGCACCTTGCGGATTCAGCAGGAAATTTTTTAACCATAGCAACTTT
>JARBWK010000007.1:60198098-60374095 GCA_030556195.1 Anolis apletophallus | reverse complement strand
GACTTCCTCTGGTCTTTGAGTTCACCGGCAGCTTTAGTTGCAGCTTCTCGAGTCCACAGGCGTTGGTGTGGGACGAGCCAGGCAGCCGGTCAATGAAAAAGGAAAAGGTGGGGCCCCGGGCACGGCCCTCCTGGGTCGCCTCACCTCTTCGCCTGGGAGCGAGCGCTGTCCTCAATGGGGACCATGTTTTTTCCTCACCACAGACCCGTCTATTTGCCTTTTAAATCACGTCGGCCGGTCACCAAAATGTAGCAGCAAATTAGGGAGTTATGGAACTCCGAGTGGCAAATTTACTCTTACCAAGGCTACCTGGACGTGCGGGTACAAGGATGAGGAAAACTCACGACAACTGTGAAGTAGATGAAATCAAAATGGTTTATTGATGACACCAGCTGGTGGGTTTTTGCCAGCAGAACACGGCTGCAATCAGGGGCAAAAGGGCCCCGGTCATTCTCAGTACAAAACATTTATACCCCAATGGAGGCATCTCGGATAAGCCCGCCCTTCTTCATAGATTTTACACAATCATAATTGGCTGGTGTCTCATGGCATTTCATTAATCCAATAAACATTGCATTTCCATTAGCATCACATCTAAAAGTCCCACCTATGTATGAGAACAATAGTCATTTCTACGTTATTTCTTTCTCACAGTACATATCAGCAGCCTGGGACGTTCATGTACTCGGTTTGCAACATTTCACATTCTGCCTTTTCCCTGCCAGCAAAGGATGGGGCTGAATCCCTCCATACATGCGCAGTTCTTTTCCCTTTTGGCACTAACGTCTCCATTTAGCACATCCTGTACTTTTAGACCAATCTAAGCCTACGTTATCTCACATTAGGCACAGAGTGCACATCAGCAAGTCACAGCATTGATTAAAAGCGCCAATCACAGTGTTACTTTCACGGAACAAGTGCCTGTCTGATTCTTGGCACAGAAACCCACTTTTCAAAGCTCTACACGTGTGCAGCATCACTCTCTGACTGTACTCCTACACAGAAAGTACCAAAAACTGCTTTAACTGTCTTTCTGCAGTATCAAACACAGCCTTTATTCTGTTCTCCTCAGAACAGATCACAGCAGCCTCTCAAACCTGCCACCAGTCCAACCAACTGGTAATTTCAAATCTGGAAATTCTAACAGTGGTAGGCTCCGCCTCCTGTTGCTGGCAACGGAACTTCTCAGAGGCCGTGCACTCTAATATCATCTGTTAACCCTTTGTGGTCTGTCTAACATTTAATCATCTAACACAGTGGTTCTCAAGACAACTCCCAGAAATCCCATCAGTTTGCCAGCTGTTAGGATTTCTGGGAGTTGAAGGCCAAAACATCTGGGACCCACAGGTTGAGAACCACTGATCTAACACAATACAAATGTAATTATACAAACCACACATTTAACAAAGAAAAGAAACAATCAACATAGTGACTTCATTACAAGTGCCTTTAACACTTTGCAGTAAAAGGCTGTTAAGATTCAGTGGTTCCCAATCTTTGGTCCTCCAGGTATTCTGGACTTCAACTCCCAGAAATCCCAGCCAGCTTAACAGCTGTTAGGAATTGTGGAAGCTGAAGTTCAAAACATATGGAGGACCAAAGGTTGGGAACCCCTGAGACAGATTGTTCAAATGCAAGGGCCTTTGACTTTCCATAATTATAGCACCATGAGTCCATTTTAACTACCATGGATCAACTTATAGAATCTTGGGAGTTGCTGTTTAGAGAGGGGTATTCAGAATTCTCAGCCATAGAGGTCCAAAATGCCAAACTACAAATCCTAGGTTTGCATATGATGCAGCCACAGCAGTCAAGCAGAAGCATCACAATGTGGAAGGCCCCAAAGATCCCTTTCAACTTCAGAACAACAAAAAAGTGTGACCTGCAGGATCAAGTTTTGGAACAGAAAAAGTGAGAGAATGATGAAGAGTAATTTCAGAAGTTGAAATAGCTCCTTTTTTTTGACAAGTGGCCATACTGGCAGTATATTTGAAGAATTGTGGTACACATTTTTTTTCTCCGAGCTCATGTTCATCACACAATTATTACAGTGTCCAGTTGTGATGGTTAGCATGAAATCTTATAATGTCTTTGAACTCATAACATATGACCCCTACTTACCTTTCGAAAACAAACATAAAGTGACTGCACAAGAAATATAATCACGCAACCCAAAATGTTTTGATCTAAGCCTTCTTGAGTGGTGGGAGCAAGAGTTTTCTAGAAGCGAACAACAAAAATGACAAAAAATAAAATATCCTCAGGTATATATGCATGTCCCAACATGCAAAGGGCCAAAGCCCCACTCAGCTTTCAAAACTGAAGCCAAAAACTAGAGGGAAGTTGCAAAAAAAAAAAAAGGTCCTACTTCTTTTAGCCTCTGATTTTCTTCAAAAACAAATCCCAGAGTTTACCAGACAAAGTAGCAACTATGCTTAAAAAAACCCCACATTTTCAAATCTGGGTTCGTCTTTCTCCTTTTCTTCTCCCTCATGGGCTTACTATAAGTCAACAGGTGACTTGAAAGTTCCTGTATACACAAGTCTGCATTCTGATTTGAGATCTCCTGTGGTCCTTATATTATGGCTGCCCTCTCCATATACATAAGGGTCCCCTGGTGGCACAGTGGGTTAATTTGCTGAGCTCCTGAACTTGCAGACTGAAAGGTTGGGGGTGAGCTCCCACTGTTAGGCCCAGCTTCTGCCAACTAGTAAATCAAAAATATGCAAATGTGAGTAGATCAATAGGTACCACTTCTGTGGGAAGGTACCAACACTCCATGCAGTCATGCTGACCACATGACCTTGAAGGTGTCTACGGACAACACTGCCTCTTTGGCTTAGAAATGGAGATGAGCACACCCCACCCCCCAAAGTTGGACACGACTAGACTTAATGTCAGAGGAAACCTTTACCAACATATACAAATGATAGTTGAAGCTGAATTCTTTTCTGTGTGTGTGTGTATGGGGAGGGGGGAGAATTCTCGCATTTTGCTCTCTTTATAGACCCTTGCTTGGCATATTCATAATCATTAATCAAATCGTAGCATTATGCTTTATAAGCAGATGATCTTGCTGTTGTTTTCCAGAAGTCTTACGGATTTGAAATCAAAACCAACAAACAACATGCATGACGGGGGAAGAATGGAAATTGCAATAATGCAGAAGACACTCTCTGAGGCTCCCTCCAAAGCCACAAGGGAGAATCTTCTGTCACATAGCAGAAGACGTGTGTTCCCCAGCCTTGCAATGTGTGACTCACTGTGCTTATGCTATCAAAATGCTTACAAGGGAAAAGGAAAAGGAAAGCAGAAGCACTGGGGTCATGGCAGCCCACAGAGAACAACCAGATGGCTGGCATGCAAGGGCTGTGCAAATCAGAAGGGAAGCAGCAGACACAAACATCCTGAGAGCATGTGTTCATCAACGTGAACAAGATAAAAGGCAATGATTGCCCATCATGCTATGGCAAATTTGATCTCAGCACAAATTGCATGAGTTATTACTCTTCTGTTGAATGAGTTCGGGAGGTTTCTAGTTCAGAAGCAAAAGGGAAAAGGTTCTGAATCTGCATAAGAGATTGATATTTGAGAGTTAGCAGAGGTAGCAGAGGACAGAAAGAGCTAAGAGCCCCCTCCCTCTCCCATTCAGCAGAGGTGACACTTATGTAATTACTTCAGGGAAAAAGAGGGAAGGGAGAAAATGGTTACTGGAAAAATATTGCATTATGGCACACATATAAAAGGCGGACTGCTTCTGGTATGTCTCAGGACACAATTCTCCCCTTGTGACTTCAGAGCCAAGATTATTTCTTACACTGAGTGCAGTTAGACTGTGTATTTAATGCAGTTTGACACGAGCCACCATTAGTCCCACTCCAGAAGCTTCAACGGACACAGGATGCATCTATACAGTAGAATTAATGCAGTTAAGTACCTCTTTAACTGCCATGGCTTAATTCTATAGAATAATGGGAGTTGTAGTTTTGCATGATCTTTAGTCTTCTCTGAAAAAATGTGCTAGTGCCTCATCAAACTCCAGTTACCAGGATTCTATAGCATGGGATCAGTGGTCACTTGTAAACTGGCTCCTGGGGACACTTTAGGACACTATGTTAGGAAGACAACAAAACATTTGTCCTCTGGCACAGTAAGATGGAAATGATTCCTCAGGGCAAAAACTATTCCCTGTGAACAAACCAGCTTCAGCTCAATTTTATTTGCATTGTGTTTAAGAATGGATGAAACACAACAGATAACAATATGATTTATAGTGTGTACCCTTGAACAGTACTGCTACCCTACAAGTTGAAGGACAGAACTCATGATAGTCACCATATGGTGAGGGCTCTCTTTATTTCAAGCTGGGGCTAACTGTGGTAGGGCTGGCTGTCCTACTACTGCCACCTATTTCTGTGAAGGAACTTTTTATTTCAAACTGTGGAGGTTGCTCTTTTTTCCGCTGGCACCATTTAGGGATTTTCAGTTTCCCCTCTTATTTAGGAATGAGACACCGGGAGGCAGGTGTGAATGAACAAAGAATATCAGTGTTTATTTAGAGATCTTGTGAGAGGTCACAGACACTATAGCGTAACAGCTGCAATGTTGGCTTGGAGCTTGTGGTTACTTTTCTCCCCCAATATATGTATTATTTTGTAAAGCACAACTCCTAAGCCAGTCAAAAATCTCAAAATTATAACATATAAATCATGTATACTATTTTATATTATTACTTACACGCAGGTAAGTGAAGACGCTATGATAGTCTCTCAAGCAACAAGCTTGGAGGAAAACTCCTAGAACTGCAGTCCCAATAGAAAGTCCCAGAACAATCGGAGCAAATCAAAGTCTTAAAGGGATACACTGTTTCTGAAATGAAGTTCAAATTATGAGGATAATCCAGAGATTTCAGCTTTAATCCGATGCTCTGCTCGGTCGACGATCGGGTCAGTGCCCGCGCTGGATCGTTTCACCAGAAAGGCTTCCTTGGGACTGGGGACGCATTCTTGGGTTGCCTGCGTCAAACAAAGGGCTGTAGGAAGGCTGTGTTGTGCTACATAGACATAAATGATACATGCTATATAATATCTATTTATATGCATGCTCCCAAGGGAACTGCTGGGGACCCATTAGTTGCCGGTCATACATACCTTAAAGACTTAAAAGTGGTTACTTTTCAAACAGTTCAATGCTTAGTTACAATCCAACTCTTTGAACACTTCAACAAACTTTTGAACTTGTATTCTAGATAATCCTTTGCTTAGGTATTATCTGTTCTTCCCTTTTACTATTCTCTTCAATCTAACTGACTCTTCTGACTCTCGGAGTCCTAACTGTTCCACTACCAGAACCTAACTGCTAACAGTCTCCTTGCCAGAGCCCAACTGACTAACTGTCTCAGGGTCCAACTCCTAACTGTCCTTTTGAATTTAAAACACGCACTTTTTTCTCTGTGCTTGGCCTAAGTTCCGCCCACTGGCTTCTAGCCAATCAGCAGGGTTCTCTGCCCCTCCCCCCAGGCTGCTTCCAAGCTCAGCCTTCTCTGGGAAATAACTAACCTAAAATGGCTGTTCTTTTTAAACAGAACACAAAATGGCCGCCACACTAAACTGGGCTTCTTCACTGAGCTTCTCCCGGCCTAAAAAACAGTTCGTCACAACCTACTTCCAAGGAAGACAAAAAACACAGACAATCCATTCCATAAAACCAGACCCACGAGAATATTTTCGTTTGGGCTTATATAATTAAGGAGTCTTACTTGACCATTCATGATAAAGCCATCCCAAAATACTTTGGATTCCAACAAGGAAGATCAAAGTAATATTCTGAATCCTTTCCCTTCTTCATTAATGCAGACAGTCCCCGAGTTACAAACATCCGATTTACGAATGACCTATAGTTAAGAATGGGGGTGAGACAACAAGAAGTGAAAGAATTCTACCCCTTGGAAGGGAAATTGTCTCCTGAAAGAGTTATCATGGGGAAAAGGTGTCTCCACTGAAGCTTTATCACGAATCTTTGTTTCCACAAGAAGCCATATTTTTCAAAATCCAATTCTCACAGGGACATAAAGTGAGGTGAAATCTTCTGAACAGGGACACAGACAACAAAACAAACACCACAGGGGTGTTGACCCTTTTCTATGCTATATATATATATGGCTGGAGTTACACTTTAAACGTATATGTTCTAACTTACATACAAAGTGTAAGACAAACCTGCAGAACCTATCTTGTTCATAACTTGAGGACTGCTCGTAGTTTAGCTGCAGTGATCAAATGCCAGTCTTTCCTCAAAGATGACCAGTGCTTTCCAAAGGTAGTCAGGACTGCTTGACATAATTTTATGTACAGTTGCTATATCAGAGCTTGGAAAAGTTGCTTGCTTGAACTACAACTCCCGCAGAACCAGTGGAGGAAGTCCAAAAATTAACTATTTCAAGTGTGGAACGAAGTGCCCCAAGGTGCCTTTAATATTTGCATTATTTATGTGTCAACTGCATTGAAGTAGTTTTTCAATCCTTTCTACTCACAGAAACAGAATTCTTCAAAGCAGAAAAATACAAAAGTACAAAAGCAAAAGGTAACCATTTAAACACTTGAACAAGCTAAAATGGCAATGGGCCCAGGCACATTGCAGTCGCTGTCGATAAATGCTTTGTTTGTTAAGCAAGAATGTAACATTTGTTTAAACTACAATTTCTTCTTTCTTTGCCAATGGAACATAGGTGAAAGAAAAGGAAGCACAGCATGGACATTTTCTTTTTTGGACTATTCTCCTAAAAATGTAATGTTTCCATAGGTGAAGAGGAAGATGTCTCTTGGGACAGCTTGTTTCATACGCATATAGAGTGAAATCGAGCAAGACTTCCTCTAGTTGACACAAACTATATTTGTAAAGACTATGGCCAATCCAAGATGGGAGTAGCAGCTAACCTTAAAGGACCAATAGGCCCACGTGGCAGAAGAGTATGTAGCTTCCAAAGCGTTTAAGGACATGATAGTACATGTTGAATCGTAAATAGGATCTGACAGCAAGTACAAGTAATATACACATCCTTGTAGTTTGCTTCAGACAAAATTCTAACAGAAAAGTAGGAATCCTACACCCCTCAGCCTGTCCTTTGAGCAAAAATCCCAGTTGTAGTTATTTGTCATAGTTGTGGCTTTGGCTTGTGGTGACCCTATGAATGAGATCTCTAAGAGTTCTGGTTGTCAACAACCCTGCTCAAGTCTTGCGAATTCAGGATTGTGGCTTCCTAAATTAATCTATTTGTAACATGATCTTCCTGTTTTCCTACTGCTGTCCACTTTTCTCAGCACTATTGTCTTTTTCAATACTCATGTCATCTCATGATATGTGTGAAGTGCAATGGCCCAGTATGGACTAAAGGTTGCATCTGTACACAGTGTTTCCTTTTAATCTGTGGTGACCCTACAAATGAGAGACAACATACTTCCAATTCCTCTTTGCCAATAGTTCTGCTCAGGCCTTGCAAACGTAGAACCTTTGCTTCTTTAATTGCACCTCTCTATTTGTAATGCAGTCCTTCCCTTTTCACAAGGCATTCCACCTTATTGTTTTCTTTTCCAATTAGTCATGTCATCTCATGATATGTCCAAAGTACAAAAGCCTCCATTTGGTCAATTTGGCTTTGAGGGGGAGTTCTGGCTCGGTTTGCTCTAGGTATCAGTAAAACTGCCCTCTAGTACAACATCTCTTCCTTTTTACCTTTCTTCACCTGATATATCATATGATAGCTGACTAGCACAACCTGGGGATCACAACCAGACACAGTGAAGACATCTTATTTATTTATTTACAGTATTTATATACCACTTTTCTCACCTCGGGGGGGGGCACGACAATGAGGATTCAAAGCTGTTTACAAAAAAAAAATTGGAAAAATTCAATGCCTTACATACATAAACCAAACCATAAATCTAACAGCATATGACTAAGCATAAAATACAATAGTAGCTTTGTTACTCTGCTGCTGAATATGCATGCTAAGTGTGAAATACATCTCACCACATTAAAACAGTGGATGAGACATGCTGCACTATCACAGGGTGTCTACACCCTATATCACTGGAGAAATTATAGTTTAGCTGGTATTGCATCACCTGACATCCACCAGGAAGTAGCAGCCTGTAATGAAAGCACCAAGGCATTGACATCTCCTTCCCATCTTTTGTTTGGATATCAGCCAGTAAGCCAACACCTTAAATCAAGAAATAGCTTCCTAAGATTGACACAGACACTCACAGGAACACCTCAGCAAGCAAGAGTCCAAAAGTGGCAGGTCAAAACCCAGAACCTCAATCAGTGGTTGATACCAAATGAGAAACTCCCCTCTCCCGCCCCCGGGTACACAGAAGACTGGGTGACTTGGAAGGTACTGAACAGACTGCACTGTGGCATCACGAGATGTAGAGCCAACCTTAAGAAATGGGGCTACAACATGCGAGTGTGGAGAAGAGCAAACCACAGATGTAGTCTGAGCTCTGCCACATGCACAATGGAGGACCTTCTTTCAGCAATACAAGGGGCACTTGAAGTGGCCAGCTTCTGGTCAAAGGAAATTTAGTATAATGCCAACTTTTAAACTTTGTTTGTGGTTTTTCTATACATTACAACTATTCTCAATTCGCTACTAACACAATAAATAAAATAAACATGATATGATACATAGAAATCATAAATACTGCGGCATGGATTGTTCTCATTTTGGTATATATTGATGCTCTTTCCATTTGGGGAGGGGGAATATGTGAAAACTGCCACATTTTTAAAGGTAAAAAATCCTTTGTTAGGGTTATTGCATATTCTTTCAAGGTGCTCCTTCCCAAATAGCAAAGCCCAGAAACAGCTGGATATATTGTTGGTTGCAATCACAGTCATATAACCCAGAATATCAGGGCAGAAAATCCCACAATGTCTATTTTGAAGTGGGATATCTGTCCACACTGCCATATATTCCAGTTTAAAACAGATAATGTGGGATTTTATTCAGCTGTGTGGAAGGGGTCTCTGACACTAATGTCCCTTCCACACAACCCTATATCCCAGAATATCAAGGCAGAAAATCCCACATTATCTGAGTGTGGACTCAGATAACCCAGTTCACACCAGATACTGTGGGATGTTCTGCCTTGATATTCTGGGATATAGGGCTGTGTGGAAGGGCCCTAACTCTCCTGCTATTAACCTTGACTGACTATTAATCTAGACTTTTTAATATCCCTTCAAACATTCAATCACCAGGCACTCCTGATATTCTATACTCCCACCACCTTCCATTAGATCTTTTTACACAAACTATACATGTACTGTACTTTATCCAATAAATGCAACAACACTTAATTGCAAAAGTCCATAACATAAGAGCCTGCTGGACTTATAGCTGTAGCCTTTTGTAGTATTTGAAATCTCCAGATGTATTTCATGGGTAACCTCCCATTATAATAATCCTTCTGAGATGCAACTAATGCAGATTGGACCTTGGCCAGGTGTGATTGTACTAGGCCAGGGGTCAGGAGCCTATGGCTCGCGACCCACATGTGGCTCTTTCGAGGATTGCATCTGGCTCTCTGCCTGTCCCTCACATGCCGGATCTCAGCTGCACGCAAGGCCTTCGTCCCGAATTCTGTGCGCGCAGCTAAGAGCCACATGGAGTGCTGGCCTCGCCTCTAGTGGAGCTGCGTGAGCAAAATTTGGGGTGAAGGAAGGTGAAGGCGGCGCATGCAGCTCAGCTGGAGGTGGGGCCAGTGCCAAGCTCTCCATGCCAGCTCTCAGCTGCGTACGCGGCCTTTGCCTTCCTTCACCTCAAATTCCATGGGTACAGCTGAGAGCCGGCATGGAGAGATTGGCGCTGGAATTTGGGGCGAAGGAGGGCGAAGGTGGCACGTGCAGCTCCGCTGGAGGCATGGTCAGTGCCGAGTTCTCCATGCCGGCTCTCAGCTGCGCACACAGCCTTTGCCCTCCTTCGCCCCAAATTCCACATGTGCAGCTCATCTGGAGGTGGGGCCAGCACCAAGCTCTCCATGCCGGCTCTCAGCTGTGTGCGGAATTTGAGGCGAAGGAGGGCGAAGGCCACACACACAGCTGAGAGCCGGCATGTGAGGGACAGGTGGAGAGCTTGGCGCTGGCCCCGCCTCCAGCTGAGCTGCGCGTGTGGAATTTGGGACAAAAGAGGGCGAAGGCGGCTCGGCCCCCCTCCACCTTGCTTGGCTCCTCAGAAGCCTCCAAGTGGGCTGCTGCTGCTGCTGGTGAGCCTTGCCAGCACTTCCCTTCTTCCTTCCTCAACTGCACCTGGCCTGGGCCATGCATTGACTCTCCCACCCTCTATCCAAGATGGCACGGGTGCGCTGGCAGCAGCCCCTGCTTCGAGGCACAGCCATGGCGCTGAACCCAAGGGACTCAGGAAACTACGGAGGCGCTGAAAGCCGAGTCATCTTAAACAGCGAGTATATACCTAACTCTGTATTTTGTGATGATAAGTTATATCCTCCTATCCCCAATAATAATAATAAAAGTATGGATTTGATAAGTTGAGTATGTACGTATATACTCACATTTAGTTGAAATATATATATATATACATACAGTATATACAGTATATATATATATATATATATATATATATATATATAATCCATCCCCCCTCCCACACACACACACACACAGAGACACATTAAATATGGCTCTCACTGAAATAAATATTTCCAAATATTTTGCTTTTATGGCTCTCTGCATCAAAAAGGTTCTCGACCCCTGTACTAGGCAATGGCTGCAAATGGTGCACCAGTCTTATTGAGCCAAACCTCTGACCAATAACTGTTCTCGAATTGTTCTGAGGTCATTTCATCCTTGCCAAGGTTGCGCTGGAATAACAGTGGATACTGCCCTTTTCAAAGCAAACATGCTCTCTATATATCTTGGCTGTTTTCCCCAGAAATGCCTGTGAATTAGATTTACAATCTGATTTGAAAAATAATGTTATCAAAAAGAAACGGGAAAGATGAAGGGGGATCTAGGGGATATCGGAGCCATCATTTTAAATATACTTCAGCATGCTCAAAATGTCAGATGCCTGCTCCTCACCATCTTTAATTAAACTTCGCATTAGAAAGGTCGCAATGCCCTGCCTGGTTGCTGCCCACATGGCTAGCCTGCCAGCAGCGAAAGAAAAACTACAGTAAACAAGTTTCCATTTACATGAAAAGGACAAAACAAAAGCCTTGTCATTATGATTTGACATTGTGACTAAACTATGGAATGATAAAAGAATGATAATAGCTTATAGGATGCTTGCTCTGAGCATTTCAAATTGAATTATTTCAATATTTCTTTTAAGATTCTGCAGAATCAGCCTCAGGATGCAAAGGAGGCAGAAATGGTAACCTCAAAATTAAACTTATCACACTATGCCAATATACCATCATAGTGATACATTAGTTCTGCTTTAGACTCAGTCGTATTTCATGATGTTATTGCTCTCCAAACATTGTGACATTGCAGAGATGTTGGAAATATGGTTTTCTTCATATTGAAATAATTGTCTCCTCACAACAAATCTATATGTGGTTCAAAGGGGGATCTCTTATATTTTTATTTATTTATTTATGTATACTTCAAACTTGTATACCGCCACTCCCCGAAGGCTCGGAGCGGTTTACAGAAGTTTGAGTGCCCGAAGGCAACACCAAGACAACATGTACAGAGTAGACAAGGGAAAAACAGAAGGGTAGGGAACAAGGAGGGGGGGGGAGTGTCAGCAGCAATGTCCCTAGTGTCTCGCCTTGCCATCGAACGGAGGCAGGCGGGGGTGACCCAGGGGATCGCTGGTGCTGAGGCGCAGATTCCCGCATGGGGGCCTGGGACGAGAGTCCCGACCCACTGCGCCTTGTCCCTTGAGTCTGAAGTGGACGTCCGGCCAGACTCTCGGAGCTTCAACTGCTTATAGCAGGAGCTCCAGAATGTCCTGGTGGGGAAAGTCCTCGGGGCCAGCACCGACCTCCGCACAATCCATCCTCCATTAGTCGAGGTGGTCGGGGGGCTGGTTCTGGGAAGACTCCGTTCTTTGGGGCCGGGGGGTGCTCTCGGTCTCTGGTCTAGGGCCTGAGGGGGAGCTTGTGCGCCGGTCTTCCGGGGGCGCCTCCTCCTCTTCCGGGGGCCTTGCTGAGTCATGGTCGGGTCGGCGCTGGGAGTTGGGTCCTCCAAGGGCGGGACTTCCGGCTGAAGGTCATTTCCGGGTGATGGTTCTTCTTGGAGCCTCGGCACATGGGCTGGCTGAGCAACTCCAAGGCCACCCGCCATGTTGGGTCTCACCTCCTCCAGGAGGCTCCCCCAACTCCTCGCAGGGCAGCGGCGGCGGCAGGCCTCCGAGGGAGGGGCCAGGACGGCCGAAATGTCCAGCTCGGCGAGCTCCGAGCCCACCTGCGATGGGGGGTCATCGGGGCCCAGCCGTCGATGCTCAGGGTCCTCGGGCGGTTCCCGTGCGGAAGGTGGTGAGCCAACCTGGGGGATGGTCTGGGCCGCGGGGCATGTTGTCCTCTCAGGGGCAACCGCCACTACAGCGGGCAGTCCGGCTTCGGTGTTGGGGTTAGTCTTTGCCTGATTCTCCCCGGCTGACCCCCGACTCTCATTGGGAGGGAAGCGGTGGTGATCCTGGTCGGGGTTAGCGTTGGGGAGGGCTGGCCGGGCCTCAGCTAATGGGGCAGGCCTCACTTGGTCCGCCATCGCAGAGCTGGTGGGGAAGTCCCATGACCGATCCCATAGGAAGTCCTGGGTAGCAGGGCAGGCCCCCGGGGGATCCTTCAAGATGGTGGGATCCTGCTTCCATGCCGGGGGCTGTACCGTGGGGATCCCCATTAGCCCCAGTAGAGCGCCGTATTTGTCCCCAAACTCTTTAACGTGGTCCATAAGTTTAGCATATTCCTCGAGTAGCTCCACAAGTACCCGGGGGTCGGGTTGGCCGGTGACAGGGTCCTGAGCCGCTTGCCGCGGCCACGGCCGCGGCCTCCGTGGGGAGCTGCTTCTTTGTGGCTCCTGGGACTTGGGAGCCCTGGGCCTCGAGTTGGTCGAATGCACCCCCGACTGGGGGGTCTGCAGGGACGCTCTTCTACCTGGCGATCCTCTCCCGAGCATCCTCAGGAATCGGGCACCAGAGGCCGTCACGGGTCGAACAACCCATCCGTCCTTGGCCGTCTTGGGCGTCCGAGGCGGTCCGGTTGCCTTTCCTAGCCAGATTTGGCTGCCCGGTGTCCGTGGGTCTCCCAAAACGACCCCCTGGGTTTGGTAGTCAATCACCGCTGCCCCGGAGGGGGAGCGGTGAGACCTACCGGTCGTGTCCAAGAAATTTAGGAGGCTCTCACAACAATTTCTTTAATTAACAATCCATCAGTAAACATGGTATGGATGTGGCTAGTTATCCCTTCCTCAAGGATTCCCAAAGAAATCTCTGGCAGGATGCCCCAAACTGGTGGTGAAAATGCCTTTTCCAATATATTTAAGACCTTCTAAGCCTCCTCTTCTCATGTCTGGGTTTTTGTTTGCTTGCTTGCTTGCTGTTAGAGGGCCAATTTAGCCTTCCATTCCTGGCAGTTCCTTGCTCGTCTTCTAGGGCAGTCTTACGAGGCTATCAATATTACATTGAGGGCAGTGATGTAACAAAATATCCAATATAATCTTTTTGTTTGTGATTTACTTGTGCATCTGCTATTCATTTTTTTATTTCATTATTTAAGTATCCCTCGGTCCAAATAAAATGTTGTTAAAAGTTCACGATACTTCTTAGGTGTGGGTGTCCAACATAATACTGCATCAGTGATGTTATGTTCTCAGGAATGTTTACCACTCTATATAATATGACTCTAAATAACAAAGCATACTCATAAGCTAAATCTACAGGTTGCAGCTATGCACATTATGGCTTGAATTCTTTTAGTGGCATAAGCAGGCATATGTAGCCATTTAATGCCTCATCACACTAGAGCATGGATCCACTTTTAATCTGGCTTCTGCCTCCTGCAGATTTCTGGGGTTTGTAGTTTAGTGAGGCCCAGGACCTGCCTGGCTGAGCAGCTTAAAGGGCCCTCCCCTAAACTACAAGCCCCAGAATTCAGCAGAAGGCAGCAACCAGACTTAAAGTGGATCTGTGCTCTAATGTGATCAGATCCTTGGTTGTGCTATGCATGTTAAGATATTTTTTTGGACTATGTAGAGTGAATTGATGGTGGTGGGAACAGCATTCCATATGTCGAACTTTTGCAGATGTGTAATAATGTACCTAAAATTGTGTGGCTTTATGCATTACATCAGGCATGGGCAGTTTTGGACTCCATCTTCCACAATTCCTAATGGTATACAGGCTGTTTAGGAATTGTGGGAGTTGACTCCCAAAACACCTGGAGGGGCCACGTTTGTCCATGCCTGCACTACACACTGGGCAAATGACATGAAATCTATTTGCATCTACCATTTCTCTTATGTAGTACCAAAATGATATAAAATATAGGGATTGTGCAATACTAGCAAATGAGAAACTCTGTCAGTGTTTATATAGTAAGATCCCCTTATCCTTGGGGACACATTCCAAACACACCCCCCCCCTTTTGCTCCATGTATACCTAAAACAGAGGATAGTATTGTACCCTATTTTGGGGGTCATGGTTGACTAATTACATTTCACTCAATAACTTCAAGTAGTGAACTGAAATCCAAAATATAGGATTCTGTACAAAGTTAAAGGGGGCGTAGCAACAATGCTTCCCATGGCGTTGCATAGTTGTAGGTTTTTTTTTGGAGTTGTATGACCATGTTCTAGAAGCATTCCAGAACATGGCCATACAATGCTTCCCATGACTGGGGTGTGTGTGTCACTTAATTTCCACTCACTTGCTTCTGCTCTGTTCCCAACTTTCCTTTCATCGCTACTTTAGGTGCTTGTACATTTGTTTGACATAGGAAGTTAATTTCTGGCTCAAGCAAACCATAGAGTCACACTGAAAGGATTAGACCGAGGGGAAAACAGTTAAAACAGACTGAGATTCAGAACAGTTTAGTCTCCTCAAACTCCCCTTGGACTCCACTATTGAACATTCGCAGCTCCTTTGCTCTATTATTCAGATTTGTCCCACAGTCTAAGTATGCAAACCAAAACAAGCAGACAGCTGCTGGGGTGGCTTAGGTGTTTTCCAAACAGTTCACAGTTAAAGCCTTTAAGACTGAATTAACTACACATGAACAGTCTTCAATAAGAGGAATTTCAGGTCAACAATCTTCAGTTAAAAATGAAAGTTTAATATAAGCTAGAAGTAACTGGGTATCTGCATCAGAACTTGCCCTTGAGCTCAACCAAAGCTGCTCCTCCCATTGCCCTGAAAGAGTAGAGAGATGCACACAAGGAGCAGTGATTGTGGGCAAGTGAAACAAGAATCCATGAATAAGTGGGTCTTATGCATTTACATTTACTTGTGATAATGTATGATCTTGGTCTATATGTGTACAATCATAAACAGCAACTACAGTAGAGTCTCACTTATCCAACATAAATGGGCTGGCAGATTGTTGGATATGCGAAAATGTTGGATAATAAGGAGGGATTAAGGAAATGTCTATAAAGCGTCAAATTACATTATGATTACATTATGATTTTTTTCAAATTAAGCACCAAAACATCATATTTAACAACAAATCGACAGAAAAAGCAGTTTAATACACAGTAATGTTAATTAGTAATTACTATATTTACGAATTTAGCACCAAAATAGACAAGGATTTTTTCTTTCTCCCACCCTGGACTGCGTTGGATAATACAGAATGTTGGATAAGTGGAGGTTGGATAAGCAAGACTCTACTGTACTATGAACCCTTCCATTTCCTGCTAACTGTCTTAAAATGTTCTTGGCCAGTATTTCCTAAAGCTGTTACCATTCAGTAATCTAGCTCATTGTGGGCACTCAGTAGCATTATTTCAAAGAGACAACCACACCAGATCTTAATAATTTTATTGAATCCACTAAAAAAAAAAAGAGAGAGACAGACATTGGGCGCACGTTGTCAAAGAATACAAAGTTCACATTTCTTTTTTTTTTTACAATTTTGTTTAAGAGTCATTGGCTAAAGGTTTAAGGTTCATTGCGTCTTTTTGAGACAAAGACAACTTATACTTTTATTGAAAGAACAAATTTTAGATAAGCATTTACATAGCTATACTCTGGTTAGGGATACACTTTCTCTATTATCTAGAAAAATAGAAGTGTAACATCTGATAATTTCTTTTAAGGTCAGGCAGCTGGGTTTAAGGAAGAATACTTTATGTTTAAAAATAGACATGGTCTAACAGTGACTTTTCCTGTAATAGACCTATTACAGTCAATGGGGCAAGAATTAGGAGAGAGGTGCCTTGAAGGAATATGCAGGGCCAGCCCTATCATCAGGCGGACTGAGGAAACCACCTCAGGTAATAGATGCTGGTGGCAATGCCCTAGACTTCCTCTGTCTTGGAGGGCAGAATAGTATGTATCTTATGTTCAGCCTTACGCTCTTCAACTGTCCTGATTCAACAAGGAACATCCATTTAATCTTCTGCCATCCCACTTTCTTAAATAGATTTTAAATGTCCAAGTTTCTCTCTCTCTCTCTCATTCCTACATTCCCCTTCATCTTTGGCTTACTTAAATTGCTGTAAACTGAGCTGAAAGTGCAAAAGTAGTTTGTACTCAACACAAAAGGAGGGAGATAATGTTTGCTGCCTTGTGGATTGGCCACACTGTTTGACCACACTCTGATATAAATTTTTCCCAATCCAGAAACTTGTGGTAAATGATGAGGGTTTTACCTCTTCAATGAACGTGCAATTCTTTCCATGTGTATGTTTGCTCCCATAATGGCTTTGAACAGAGCTGCTGTTTATCTGAGCCTAGAAGTGCTATGTACACTTCAATCAGGTCTGTACACACATCACAGTACACACGTGGCACAGGGCGGGGTCCTTATCTTTACTAATGCAAACGTACCCCTTTGTGACAAAACAAAATCCATCACATTTTCCCTAATAAAAAAATGTGATTGGAACTGCAGCTGAGTTGATCCGATTTTAATTTCCTTCCAAAAAGGAAAGTGGCACTTTTAAAATTGCACTGCCCACTATTTTTTTATTTTAAAAAAACACAAACTCAGAAGTAAAATGGAAAATAAGATTGTGTGGGGCAAGGGATTAAGCGTGGAGCTCACAACAGGTCATTTTTCATTACAGAGAAGACCATTTAGTGGTTATTATGGGAATAATCTGCGATAGGAATGTATGGAATTCTATTACTTAAAATCCAAAGCAAGTTTTGCATCTGTTCCCTCCTTCTCCCCTCCTTTTTGTGATGACAAGAACAGCTGAGAAAACTCATAACATGACTAAATTGATGATCTTTCATTTATATGTAACGAAACAGACAGCAACAAGAAAGCAGTGGCTGTAACTGAATAACCTTTTATGAGCATAAGGGAAAATCTTGTTCAGCTGGTGGTCTATTTTATTTTTCACCACTCTCACTTTTGTTGATGAACTTGACACTGGCTTTTTTAGTTCACAATGGAGCCTTCCTTACTGACAGGACAAACAGGTGAAGTGGAAGTTTCAAAGAAGTAAATTGCTACATACATCCCTTTGTAGAGTTTGGCTATCAATACAATTATGTATTGGTATCAGAGCATGTATCATATTGTTTACAGTAAATAAACATGTCACTGATCTGGAAATAATAAAGTGGCCCAGTTTACATATAATTCTAATCCAGAGCTCCATCAATACTCTGACTTTCATTTATAAGCAGCACGCTGGTAACCAACGATTTTCACTGCAAAGATGGCTGGAAAAACAAACCAATTGCTTCAATTTGTGGTTTATTTATAATGGCATAGGACTCCGGTTTCCCTCTCTCCCAATAAGCCAAATATGTAAGCAAAGAACTAGGTATAGTTTATGACTCTGCTTTGTCAGGGGAAGAGATATGTTTTTGCAGCATAACTCCCAGTGAAGCACTGTTTGCATATTTTTTCCAATCAAAGGACAAGCCAAATAGGAGTGATCAAGCAGCATACAAAACCAATCTGACTTATTCACAATAACTGGAAATAGAATTCTGATTACTCTAACTAGTGAATTTGGATAAAGTTTGACACTAAAGTAGGGTGTGGGGAGATTTGCACTGTGTTTTGCAAAGTCTTGTGGTCAAGTGATCAATGGACTTTTAAACATACTCACGCACACACACACACACACACACACACCTGATACTGGAATGCTCTATGCAAACCACTAATGGCTGAGCCTTCACCTTCTTGTCTTTTCTATGCTCTCATCAGATTTCACCCCCAATCTGCTTCTTTCTCCTACTGACACTGCACTGCAAACACAGACTTGTTTGCTAGCCAAAGCCAAACGTGACAAAATTCACAAGATGGCAGAAAATATCAGGTTTCAGATAATGGTTGGACATTTTGAATTTTGGACAATGTAACAGGTATCTTGGATTCTCCCGGTGCTGGGGCTTTTGTGACTGGGTGTGCATGGGCTTTGATGTCAGCTATTCTTTCTTTAAATTTTTGCTGCAGATACTTTTCTTCTTTGGAGTAGCTTTTCGCGAATGCGGACATGAGCAAGCAGGCTGCCGTCATGGTTCCTCCAATGCAAAACAATACTGCTCCTGCCAACTTGCATACCTCAAGGGCTCTGTTAAACTGAACAGCACGTGTATCCACCACCACAAAATCTTCTACTCCGAGGGCTTCGATTTTAGGGGACACTAGGAAACCGGCTACAAGGACTATGATCCCGGTGAGCATAAACACTGTTCCTGAGATGAGTCCGACCTAGAAAACAAAAACAGTTTAGAAAAATCAGCAAAGCTGAATGTATTGGGTTTTGTGTGATTGCTGTAGTTTGAGCTGCTAAATATATCTGACATGTCACGGACATCTGTCTTCGCTCCTGTGGAACATGCCATGCCTGAGGTCCCCTGAGGCTTCTGTCATGTAGAATTTGAGGAGACAGATGATATCTGTAATATTAACCAAATCAATAAGCAGTGGAGGAACACAGAGGCAAGGAAGAGTCTGCAGAAATGTGTGCAGATATAGAAAGTATGCATAGACGCTTTTTGATTTACCAAATTCCCATTGATTCAACTGGCTTAATCCATTTGGAACTAGCAGTGGGGCTAGGCCTTATATGTTCATGCTTCAATGAGAAGAAGACATAATAAGAAAAAGAATAAAATTCAATTTCTGCTCTTTAATATGTTCAAGATGAAATTGTAATAAATCCAGCACCTGCAAAAGATACTTTTTCAAAACCAGCATATCAAACAGCAGTGATAAACCTTTCTTTCTCAAATGTTTTGGGCTTAAAATTTCAGACACAATAGCTAGCATCACAAATGATAAGGAATTGTAGTTTGAATCACCTGGAGGGACAAAGGCATTTCACCTTTGTGTTGTCAAAGGCTTTCATGGCTGGAACCATTGGGTTGCTGTGATTTTTCAGGGCTATATGGCCATGTTTCGGAAGCATTCTTTCCTGGAATTTTGCCCACATCTATGGCAAACATCTTCAAAGGTTGTGAGGCGATTCTCACAACATCTGAGGGTGTCTGCCATAGATTTGGGCAAAACGTCAGGAGAGAATGCTTCCGGAATATGGCCATACAGCCCAGAAAACTCACAGCAACCCACTATTACATCTCTTTTTGGATACAAAGGCACACAAAGGGTCTGGTCTTACCAACATATTTATGGGAGGCTGTGGAGTCAACTCTAGCATGACTATCTCTGTCTGTATTCCATAATAGTCAAAGGACATTAGGTACAGTCGGTCCCCAGGCCACTGAATGGCTGTGATACATTTTTCAATGGATGGGGAAAGGCTTTTAACTGGTCTGATAGGGATGTCAAGGGGTTGGAAGCACTACAAGCCAAATAATCCTTATGCCTGTACTACAGGCATACTCGATGCAAGTGGACTTGTCTGTGCTGTTTTTATAACTAAAATAGTACCAAGGAAGTCAAACTAAGTGTGCAAACTTCCAAATAAATCAAGCTAAAATTCAGTCCATATCATATGATAATCTGATAAATTATACAATAGTCTTTAACAGTAGCCTATTATTGTTTATCAATTACCTTCTGGCTTGGAGCCTTCTAGATGTGCTGGACTACAGCTCCTATAAACTCTAGTCATGAGGCGAAATGGCCATAATAACTTAGATCGATAGGATTTGCCATCTTGACAGTTCTGGAGCCCCCCAGGTTAGGGAAGGTTGGTGCACATGAATAGAGAGAAAATCTAAACCTTCACTTTTTAGTTTTCAAAATATGGTTCTTGCTTTGGGTTATTTTTCAGTCAAGATGAGGCAAGATGTCGAAAGGCCCTTTGGGTTAATTCATTCTGAAAAATCTGCATTATAATTAGATAATTATTTGATAATTTATGATTGGATTTGCTTGGAAACTTTCTAAGTACTGGTGTTTAAAGGTGTTTGTACTAGAATTCCCAATATAAAAAGGTGCTCAGGCTTGCTGGGGGAAGTTTTGGGAACTATAGTTTAAAAAATTTGGGGGGAGGGCTTGGTGGTGCAGTGGATTAAACCACTGAGCTTGCTGACCGAAAGATTGGCAGTTCAAATCCAAGGAACAGGGTGAGCTCCCGCTGTTCGCCTCAGCTACTGCCTACCTAGCATTTTTAAAACATGCAAATGTGAGTAGATCAATAGGTACCATTTCAGCGGGAAAGTAACGGTGCTACATGCAGTCATGCCGGCTGCATGACCTCAGAGGTGTTTATGGACAACATCAGCTCTTCGGCTTAGAAATGGAGATGAGCACCCCCCACCCCCAGAGTTGGACACAATAGCGTTATTGTCAGGGGAAACCTCTCCCTTTCCCTTTATAGTAAAAACAAACAAACAAAAAGAAAGCAATATCTGCAGAATACTCTCTTTCAGTTACAGAAAATGCTATGCAGATCTGCAAGGTCCTGAACATCACAGAAGGAGTTCACTCAGTATCCAAAAGTTCCCCTTCTCCTACCTATTTAAGGATATCAATGCAAAGAGGAGATTCAAGCAGGACAATGATAGAATAATGCAGGACAATGATAGAGTAGCTGTACCTTCCAGAATGCAGAGCTCCACCTGTTGGGTGACCTCTGGATCTGAAAATCATCCTCATACTCCCAGATGGATGCGGTGCAGTCCTCATAAAACTGATGCAGGTAAGACCGAACACCATAGCGCTGGTAACCACTCTCTGGGGTCCCCTGTGGCCCCTGCTTGGATGAAGAGATGTCCGCATAAGCACTCATCTTTCTCCCCTGCAATGAGAGAGGTGATAATGGAGTTCCACCAGACTCTGGTGTCATTTTCCAAGTGACAGACATGGCTTTCCTTGGACTTGTCTAAGAGAGTCTTATATCATAGTTTTCTATATTTATCAAGACCTAGCTCTGTGGAGTTGTAGCTGAAAAGGGAGTTTTGCCAAGGTCTGATTATTACAAATTATGTCAATCAATCAGTTAATGAGTTTACATATATTACATCAGGTAGCATTTAGAAGTACTGCAATGCTAGTTAAATTTTATTATGCCTCAGAGCTATGGTAAATGGTTGTTTCTGCTACATGACTTGACTGCTTCCCCTCTTAAGTATTTTGGCAAGATTCTATGAATAGGAATGCATGAGTAAGGGTGGCAACCTAATAATAGACTCTTATTTCTGTTTATAGACCTCATTGATTCGTTCTGATGCAAAGCAAGGTTCCTGCTCTATAATTTCTATTTCTAAATTTATTTTTTGTTATAGTGAGTTTGGCTTTTAAGTCACTTTCCCATTAAGCAGCTAAAACAACTGTCAACAACACTCCAGCTTACTGCATCAACCTTCCACTTTAAATTATAGAGAAATCTGTAGGACATCACATTAAAATGGCAAGCACAGACAAATGCTAGTTTCATCACTATGACAACAGCCACCAAATCCTTCAGATTACATTCACCCAAGGTTTGGGGTTAAGATGCATTATTCCTTTCTTCTACCTGCTGTGAGTGGTATTTTTCCTATTGGCTTAGGAATGTCAATGCTTTGTGAAAATATGTTTCTCTGCTGTCTGATCCTCTTATGTTTCCCTCCTTTCACATACAATGCAGAAGGACCAGCAGTCTGGATTCAGAACCACCCTCTCCCAGTGCATAGAGGAAAAATAGAAAATGCTTTATAGGGGCACTATTAAAATATAACAGAATGCATTTTAGCTATTCTTCCATTTTCAGGTGATTGTTGACAGCTTATGCCTCATTCCTAGTATGGTTTAAAGAGGTATGTTTTTCATACTATTGTGGAGCATGTAAAATCAGTTGGTGAGTGTGTTAACTGAAAAATTCAAAGCACGAAGCTGTTGGTCGGACCTTACTTGAGAAGCTAGCTGAGCCTGGGAGTTTTGGTAACAGTTAGATGTTTAGGTTTTCGGAGCAGGGAGCTTACCAAGATAGTTTGTATATTTTTGCTTCTGAGCTGCTGGAAGAAGATCCTCCACAAGGATACCAAAGACCATTTTGAATCTCTCTCAAAAGAACATTGTGTGAGTCAATGTAACGGTTCTTTGTTGCTCTGCATAACAAAGAGTAATCACCTTATTCTTTACTGATAATCTGTGTGGTATATATTTTCCCTAGCAAGACAGAGTGTGGATTGGTAAAGGCATGAACTACATGTGATTTCCATTCTGCCACAACTACAACTCATAGGATCCAGCAATCAGCATTGCACTGGACATACTGACTGGGATGTAGTATGTGTCATTTATTTATAATGTCATAAGCTAATTGAGGGTACAGTTATAATGTATTAAAAAAAACCAAAGTTAAAAACTTGGCATTTTACTAAATGTTTACTAAATAGCGGGCCACTTGGAGTGCCTCTGGTGTTGCTATAAAAAGGTCCTCCATTGTGCATGTGGCAGGGCTCAGGCTGCATTGTAATAGCTGCTCTGTGGTTTGCTCTTCTCCACACTCGCATGCCGTGGACTCCACTTTGTAGGCCCATTTCTTAAGGTTAGCTCTGCATCTCATGGTGCCAGAGCTCAGTCTGTTCAGGGCCTTCCAAGTCACCCAGTCTTCTATGTGCCCAGGAGGGAGTCTCTCATCTGGTATCAGCCACTGATTAAGGTTCTGGGTTTTAACCTGCCACTTTTGGACTCTTGCCTGCTGAGGTGTTCCTGCAAGTATATCTGTTGATCTTAGGAAGCTGTTTCTTGATTTAAAGTGTTGGCTTGCTGACTGATATCCGAACAGAGGATGGGCTGGATTCTCTGCTATGTGCTATGGACTGGGATCATATATTGAGCAGGTGTAATGCTCTGCATTCACAGGTCTGTGCTTTCCATTCTGCCCCAGTAATTGTTAAATGCCAAGAAGGGTTCCTCCTGGCCCACTTTCTGGTGGTAATGATGAAGCAGCTGATCTCAGCTTGGAGGAGAAGGAAGAAATGAGAGTACACACATCTACCTTTTCCTTCCTCTGAGAGCCCAGACCAATTGCTTCATCATCTGAATTTGCTCCCCCTTCCTCCCTTCCCCACCTGAAAGGGTTAACAGTGGGACCTGCCATTGAATTTTCCCCTCTCCCTGAGTCTTGGCAGCTTCCTGTCACAAGGAATGTTTTAGATGGAGCACAAAGAGTTAGAGAATCGCTTTCTGAACCATGTTCAAAAAGAAACATCATGCACATGCAAGACACATTTGCCTATGTGTATGCTCCAAACCTAATGTTGTTCATGGACTCCAAGAGCTTTCCCTCAGCCTCTGCTATGGCTGTTTTATTGCAGTGGAAGCCTTTTGGCTTCTTTTCTTCACTGTCAATAGCGAAAGCAGCTTTTTGTGGAAAATTATAAAACCAATGAATTGAAAGGGGGTAAAATGTAGATCGCTGAAGAGAACTTGGAAAAATTATGCAAACACAAAAATACACAATGCTCTACATCTGTAAGCCAGCTGGGAGCTTGAGAACAAAAAAATAACTTTTCCAATTTTACTAAGGAAGCCAAGTAGCTTGCACCACTTTCTGCCTTTTGGCAGAAATGCCTTATTCCCCATGCTACTTGATCCATTTCAACTTTAGGCTGTGTTTACTGTGCATTTATTTTTATGCTGTTTTACCCTTGTGAATTGTTTCATTGCCATTTACTTCTGAACTCCTTGATTTATTGGTGAAAGCTGTCCTGAGACCTCTGTCAATTTCAATGCCTCTTAACAACTGAGGCACTTCTCTGTGTGATGCTTTGGGAAGTATATGTGTAGGAAAATCTTTTGTGGGATTTTTTTATCATGTCGGAAGCAAATTGTGAATATACTGCAAGTTGCTTCTGGTATGAGAGGATCGGCCGTCTACAGAGGCATTGCCCAGGGGATGCCCAGACGTGTTACCATCTTGTAGGAGTCTTCTCTCATCTCCCCATGTGGGAAGCTGGAGCTGACAGATGGGAGCTCACCCCATCTCACAGATTCAAACTGCTGACCTTCTGGTCTTCAGGTTACCAGTTCAGCTGGCAGAAGGGTTTAACTCATTGCACCACTGCAGCCCTCTTTTGTGGATTGGAAAGTATCTCTGGAATGATCTCCACATGGACAACAGTATAGTCATCCTTTTAATGCCAGGGATAACACATGTTTTCTTCCTTTTCTACTGTGTAGAACTGTATTGTGAATCACAACTCAAACCTGCAGCAGTAAATTTAAAAATGGAAGCACAGTCGATGCAGTTCATAATTACAATTCATCATCGCAATTATTACAAGTTGATAGGAGATAAAAACAGAACAAGAGCTGCTCTGCTGGACTAACTCTGAATGGTACTGCAACTGTGTGCCAACTGCAAATCTTCCACTTGAGAGAAAAGGTATTATCTTTGCCATCTGAAGGCTAGCTGGAACATGCTTGCAAGACAAAGCTATTTCCACCGAGGGAACAAAGAATTAATTCCAAATGCCACATTGTCTTTCTTCCAATGTAATATCTAGCTGGTTTCCCTTCCTTTCTTCTTGGGGTTTTTAAGACTTGCTAGATTGTAGATTGTTTAATTCAATTTCCCCTCTGCCCAAAGAGGTGATGAAGCCAATGCTGTTGGAGATAACAGCATCAGTCATCTGCTTGGCACTGCATGCATTCCTAATTGAATGCTCGAAGAGATCACCAGTGAGGCAGAAAGGAGTTCAGTAACAATTACCATCAGTGAACAGCACCATACATTCTTCCTATAAGGGATGAGGGGCATTTCTTGGAGGTTGCCAAAGCATGGCATGACTCAAACAGGATTGTGGAAAGGGGCTGTTGGTTAGAGGCATCTGTTATTTATTTATTTATTATTTGAACTTGTATGCCACTCCCCGAGGGCTCGGAGCAGCTCACAGTCATATAAAAACAAATACAAAATTGATGACATCTTCAGTTGCCCTATATGGGGCAATTCTGTCCATTTTGCAACAGAGGTCAACTGGGTTGGAAGTGGTCAATGGTCCAAGCAGCAGAAGGCAGGTTTCAAAAGCCAAACAATGCCTGCCAAAAAGGATGTGAGTGCCTGGCTTTTGTTCATGATCTGTGTCTATTTTTTCTTTTTCCTGAACAAGGCAGATTGTAGGAACAGCAGTATGCAAGCAGAAGATATACAGTCTGTTGGATGAAATATGTTGGGATTGATGCATGCCAACACTTTTGTGTAGTGCTCAGGCTACAGCTCATTTTTGTGTCCAGGTTGCTCTTATGGCATTGGTGGATATACAGTGATTTTTTTTATTCAGCTTTAAAATTCCAGGCCTATAATCCAATATGTTCACAAGTGAGAAACACTCTGTGAAAATATTCAAGGCCTAGATCAATCTAAAAGTATCACAACTTCAATTTTGCAAACTGTTCAGATGAGGAAAAGACTCACACACAGAGAATGGGATGAATCAGAAGAACCACTAATGTAAGGCCAAGAAATGCTGAACCAAGACCCAGAACCTGAACTAGACTATCTTTTAGAAATCTCTTAAGCCAAAAAAACCCCCTCAAAGGTCACCAGAAGATGATTCTCCAGAAAAAATAGCTCCAATGTCTCCAAGGATTGGCTGAGAAGAAACTGAAAATTGGGCTCAAGGCCAAATGGCCACCTCTTCAAGATTCTGTGCTCTTCAAATGGAGGAAGGGCCTGAGAGGGAGTTCAATCCAAGAAGAAAAAAGTGGTCTCCACTGAAATCCAGATTTTGACCTGTTCATGCTCTGGTAGAGCAACAGGAAAGGGGTAAGGAGACCACATCCGTTAGAAGTGTGCCAGATAGCTCCTCAACCTCACACCAATATGTATAGTATGAAAATTCACAGAAACTTGGAATCCTGCACAGTGTCAAAGGCTTCCTGGGATATTTTCACACTAGCAATTAGGAAACACTTTGTGACCCAAAATGGAGAACAAGAGAAGCTCAAACCCTTCTCTTGAGGATTAGGCTTGGGAGGCTGAGCCATCTGAAACTGGGAAATTGGACCGCCAAGACTCCCATGTAGATGAATCCCCTCAGGTACTCTTCGGTAGAAGCAGGATGTTTAAAAAAGATGGACCCAATTTGAAATCACTATAACTCTGCAACCATGAACTACCCTCTTAGCACTCCAAAGTGTGAGGCTTAGCATTTCAAATGATTACTGCTAGATCTCTCTCCGAGCACACACACAGCCCCTAGGCTCAGCTATTCGCAAAATGAGGAACCCACAACATAAGGCTTAATGAGACATTCTCCATTTGCAGTTATTTTTTTAGATTTGTATCTTCATCAGAATGGTTAGTAAGACTTGATAATCTGTTAAACTGCTTGTAACTTTTTATGCAATTGTAACATGCTGCTATTGTGAAATATATTACTTTGAAATTGGGTCCATCATTTTGAAACACCTTTCTATCAAATTACCACTATTTTGTTGTTGCTTTCATGGTACTCAGTTGGGTGATTTTGATGATGATGATGGCTTTAATTCACCATGTTGTGTTCTCATTACTTTGTCAAAAAAATTAGTAATGACTTGACTGTCAATGTTGAGCTGTCCCTATCTTAAAAACAGTTCCAGAAGGCCCTGGAAGACACTGTACACTAGTCCATTTTTCACCTCCTTAATTGGTTTTCTGTCTTATGGAAAAGGCGCTGTGGTGATGGTAGGGAGGAAGCTTAGGAGTGGAGGATGCTGCTATTTGGAGTCTTAGTAAAAACTACTGAATGAGACAGGATAATAAGGGTATCATAAAAATGTAGTTGTCATAATTGCATGCTGCCTATCTGCCTAACCAGTGGTTCCCAACATTTGGTCCTCCTGGTGTTTTGGACTTCAGCTCCCACAATTCTTAACAGCTTGTAAGTTGACTGGGATTTCTGGTAGTTGAAGTCCAAAACACCAGGAGGACTAAAGGTTGGGAACCACTAAGCTAACTTCAGATGTCTATCAAACCCTTCTGCTTGAAGTCAGGGCAACACAAAATGTTTTTAATAAAACCAAGTGCTACCACCAGAGGAAATGAGGCATAATGCTACCAGGATAAGGAGTTTATTAAACCATTAGGGGCACCCCAGTTATGCAACAACTTTTAATGTCAGGTGAAGCCTTGCCTGTATACCCAGACCTTTTTAAATACCATATGTTGTTTGGTCTCTCAGAATTACAATTTGTGGTTATGATTTGGTGGTTGCTATGTGAGGGCTAAATTATTTATTTACAGTTCTGATTTGATGGCTCTATATTCCATTTTGGTTTTTTGTATTCATTATAAGACATACAGAAAAGTTATGAGGAGGAGGCCAAGGAGGTAGCACACAAATAGAAACAAAGAAAGTGCATGGAACCAACGCTTTGAAAAAGCCAAATTTTCACATTGTAACAAAAGTTCACAAATTAAACACATCACTCTTTGTCAGTGAGTCTATTTAAGGTTACGTCAAAACCCTTTTACCCTACTATCAGTAGCAACTATTTTTACAAAATAAGTAACACACAAATGTTATTACTTGTTTGTATCTTCTTTAATGAAGAATGCAGTACAGATTTCGAAGCTCTTTTCAATGGAAACATCAGATTGGACTTTAATGTTAAGGTTTTATTTGCATGGAAAGTTATTACTATTCCTGAACTTTTCACAGTAGTTCAGCTAGATTTGTATCATGGGTATAGTCATGAGGAAACAAAGAAAATGTACAGTAAGGTCTTTGAAACATGCAGCTGCATAGTAGGTAATCCCTTAGCAACTTCTGTTGCCATGGGAAAGGTTGCCTTGCGTGGTTTTTGAGCATTATTATACTCCAATGGCACCTTGCAGCTGTGATCAGATTTATGAATAAATGCATTAAATGTTCAGAATGGTGCCACAGAGAAGACTGAATGAAACTTTAATTCATTTAATGGTATTTTCATCAGCAATTGAATCATTGTACTTTTGCAATGTGAACATTAAACTAAACATAAGAAAAATAGAAGAGATCCTGGTCTCAATCAGTTTAGGTACACATCAGAAACTAATTTTCATAAGTTGGCTTTCTAATATCATGCATAATGGGTTTTTTTTCAGATCTAAGATTTTGGCGATATGAGTATGTGTCTAGTGTGGTTATATTGCCAAACAAGGGGTGCATCTGGATTGCAAAATTAATGCAGTGTCACAGCACTTTAACTGCTATGGCACAATGCTATGGAATTATGGCAGTTGTAGTTGTATAAGGTCTTGAGTCTTCTTTCTCTGCCAAAAAATTGTTGGTGCCCCTCCAAACAACTTTTCCCAAGATAGCATTAAGTAAAAGTTAAAATGGTGTCAAACTGCATTAATTCTGCAGTGTAGATGCACTCCAGAATTATAGTGACCTGTGTTCAAATTACCACTCAGCTATGAACTTCATTGAGTGATCTTGGGCTACCAAGCTTTACTACTCATAGGACTACCACTTAGCTATGAACTTCATTGGGTGATCTTGGGCTACCAAGCCTTACTTCTGGTAGGCTTACTCTGAAGATGGGAGAAGAGAATCATACACACATTCACTGCCTTGAGCTCCTTGGAGAAATACGTGATATAAATGAGACCAACCAGAACACACTCAACTGATACACTTCAGTAGTTTGCAGCCTTTTATTCTAATTAGAACAATGATGATGCAAAGCATCTTTTGCTTGTAGCCTCAGCAAAACAAAACAAAGCTGTTAAGTAAAGTTTAATGAATGTTGGATAAGATGTTCAGGAGCTATTTTCTAAACAGATGGTTATCTTTTACAATCATTTTTATTCCAGTAAGATTGGGAGAAGCTGGAACAGGTAAATTATCCCTGTTGTATCAGCCCAATGTTTAAAAGTTCATGGCTTTTGAATTTAATACCAGCCTTGTTCATGAATACGCATTGTAGCACCAATGTATGCAGTTTTTATGAAGAAGTATCATGCATGTTTTTTTATTATGATTTAAGACTATTCTGAGAAAAGGGTTGTACTAAAAGTTCTAAAATAATGTTTAGATTTACTTCTTAAGAAAGTCATTAATTCTTATTTTATTCTAGTTTTACATAATATGGGTACTATAAAAAGGTTTCCCCCTGACATTAAGTTTAGTCGAGTCTTTCTGCTGGGGGACGGTGCTCACCTCCATTTCTAAGCTGAAGAGCCAATGTTGTCCGTAGATGCCTCATACGTCATGTGGCCGACATGACTGCTTGGAGCACCTTTACCTTCCCGCTGAAATGGTATGTATTGATCTACTCACATGTGCATGTTTTCAAACTGCTAGGTTGGTAGAAGCTGAGGCTAACAACAGGAGCTCACCCCGTCCCACGGATTCAAACCACTAACCTTCCAGTCAGAAGTTCTGTAGCTTAGCGGTTTAACTCACTGCATCACCATGGTCCCACAGATAGATAGATAGATAGATAGATAGATAGATAGATAGATAGATATCCATCCTTAAAACTGCAGGAGAATCTAGATGTTCTTCTACTACAGAAAATCATATTTTCTCAGCAGAAAAACATATCATGCCAGAAAAATGTGTCTATATCCCACTGGTACTTCCATGGTGATGGCAAACACTATTTAGAATGTGATGATGTCAATGGCAATTAGCGGAGCATGAAAATATTAGTTCTTTTCCATATCTGGTTTGTAATTTTTGGAGCAGCAGTAAAGCAAAAAGTTAATCCAAATTAATAATCAGATTAGAAATGAGCAAAGGCTCCTACAAAGTGTGAAAGAGTGCTTCAGGATAGGCTTAGAGGACTATTCACATTATGACATTGGGCTTGTTTTACTTTGGAAGACAAGCTCTTTTTCTTGCTGTTACACTAAAATGAGAGGAATGCTCAAACCATGGACACCAGACAGGATACCTGTCTCCTCTGGACAGGAAGAATGCATTTTTGAAAATCCTGTCCATGCTCTTTCCAGTGGTGAAAAACAACTTATCTTAAAAAAAACTCTAAGAAAAATATCTCTCTTCATTTATGCAACCTAAATTGCATTTTTGCATATAGGACTTCTTTCTTCAGATGAGTTGGTTCAAAACAAGAACAGTTGTTCGGTAATGGAAGATGCTGCCTTGCAGGGTGGCAGAGCCTCATTCTGTGAATGGATTTAAGCAGAGGCTGGATGGCCATCTGTTGGAGTGCTTTAATTGTGTGTTCCTGCATCGCAAGGGGTTAGACTACATGGCCCTTGGGGTCTCTTCCAACTCTATGATTCTATGATTCTAAGTCAGTAGTGGACATGGCAAAAGTAGCTTTTTGATAAGGAGGGGGGATTGTGGTATGCAAAAGGATATTGTAGCACTTTAAAAATTAACTGAGAGAACAGAACTGGTAGCATAGGCTTTCATAGACTAAGCATGCACCTACACTCTAGAATTAATGCAGTTTGACACCACTATAACTGCCTTGGCCCAGTGCTATAGAATTATGGGATTTGTAGTTTTACAAAGTTTTTAGCCTTCCTTGCCAAAGAGTGATGATGCCTCACCAAACTACAGCTTCCATGATTCCATGGCATGGAGCCATGGCTGTTAAAGTGGTGCCAACCTACATTAATTCTATAGTGTAGGTATAAGTCTGCTTTCTTGGACGCATGGAGTGAATGTATACTGATATTCCAGACTAATATCACTACGTCTTTGAATCTGAACCCCCGGATTGTGATACTATTGTTGTCAATATGCCCACAGTAACCTTGTGGTTTATTATTATGAGTTTCAAACTTCTATTCAGCATAAAACAAGTTATTATAGCATGAGGAATAAATTAATCTTCTCTCTCTCTCTCTCTCTCTCTCTCTCTCTCTCCCCTCCCCCCCCCTCATATTGGTCCAAACAAGGCCTTAGTTGTTCATTGCCACTGATGCATATCATGTATCTGCACATTCAGGTGAATAATAACAGAGCTTAAAAGCTCACATGCTCAGCTATCAAGTGGAGGAATCTATGCCCATGCCACAAATGCAATGCCATTCAATTGTATAACATACACAGTTCTGTTAGGTAACATATCTCCCTAATAAGCCAGCAGAGTTGATGGTGAGGAAATATGTTCCTCTCCAACTCTGTTATGCTCTGTTAGAAAAGTGTGTCTAGAATTTAATTGCTGAATATTTCCTGGAAGGAATAGTGAAACAATAGCCATTAAATTATAAGCAGAAGCCTTTCTAATTTCCCCCCAATATATCCAGGCTACTGCTTTGAAAAACAAGCCTTGGGTACATTTTTAAACAATTGAATACAGTCGGCCCTTCATATCCATGGATCCCACTGTCCACAGATTAATAAATTTAAAAATAGTCCTCCAAAGTGGTTTCCAACATGTGGTTTATGGACCACCAGTGGTCCACAATAACTAAAATATGGTTCTGCAGACTCACTGTTACTACACTGTTGCAATGAGAGTGACTGGTCTCACAAAACCCTCCTATAGTGCTGAGGCTTATTAAATATGGTTTTCTGTGGGTGAGCAGATGATGACTACTGGATGGCTTATGTTCTGTTTCGGAAACTAGAGCTGATGTGGTCCATCCAATGCATTTTTCTGAATTAGCACCTCAAGTACCCAAATAGAACCTAAAGTTGATGAAAAACCTAATTCGTAACCCTTTTGGTACTAATGTTGGAGAGTAGTCCCTGGTCAAAGTAGTCCCTGGTCAAAAAAGGTTGAGAACCACTGCTCCAAAACAAACCTTGATTTTGCCACTTTATATAAGGGATATTATTATATTATGCCATTACATATAATGGTATTATAGATCCATTAATTTCAATAGCCACAGAGTTGTTAGAACAACCCCAATGGATACTAAAGGCCCACTATATACTTTTTCAAAAAAGTGCCAAGGTTTAAATTTAGAAATCAGAAACATGGATGAACTGACTACTCTTAAAAAAGAAAGAAAGAAATCAGGGAATATATAAAGAAGAAATGAACTGGAATCCAGTGAGAGACTACTTGACTCAAATGAACATCAAAACGTTGACCATGATGGATGGACCAACCCACTGCTAGGATATTGGAAAACTAAGAGGAGAGGAGAGTAAAATTGGGATAACAGAAAGACTAGAAAGAAGAAATACTCACCATGATAAAGAAGATCGGAAGTTCTAACCATACCCATACTGGAGTATTCCCTTTCCCTCCTCGCCATCCCAAACCCCAATGTCTTTACCCTTACAACACGTTTTCCTAGCTTTTAGTGTGTTTACCTTTTGGTGTTGTAGTGATTTAGATGAAGGGGTTAAGTGCACATGTCTATGTATAAGTAAAAGGTAAAAGTTTTCCCCTGACCTTAAGTCTAGTTGTGTCCAACTTTGGGGTGTGGTGCTCATCTCTATTTCTAAGCCGAAGAGCCGGTGTTGTCCTTAGACACCTCCAAGGTCATTTGACTGCCTGGAGCGCAGTTATTTTCCCACAGAAGCGGTACCTATTGATCTACTCACATTTGCATGTTTTTGAACTGCTAGGTTGGCAGAAGCTGGGGCTAACAGCAGGAGCTCACCCCACTCCCTGGATTCAAACTGGTGACCTTTTGGTCAGCAAGTTCAGCAGCTTAGCAGTTTAACCTGCTGCACCACCGGGGGCTCCAAAATGTCTTTGTATAACCATTTTTCCCCTTTGTCATTTTTACCTATGTATGTTTACAATTCAATAAACACTATTGGAAAAAAGTGCCAAGGTCTAAATTTCTTTCTGGGCCTTTTCTGCTAAAGGAGAGTCTGCAGAAGAGGTTGATTACCCTGAAAAGACAAATAAACAGACCCAGGAACAAATAAAGGCAGAGCAGTCACTAGAAGCCAGCATTGCCATATAGAGGCTATCGTACTTGGGACTTGTCGTGAGACAAAATGGTGCATTAGAAATGACTATAATGCTTGGGTTGTGGAAGGAAGTAGAAAAAGAGGGCTTCTTCCCAAGTGAATTGGCTCCATCAAGAAAGCCCTGACCCTGAGTTTGCAAGACCTGAGCAGGCAGCTGATGGCTGGGACTCTCAGATGTCTGTTATTGGGAGAGTTACTATACATTGAAGCCTATTGAAAGATATTTAACAACAATAACTTGTCCCGGTGGAAAGTCATAAGGTGGGAGGGAATGGGGCTTAGAAGACAAGGGGTATAAGAATAACCCATGATCTACATCAGTGTTTCCCAACCAGTGTGCCGTGGCACACTAGTGTGCCGTGAGCGATCATCAGGTGTGCCGTAGGAAATTGAAGCCTCCAATACCCTTTCTTCCCCCTCCTGCCGAACACTTTTTCTTCTCCACTCAGGCTCCCTTCTTCCCAGCCTCGCTCTGCTTGCTTTGCCTCGCTTTGCTCATGCTGCCGCTTCTGCAGGAGGGAGGAAGACATGACCCGTGCGGGCGCTACTGCGCAGACTCGCCCCACATCTTCCTTCCTCCCCTCCCCAGTGCTCTCTGGATGTAGGTGAACTACAACTCCAAAACTCAAGGTCAATGCCCACCAAACTCTTATAGTATTTTCTCTTGGTTATGGGAGTTCTGTGTGAGAAGTTTGATTCCATTCCATCATTGGTGGAGTTCAGAATGCTCTTTGATTGCGGGTGAACTATAACTCCCAGCTGTTGAGCAAGATCTTTGTGTGTGTCTTTCTGCCATTCCTGCCAGGATATCTATGTTGTGTTCATCAAAACAGGCCCAGGTTTCACAGTGATGTATAAATACATTTAAAAACATATTAACTATATGTATTACTGTGTTAGAGTTTCATTTTGTGTCATTTTGGTTGGTGGTGTGCCCCAGGATTTTGTAAATGTAAAAAGTGTGCCGCGGCTCAAAAAAGGTTGGGAAACACTGATCTACATGACCCTGGAGGAAAAGAAAGGAAGGAGGTTGGGAATGGGATGTCTTTTGCTGAGCTCTGCTTGCAGGAGGTCGCTCTCCAAGGTGCTGAACGCCAGAGCAGCAAGCCTACAGGGCCAAAGGCTCGCTCTCTCTGCCCGTAAACACATTTCTCTTCCTCTGTTGGCGTGTGGGGAAAAAAGGGTTTCAAGAGCAGCCCAATCTTTTCCAGTTTTCCCTTCTGAAAAGAACTATCTGCCTCCTCCCCGCCCAACGTGGCTACCTCTTCCACGCCTTGACCACCACCAGCCTCCATCCAACTAGTGTGCCCTTTGGGAAGGCGAGAAGGACAGCCTGAAAGTTGGAAGAAGGAAAGGGAAATGCAAGCAGAGGGAAAGAAGGAGGCGTCCCATTAGGAGCTGGATCTGCTTCCAATGAAAGGAGCTCCCCATTCACAGGAGACGTCTCTCTTTCTCCCTCTATAGCTGTGTTTCTCACCCTGGGGGACCCCTTGGGGGGGGGGGGGGAGGATCGTGAGGGGTGTTAGAGGGGTCGCCAAAGGCCATCAGAACTCATGGGAAGTTTAACCCAATTCTATTCGTTGGCAGGGTTCCCAATGCTCTTTGATTATAGGTGAACTAAAAATCCCAGCAACTACAACTCCCAAATGTAAAGATATGTTTCCCCAAACTCCACCAGTGCTTACATTTGGGCATATTGAGTATTCATACCAAGTTTGGTCCAGATCCATCATTGTTTGGGTCCACAGTGCTCTCTGGATGGAGGCGAACTACAACTCCAAAACTCAAGGTCAATGTCCACCAAACCCTTCTCAGTATTTTCTGTCAGTCATGGGAGTTTTGTGGGCCAAGTTTGGTTCAATTCCTTTGTTGGTGGAGTTCAGAATGCTTTTGATTGTAGGTGAACTATAAATCCCAGCAACTACGACTTCCAAATGACAAAACCAATCCCTCCCCCAAACCCCACCAGTATTCAAATTTGGACGTGTCGGGGTATTTGTGCCAAATTTGGTCCAGTGAATGAAAAGACATCCTGCATCTCAGATATTTCCATTACGATTCAAAACAGTAGCAAAATTAGAGTTATGAAGTAGTAACGAAAATAATGTTATGGTTGGGGGTCGCCACGACATGAGGAAGGTTGAGAAACACTGCTCTATAGTATTCATGCACCCCTTTTGGGGGAGATGGTGGGTTTGCATGAGCTCCAAACAGTCTTCCAATGCTGACGTTACTACTCTGGGGCCCCCACTCCCTCCAGTTTGCAGACTCGGGTGTGAACGTCTTCCTCTCCCCTCCTCTCCCCCCTTTTTTGCCCCGAAGCAAAGCCAGTTCGGGAGGAGTGCAAGTGAGGGAGGGCTGCTAGGTTACCTGATGCTAATCCTCCGCCGCCTCTTCCTCTTCCTCCTCCTCCTGCCAGGCCGGGTGAGCAAATGCAGCCGGGTTAGCTGCAGATCTCTCGCTCGGTGCCCATCTCCGCTCTGAGCGGCTCCAGCCTCAGACGCCACGTATTATTTACCAAAGCCCTCTCCTCCTCCCCTCCCTCCCTCCTCCAGCCTGGCGCGCGACCCGTGCCTGCGCACTGAGAGCCACGGAGCCGCTGGGCTCTGCAAAGGAAGGGTCGGGGGAGGAGCCTTCACGGCTTCCTTGTCCATCTGCTACCCTTGCCCAGGCCTGGCTTGAGGGACGGGGAGGAAGACAGCCCCCCCCCCCCCACACCACACTGTCCTTTATTTTCAGCCTGTTATTTTCAACCAAAACATAGATAGGGAGGAATTGGCACCACCAGTCCTTGCACACAGCAACAAAGGGCACACCACCCTCAGCAAGGTGCCCAGTAGAGTGGGTGTTTGGCATCTGCTGGCGATTGGCTACCAGAGCCCTGTGGATATCAAGATCTCTGGATGCTGGGATGTTGTAGGTCAGGGGTGCCCACACTTTTTCAGCATGCGAGCTACTTATAAAACAACCAAGTCAAAATGATCTACCTACCCACTACTCAGAGAGCCATAAAAGCAAAATATTTGGAAATGTATTTCAGTGAGAGCCATAGAATATATTTTAAGACTCAATTCAACTAAATGTGAGTATAATAAGCCCCTGAATTTATTCATAATAATGATGATAATATTCATTTAGCCTCTGCTGCTGCTGCTGCTGCTACTACTACTACTACTAATAGTAACAACACCAGCAATAGGTTCCTAGAGTAGAAGGAGACCTCCAAGAGCCATCCAGTCCTACCTCCTTCTGTCATAAGGGAAAAACACAATCAAAGCATTCCTCACAGATGGCCATTCAGCCTCTGATAATAATTATAATAACAATGGGTTCCTAGAATAGGAGACCTCCAAGGGCCATCCAGTCCAATCTCCTTCTGCACCTGGGCGGTGTCGGGAGCCTGCGGGGCGGGACTGAGTCTTCCTGCGATCTACCAGGACGCCCTACATGACCTACCAGTAGATCGCGATCTACCTAATGAGCACCCTGTTGTAGGTTTTTCGGGCTGTATTGCCATGTTCTAGAAGCATTCTCTCCTGACGTTACGCCTGCATCTGTGGCAGGCATCCTCAGAAGTTGTGAGGTCTGTTGGAAACTAGGACAATTGGGTTTATATATCTGTGGAAAGTCCAGGGTGGGAGAAAGAACTCCTGTCAATTGTTGGTGTGAATGTTTCAATTGGCCACCTTGATTAGCATTTGATGGCCTGGCAGTTTCAAGGTCTGCCTTCTTACTGCCTGGGGGAATCCATTGTTGGGAGGTGATTAGCTGGCCCTGATTGTTTCTTGTCTGGAATTCCCCTGTTTTGAGTGTTGTTCTTTATTTACTATCTTGATTTTAGAGGTTTTTTTTAAAATACTGGTAGCCATATTTTGTTCATTTTCATGGTTTCTTCCTTTCTGTTGAAATTGTTCACATGCTTGTGGATTTCAGTGGCTTCTCTGTGTACCCTGACATGGTAGTTGTTAGGGTGCTCCAGCATTTCTGTGTTCTCAAATAATATGATGTGTCCAGGTTGGTTCATCAGGTGCTCTGCTATGGCTGACTTCTCTGGTTGAAGTAGTCAGCCATAGCAGAGCACCTTGCTTCTTGTCCGGAGTTCCCCTGTGTCTGAGCAAAACTCAAACACAGGGGAACTCCAGACAAGAAACAACCAGGAACACCTAATCACCTGTCAACAAAATATTCTCCCAGGCAGTAACAAGCCACACCTAAAAAACTGTCAGGCCATCAAATGCTAATCAAGGTGGCCAATTGAAACGTTGACACCTAGCTCCAACAGACAAGAGTTCTTCCTCCCACTCTGGATTTCCCACAGATATATAAACCCAATTTTACTAGTTTCCAACAGACCTCACAACCTCTGAGAATGCCTGCCACAGATGCAGGCAAAACATCAGGAGAGAATGCTTCTAGAACATGACCATACAGCCCAAAAACCCTACAACAACCCAGTGATTCCAGCCATGAAAGCCTTTGACAATACATCTCAGGATGCTCACATTTTATTATGGGCTCATAGGATCTGTTGAAGCTTGGTAAAGGATACTCCTCCCTCAAAATGGTGGATGCTCATTGCTCAACAACAACAACAACGTATTGTTGAAGGCTTTCATGGCCAGAATCACTGCTAGAGGGCTGTTAGAACACTATATCTATAGGACAGGAAATAGTGGTAAAGTGCATGAGCAAACTATTGAGTTGTGGTTGAGGGAGCAAAATTGTCTGGTGAACTGTTTATAGACAAATCTCATTATATAGTGCAGTGGTTCCCAACTTGTGGTCCATGGACCACCAGTGGTCTGCAAGAACTAAAATATGGTCCACAGCCTCACTGTTACTACACCGTTGCATTGAGAGTGACTTGTCTCGCAACCCCCCCCCCCCCCAATAGTGCCAAAATATGGTTTCCTGTGGGTGAGCAGATGGTTACTACTGGATGGCATAGATTCTGCATTGGAAACTAAAGCTGATGTGGTCTATACAATGCAATTTTCTGAATCAACACCCCAAATAACCAAATCGAATCTAAAGTTGACCAACAGCTGATTTGTAACCCTTTTTGGTACTAATGTTGGAGAGTGGACCCTGGTCAAAGTGGTCCCTGGCCAAAAAAAGTTTGGGAACCACTGTTATATTGGGACCCTGAAATCCACTGTGGTTTGGTTCCTGGACACATCCCCACTCCAGGATGCCAAAATCCATGAATGCTACAATGGACCCCTGGTATCCAATGGAATTTGATATAGATCACACATACCGCATACCAAAATTTTTGGATGCTCAAGTCACATTACACGATTTTTGTTCCTGGGTTATAAATGTCATTTCCTAATTTCATCATTAAAACATGGATTTTAAAAAAATTAAACTACCAAATCTTTGGTTTTGCAGGTCATCCTGCAGCACATTTTGATATAGTTTTTCAATGAATATCTCTTGGAGCCTTAACCAATTCAACATAGTTTGTAGCAGCCACAAAAATGAAGTTTCTGGAGTATTACTACTTTCAAAGTAAGTATGACCACACAATTAAACAGGAAATAATACTTTCAAACCAGGAACAGATTTTTTCCCTCCAGATTGTGTTATATAATGTTGTACTGTGGAGTTTGGCCCCAGGAACCATCCCCTCTGTGGATACCAAATTCCATGGCTGCTCTAGTCCCATTATATTGTGAGCCTTTGGTATCTGCTGAAGTTAGTTCCATGAAAACTGTCCCCTTCCTACCAACACCAAGAACAATCTTTATTGGCATACACTAACAAAATCACAACACAGACATGTATAACAAAAGAAAGACACAGATAAAAAAGAAAAAATGATGAAAAATTACTAATCTCAAGAATAGCACTTGCAATAGTGTCACAAAAGGATGCATCAGAATTGTTCAGGAGGTATGGACTTTTATAACACTCTTGCCATTGAGAACACTGCAAAAAAATGGAAAACCTCCCCCATACCAAAAGCCATGGATGCTCAAATCCCATTATATGGTGGGCCCCTGGTATCCACTGGGGTCAGTTCCACAAACCCCAATACCAAAATCTGTGGATGCTCAAGTCTCATTGTATTATGTGCCAACATGTGTGGATGCCTAAGTGTCATTATAAGGGGCCATAGTGGTGCAGCGGGTTAAACAGCTGAGCTGCAGAACTTGCTGACCGGAAGGTCATTGGTTTGAATCTGCAGGACAGAATGAGCTCCCATTGTTAGCCCCAGCTTCTGCCAACCTAGCAGTTCAAAAACATGGAAATGTGAATAGGAAGGTAACGGTGGGAAGGTAACATGGAGTCATGCCAGTCACATGACCTTGGAGGCGTCTACGGACAACACCAACTCTTCAGCTTAGAAATGCAGATGAGCACAACTAGACTTAATTTTTACCTTTGTCTTTAAGTGCCATTATATAATGAGCCCTTGGAATCTGCTGGGGTTGGTTCTTGAATCACCCCTGCCCCACCCTCTCAAAAGGTAACAAAATCCATTGAACTCTCAAGCAAACGGCAAAACATTATAATAAAGAAATAACATTTTAAATGAAAAAATAGCTGTTTTTATAAACCAGTAAAACCGAGTTACATTACGTTTATTTACTTTTAATTACTGTATTTCAATATTAATATCACATCAACACAGAGTTTATGGTATAGTTTAGACTATAGCATGAGGCATCTTTTTAATGTTAATTCTGAAGCAACCAGAAACTACATTTATGCAGCATCAACCAATAGGTGCAAGTTAAGTGAGAATCTACTCTGTTCTCCTAGGTTTTCAATTTTCAGATTGTTTCCAGGTATTAGAGTAATAGAGTAAAGCCAACACATCTATATTCATTGAAGATCATTTTGTAAAGATGCTTTTTAAAAACATCTCGCTCTGGGCTCTCATGCTCTTCCTTGGAAGGTGCACTATTTCTTCACTGTCAATCTATATGCATAATATATTAGCCGTCTTTTAGCAGAGGAGTAGTGAAGATGAATGGATTGCTGAAAGGTGTATTTGGTATCTTGTCCTTCTCACCCCCCCCCCCCTCCGGACTTGGGACAGCTTACGATTGGCAGTCATTAGATGCTAACAAAGAAACAGTTAAAGCACAACAATTAACATAAACAGGCCAATACATTAAAAAGCAATAAAATATATTTAAAATATTGGTCCTGAAATGTAAACACAATCAAGTTTGAGTCTGCAAATCCAAATCATAGTCCAGAGTTCCAGTCCAAGGTCACTTAATTGACAATTCCCACGAGTCATTACAGATGTTTCTCAGCCAGCTGTCTGAATACTTGGTCCCAAAGCCAAGACTTGAGTTTCTTCCTGAAGGAGAGGAGAGAAGGAGTCACCCTGAATTCATTGGGGACTGCATTCCACAGATGGGGGGGCCACCACTGAGAAGGCTGTGTGTCTCATTCACGCCAGTCGTACTTGCGAGGGTGGCAGGATCGAGAGCAGGGCCTCCCCCGACAATCATAAACACTGAGGTGGGTCATAGAGGGGGTAGCCTTAGCTAATGAGGAGGAATACTAGGAGCTGCAATATAATATCTGGAGTCCTATCCTCATCTTAGATACAAAATGTTTAAATATGATTCAATGGGACTATGAACTGGTACTGTCATGATTAATTGCTTTTGAAAAATACCACTCCTTAGATTGTGTTTGTATGTGACATCTACAATGAATACATTGAACTATATCACTCTTTTTATCTTTTTCATTGCTCAGCAAGATAAGTGGGTTGAGAGAAAATGACTACACAACCCCCCCCCCTTTCTGGCGAATACAGGTGGGCAGCAGATATTGGAAAATTTTACCTCTTTAACGATTGTATTTGAAGAGGCAATTTCAGCAGGAATGGATGGAAGCCCCCAGTGGTGCAATGGGTTAAACTCTTGTGCTGACAGGACTGCCGACTGAAAGGTCGACGGTTTGAATCCAGGGAGCAGGGTGAGCTCCCATCTGTCAGCTCCAGCTTCCCATGCAGGGACATAAGAGAAGTCTCCCACAGGATGGTAAAACATCTGGGTGTCCCCTATGCAATGTCTTTGGAGACAGCCAATTATTTCACACCAGAAGCAATTTGCAGTTTCTCAAGTCACTCCTGACATGAAAAAAAAGAGCAGAAATGGACAGCATGAAAGACAATATTGGCTGTGTGTTCTGTTTCTTGGCCATATAAAAAGACTACATCTTATTTATTTATTATTATTTATTTCAAATATTTATACCCTGTCCTTCTCTATCTCCGGAGGGGGACTCAGAGCGGCTCACAACTGGCAGCGATTCGATGCCCACATATACAATCAATAAAAACAACAATTACACAGTAAAAGCACATTAATCAGATTAAAACCTGTTAAAAATACTATTAAAATACAACTATACAAATCTTCTATGCAACCATTTCACCTCGCAACCCTAACTTGGAGTGAAGTGATTTTTATGGGGACCATAGCAAGGGAAAAAAGTTAGCTGCTTTTTGATGAAACAAAGTCCATTGATGAATGTATAGTTCCTGATGTATTAAAGAGCTTCTGCAAATTCCAGATTATACAGTGGAGAATGTTTGCAGTTGATCTTCCACTTTTATGGGAGTTAGTGGGCACAGGGCCCCCACAAAAGTGGAAAAAACATGAATTAAATCTACTCTTTTTTTACTCGAGAGAACATTGGAGGATCTAGAGACCATAGAATCACACTGGAGGACCTAGGGATTCTCAGACAGATGTTCTTCTTAAGATCTCTAGATCCTCCAGCATGATGAAATCTGCTATTTTGTTACCCAAGAGAATGCTGGAGGCTCTAGAGATGTTGACTATAGAGCAGGGGTGGGCAATTATTTTTTTCCCAAGGGGCCACACAAGAGCCATAAAATATTATGGAAGGCCGCACCTAAAGGCTGAACTACATTCTAATCTACATTATATATTTATTTATTTACTATATTTACTATATATTACACATCATTAATATTAACATATTAATATATCAAGAAATATTCATATATTATTAGTATTAATATCATAATTATTATATTACAGTATATATATACACATAATATATTGAAATTAAAATATAATATAACATTATATTATTTATTATATTACTATATTATAATAAAATTATTATAAAATAATAATAAAAACCACTAAAATTAAATTAAATAAAATTCAAGAAGATAAGGTGCGAACCAAGATGAAGGCTGACATCCTCAAGAGAGGAAGGATCCCAAGATGGAATGGCCCAATGGTCCCAGCCCAGAGGATGGCAAAGCGGACCCAGCCGCCACCGCAGCATAGCAGAGCAGAGCAGCAGGCGATCGGAGGCTGCAGGCTTCCGCCCGCTCTCGCCCCCAGCCGTTCCCCAGCGGATCGCCCTGCGGGGCCAAGAGGAAGTGGTGCCACTGCCGCCATCCCATCGTGGTCTCTGCGGGGCCTGTGTCGGCGGACAGGCCGGAGGAGTGGTGGTTTTGGAGTGCCTGCCATCCCTGGAGGAGATCCAGGCCTGCTGGGGGAGCAGCCGGCAATCTGAGGCAGCTGAAGGGCCTGGTGACCCGGAAGACGATCAAGTCTTCCGGGTCACCATGGCGATCAGCCCCCGCAGGTCGCCGAGTGCTCCCGCTGCAGGCCTGGATCGCCTCCAGGGATGGCAGGCACTCCAAAGCCACCGCTCCTCGGCCTGACACAGCCCCACAGAGCCTGCGATGGGAAGGCGGCAGTGGCACCCCTTCCTCTTGGCCCCGCCCCCGACGCCCTCCTCCCGGGCCGGAATTGGCTGCCGGGCCGGACAGAATTGGCTGCCGGGCCGGATTTGGGCCGCGGGGCGGGTACAACCCGCAGGCCATAGGTTGCCCACCCCTACTATAGAGTCACATTGGAGGAATGAGAAGTTCCACGAGAAAACATATTAATCAAACCTACCAAAGTTAAATCAGGCCTGATTATAGTAGAAAACAAGTCCCCTGAAGCTTACCAGGACTTCCAAGTGAATGTTTTTAGAAATAGATTATCCTAGTGTGGTCCTATGCATGTGTGCTAAAAAAAATGTTAAAGGCTCTTAACAGAGATGAATGAGAATTTAGAATAAGGCCGCTCAACTCAGTGGGACTTCTTAAAAGAAATATATGGCATTAGCTGTCCCGGCACGCGTTGCTGTGCCCTTTTAGGAGATGCGAGGAAGTCCAATCATCCACGGTGTGGCCTCCTCTGAACTGCAGTTGGTTGGAGTGTGGGTCATGGGGGCATGGTGTGGCAAATTGGTCTTTATGGGTCTTGGTTCTGGGCCACAGTGGTCTGTGGGGAATGATGGGTTTTGAAGTACTACAAATCCCATTTTCCATGTGGTGGTACTGCAAGTCCCATCATGCATGGTCGAGGGTTCTGTGTGCCATGTCTCTCTCTCTCTCTGTGTGTCTCCCAGTGTATCTCAGTCTATCTCTCTCTGTGTCTCTCTTTCTCTCTCCTTATCTACCTATCTCTCTCAATAACTTCCTGTGTCTGTCTCTCTCTCTATCCCTATCCTTATCTATCACTGTCTGTCTGTCTGTATATTATTCTCCATCACACACTCTATCACTTGCTTTCTCTGTGTCTATCTCTCTGTACTCATTCAGTCTGTATCACCCAATCTTTCTCTATCTATCACTCACTCTCTCTATCCCTATCTATGAATCCCTCCCTCCCTCTATATTTCCCCCCCTCTCTCTCACTCTCTCACTCCGCCTTCTCTCTCTGTCTTAGTCTGTAATTCCCCCTCTCTCATACCCCCCTCTCTCTCTCTCATTTCCCCCTCTTTATATTCCTCTCTCTTTCTCTCTCAGTCTTTCAACCCCCCCCCCCCTCGGTCGTTCTCACTCTCTCTCTATCACTCACCTTCTCTCTCTCCGCCCGGGTGGTGCAGCCTGTGTCGTGGCCCCCTCCTCCTCTGCCGCCTCGGCCTCCTCGCCCGTCTCCCTGCTGTTCCCGGCCCTGGCGTGCTCGGGCGCCAGCGGACCACCTGGGAGGCGGCGAGGAGGCCGCGGAAGAACCAGCCACAACACCGGCCACACCTCCTGGGTCCTGGCGCGGCCCCGGGGCTGACAGCCCCTCGACAACGCTGGAGGACGCCTAAGAGGAAGCACAGGAGCCAGGAGCGGCGGCGCCCGCACATTCCCCATCCGGAGCAGCCCGGTGTGCGAACTACAGTTCCCAGAAACCTCCGCGGCCGGAGTAGCCCAGCGTGGCCTGCTTCCGGGCGCGGAGGTTTCTGGGAGCTGCTAGTTCGGCACCCCAGGCTGTTCAGATGGGGACGTCTGGCGCCGCCGTTCCTGGCCCTGTGCCTCTAAGCGTCCTGCAGTGTTGTCGAGGGCTGCCAGCCCGGGGGCGGGGCTGGACTCAGGAGGTGTGGGCGCGTGTTGTGGCGGCTCTTCCGCGGCCTCCGCTAGCTTCCCAGGTGGGTCTGGGAGGCGGTGCGGCGATCTCCGGGCCTGCCTCCCGCCCTGGGCGCATGGGCAGTGTCGGAGGCGGCCCCGCCCTTTCTGTGTCTCCTGCGGGAAGTGCGGCGTTTTGGACTACACTTCCCAGAAACCCCGGCATGGCCACTTCCAGTTCTTGTGGAGGTTTCTGGGAAGCGTAGTTTTGCGACCTTGAGCTGCTCTGGGACCGGGGACATGTGTTCCATGGCGAGGGAGGTGGTTTTTGTGTTGCCGGGCTGCGAAGTCCCGGTGAGTGGGAGAGAGGGTGAGGGGATGTGTTGGTGGGTTTGGGGAGTGGAGGGTGCCTTGTGCGCCTGCGCGGTTCTCCCTGTCTCCAGCGCTCGCGGGCAGCGCATAATGGGAGTCTATGGGCGGTTTTTGGAGGCTGTTTTTTGGGGGGTTGCATTTTAGGTAGGTGGGTTTTTTTGGGTTATGTCTGTACCTCGTGGTCTGGGGGAATGTGTGTCGTGGGATTTGTGTTTGGGGGGGTTATGGTTTGGCCGTGCATATCCATCTTTGCACGACCACGTCTCCTTTATATATATAGATTACAGCATTGATGACATTAATTTAAGAATCCCATTTGGGGAGCTCTCTTACTGGGTCAGCTAACGTCAGCACCAAAAATGATCTTATTAACTGCCCACTTTGAGGAAACTCAAGCAGGGACCTAGGCTTTCTTTTTTAAGTGAAGCCCTATCATTCTAAAAATAGTTTGTTTTCGAACAGTAGCATTTCCACGTCATTAGCTGATGCTATCTTGATGCTAAGTGAGGCAACTAAGTGAAAGAAACTCAGAGTTCCTTTTTGTCTCCTGTTGAATTACTCATGAGGAGCTAAAACCATTTTTGGATAATATACAGAAGTTTCTGGCATTGATAGGAAGCAGTATAGGGATGTGAGCATAAACATATCATGGGATATATGACGGACATGAAATGGCAAATTAAATAGGATTATATCCTATGAAATTCTTCCACTCACCACAATTCTGCTCAGCTGGCAATGATGACTGTGCTTAGTGAGAGTTGTATTCCAAGCCAACTGGAGTTTGAGAAAAGTTGACATATTGAATTATTTCCCCTAAATCTGGAGCACCAGAGAATGTAATTTGTAGAGCTAAAATGTGCTTCTCCATATTTTATTGGATTGTAAGTCCCATGATTCACCCCATGTCATTGGCTGTGCTATGTAAACTGAACTTTGACATCATCTTGAAATTAAATGTTTCCTATTCTTGAGCCTGATACATAGGTATCTTTCAATGTGTTGATGGTGACTCAGGTATAGCTGGTGGACATTATTTGAGTAGGTTGAGGTAGGCAGGATTTCCAGGATGGTGCTGTCTTGCTCGAGATGACATCATCCATATTTGACTAGATGGGCTGAGCCGATCCAGCTGCTCTTCTTATGTTTTATGTTCTTATGGTGCTGTCTTGAGAAATCCAGTTAACCCACTGATGTCCTACCTTTCAGCTGATTTTAAAAGCCTCAGTTTCTCTCTCCTCCACTTCCAACTTTTGCTTTCTTCAATTATTGTAAACTGATTTCAAAATGCAAAACAGTTTGCTCTCAGGGCCCTTCCACACAGCCATATAACCCAGAATATCAAGGCAGAAAATCCCACATCTGCTTTGAACTGGGTTATCAGAGTCCACACTGCCATAGTTCCAAGCTCAAAGCAGAAAATGGAGTTTATTCAGCTGTGTGGAAGGGGCCTAAATTAGATCATAAAGGGGAAGAGGAGAAGAGGAACTGCTGCAGCGTCTTATTTCTTGCTGATAACTTTTGTCACTTGAGTTCCTCCTGATGTTGCTTTGTCCTATGTCCCCATTTTTGTCTTGGAGGGTATATATTCACTGGGCTTGTTTGATCAAGGAAAAAATGGTTCAAAACTCATTTCAGATGTAGGGGGTACTGGTGATTCGATTCCGAAATGATTTCCAATATTTACCGCAAAAAGTCAGAATTTTCTGAATTTTCCGAATAGCTTCGTTGATGGTGGGCGCAATTGTGCAATATGTGAAAACTTGCAAATGGGATAGGCAAAACTTGGGGGATTCCCTTTCCCTCATTTTTAGACCGCTACTGACAAAACTTGCCACAGTGGTGGAAAACATTCTCCTCTGTCAGCATACTAACTTCCAATGTTTTTACAAGATCCATGGGTCCTTGACAATTTTTAAAGTAATTTCAGTAATCTAATAAGGAATATTAGCAGATTAAATGAGATTTCTAGTTTCCAAAAGGACAACGTGTAACCCCAGACAGAGAAAGGAGGGCTGTGCAAACTGTTATGGGTTGGTTCCCCAAGGAAAAGATTAGATTAGGAGATTTCTAGTTTCCAAAAGTACAACGTATAACCCTAAGCAGACAAATTTTCGTGTGTTTTCCCAAGGAAATTATTATCATATAATCTCATTTTATTCATGATAATTTTTTCTCATCCTGATTTCCAAATCGGACCCCCTCCCTGGGGATCCCATTCAAAGTGTGCCAACACCCTCAACACCCACTATATGGTCAGGCAAAACCCATTTGATTGAAGTGATCAGCTGGGTGAGTATCAGCTGGTAATGATCAGATCTTGCAGAGGAAACTTCCTGTTGTTCTGTACATTTTTTTTCATGTCAGGAGTGACTGCACATGGACACAATGGATTCTCACTGTCACCTTTGTCCAGGATCTCCTGCCTCCTGGTCCAGTCGCTGGGCTACGCAGACCATGGCAAAGCCTCCGGAGCCATGCAGGCGGCAGCAGGCCTTCCCCACTGCACCTCACACTTTCAAGATCCCTGGCCTCTACTGGACATAAATATTATATATTTTTTGTTAATATTTTCAAAAACCCGCAAAACAGTGAGTCTGCTAAAAGTGATAAAGACCAATGGCATATAATGAGATTTCTTGTTTTCCAAAGCACAGAAGTCAAACCCCAGTAGAGGAAAGGGTCTTAAAACTTGTATTCACTGCTTCAGGAAGGGAATTATTAGCACAAAATGGGCTTTCTAAAGTCCAAAGGGACTTTCTGGGATCCCAAAATCCAAACTGTAACCCAAAGGGGATTGAAGTGTTTTGAAAGTTTAATTCACTGCTCCTAAAAGGGAAATTGGCAGTGGCAGGCAAGAGAAGAACACTTCTCCCAGCTGCCATACCCTTCCCTTCTTCCCTCCCCACGCACAAGCAAGCCTCTCAGGCAAGGGGCCTGCTAACAGCCTTTCTCCCCAATTTGTTCCCTTCCCTAACCCTGTTGTTCCCTTCCCAAGTGGTGGCACTTTTCCCACCCAAGCTCCCTTTCCCTTCGTGTCCTCGGCTTGCAATGAGCCCACGAGGCACACAGAGCTCTTTTCAAAGGGCAATGGCTGCCGTGCCAAAACCCCGCCCCTCCCCACTTGGTTTCCCTTTATTGTCTGGAGGCAAGCATCCCAGCATGCAAACTACTGCTTGCCTCCAAACGCTGGATTTTTTCCCAATTCACTTCCTGAGTCGGAACAAAGATGACAACAGTGGCTTTGGACCTAATCATGCCTAATATTCACAAATCATCTTTCCACCATGACTCTTGATGCCTGGAATTATCTTTTATTCATTTGAAGAATGGGGCTCTTTAGATGCTGTTGAACTACAATACCCATCATGCTTGATCAGTAATCATGGCTGGAGTTGATTGGAAATAAAAATCCATGTATGTGGACATTGATATACTCTGTTTGCACTGAAAGAATCAAGCTCATAGAAGCTTAGAAATAACAAGTAGAACCAGAAGTTTACCTGAGAAACAACAAATAAATAGCACGTATTTGTTTGAAATAGGGCATTGCACAAGTAGAGCCTAGTAGAGAAGGCAATTAAATCCTACTGCTTGAAGAACCTTTATTTATAACTAGCTTGGGGACCCGGCATTGCCCAGAATATTTAAATAAGTCATTTTTTATTTTATAAAATGCATAAGGTTGTGGGTAAACTACAACTCACATCATGCCAGATTAATTCCCTGAAAGTCCCCGAGTATTTAGTTTGTCATATTGAGAAAGTTTGCTTTAGATGCATCATCAGTGGGGTCAGTGTGCACTCTGGATGTAAGGTAAAGTACAACTACCATTATGGTGAGTCAGTCTCCTCAAACCTCTACAGCAGGGGTGCTCACACTTTTTCAGCATGCGAGCTACTTATAAAACAACCAAGTCAAAATGATCTACTTACCCACTACTCAGAGAGCCATAAAAGCAAAATATTTGGAAATTTATTTCAGTGAGACCCATATAATATATTTTAAGACTGAATTCAACTAAATGTGAACATAATACACCCCTGAATTTATTCATAATAATAATGATTATACTATTCATTCAGCCTTTGCTGCTGCTGCTGCTGCTACTACTACTAATAACAACAACAGGTTCCTAGAATAGAAGGAGACCTCCAAGGGCCATCCAGTCCAACCTCCTTCTGCCATAAGGGAAAAACACAATCAAATCATTCCTCACAGATGGCCATTCAGCCTCTGAGAATAATAATAGCAGTGGGTTCATAGAATAGGAGGAGACCTCCAAGGGCCATCCAGTCCAACCTCCTTCTGCACCTGGGCGGGACTGAGCCTTCCTCCCGCCCTGCCTGAGATCTACCAGGATGCCCTACGTGATCTACCAGTAGATCACGATCTACCTAATGTACTGCTCTACAGTATGTTCAGTTGGTCATGGGGATTCTGTGTGCCAAGTTTGGTCCCTGTCTATTGGTGGTGGTGGTCACGGTGCCTGTGGATGTAGGTGAACTACAACTCCCAGAAATGAAGGTCAGTTCCTCTCAAAACCCTCCAGTATGTTTAGTTATTCATGGGGATTCTGTGTGCCAAGTTTGACTCAGATTCATCATTGGTGGGGGTCACAGTTTCTCTGGCTGTAGATGAACTACAACTTCTATAAATCCACGCAAAGATCGCCAGTATCTTTTGTTGGTCATGAGAGTTTTGTGTGCCATGTTCGTTACAGATCCATCATTGCTGGTCCAGAGTGCTCTTTGATTGCAGGTGAAATATAAATCCCAGTACCTACAACTCCTATAGATCAAGATAAATTCTTCCCAAACGTCTCCAGTATTTTGCGTTGGTCATGGGGTTTCTGTGTGCCAAATGTGGTCCAGGTTCATTGTTGGTAGAGGTCACAGTGCTCTGTCTTGATGCAGGGTGAACTGCAACTTCTATCAGGTTTAGTCAGTCCCCCAAACCCCTACAGTATGTTCAGTTGCTGATAAATTCTGTTCTGCTTGCTGTGCACCATAGGAAAGGGTAGGAAAGGATTAAGGGAGAGGCAGTGGGCGGGGTCATGCAAATTCCACACAAATGGAGAGAGAAAGAAACACTAGGGTGTCTGTGGTGGAGGAAACACATAAAATATAGGATGAAATTTTCAACATATGAAAGCCTTCACTTGGATGGTGGGCAGTACTGTGTTTGTGGAGAACATTGGCAGGGCTCTTGGGCATGAACTCCCGCCATGGCGGGAGTTCGTGGTCGGGCCCTCAGTTGGTTTGACACATTTCTTCAAGGCAGGTCTCAATGTGTCGAGTACCTAGATTGAACCTCTGACAGATCTGCCCTCTCATGTGGGGTGCCTCAGAGAGCAATTCTCTCTCCCCTCATCTTCAACGTCTACGTAAGACCTCTTGCCAGCCTCGTGCGGAGCTTTCGTCTGGAGTACCACCAATACGCAGATGACACCCAGCTGCTTTTACGGCTGGAGCCTGGAGTCACCTCAATACCAGACAATTTCACCTTATGTCTTGAGGCTGTATCGAGATGGCTGTGTGCCAGTAGGCTGAAAGTGAATCCTACTAAGACTGAGATTTGTGGCCTGGCTGCCCACCTGGAGTGGTGCCCTCCCTGCCCAACTTCGATGGTGGCCCCCTTCATCCATCTTCCATTGTTAAGAGCTTGGGTGTTGTCCTGGATTCACAGTTGACTATGGAGGCTCAGATCGCTAATGTTAGTAAGCAGGCCTTTCCCCATCTCCGGCAGGTGAGACAGCTGGCACCTTACCTTTCAGAGGAAGCCTTGGCTACAATCATCCATGCGACGCTTACATCTAGACTGGATTATTGTAATGCCTTGTATGTTGGCTTTCATCTGTCGACTACTTGGAGGATCTGCATTATTGAGAATGCGGCTGCCAGGCTACTTGCAAAAACACCTTTGAGATGCCACGTAACTCCAACTCTGTTACATTTGCACTGGCTTCCAACGGAATTCTGGGCCCTGTTTAAGTTGTTGTTTTTTCCTTTAAGGCGCTTTATTGTCAGGGGCCAGCATATCTCAGAGACTGCTTCTCCCCTCTTCACCTCCAGTGGTCGCCACAACTCCTCCAACTAAACTTACTGTATGTTCCAGGCCCCAGGTAAGTACGTCTCAAGAGCACAAGACGCAGGGCCTTTTCCATCTCTGCCCCTGTCTTGTGGAACTCCTTGCTTCCCCACTTGAAGGCCATGCGTGACCTGCGATCCTTTGCTCAGGCACTCAAGACCTGCCTTTTTAGCAGAGCTTTTAATGTCTAATGCAGTCTAGTTGGTATTGTGTATTTTAAATGCTATTGTTTTATGTAAATCGCCTGGAGCATTTTAATGGAGGGCGATTAACAAGTGAGAAACTGATGATGATGTTCATGGAGTCCACTATGACCTGCAATGACATTGGAGGGAGGGCCATTAGTGTCACCTGAGGAGTGGGAGCTATAGCTGTTTGTGGAGGCAGGAACTTGTCTGTGCAAGTGGACACCCCAGCAACACATATACATACATATTTTTTACTTTTATTATGCGTATAGATTTGTGCAAGATAAAGTTGGAACTCAACATGGTTCTGGGGGACAGCAAACTTATGGCTAGGTAATTTATATCTTGAGCAATTTTAACCAAGTCCCTCAAACTGTTTAATTTAAACAGCCAGGCCATGAGGCGCTGGCACATTAATATAAAAGGACCACTTTCTGCTTCCCTAGCTGCCTTTATGTAATCTACATCATATCATTTTAAAAGTATTTTCCACGTAGCATAGCTTGGCCCTTGTATTTTAGTCACTCAGCTATGTCAGTCAGAAATTGAATATTTATTTATTTATTAAATTCGATTTGGTAGACCGCTCTCTCTGGAGCCCAGAGCGGTTTACAACATAAAATCAATAAAACATCAAAACAGATAAAAGACGTATACCCAAAAGCCCCACTCCCCACAATAACCCCGGCGAGCAACAATATGTAGAAGCAATACATGGCAGGATGGCATGTTGGCAGCTGGCAAATAGGAGGCATCAGTTGGAACCAAATGCCTGCCTATATAACCAAGTCTTTACAGACTTGCGAAAGGCCAACAAGCCCCGTAGTGCTCGTATCTCCTCTGGCAGAGAATTCCAGAGGGTCGGAGCGGCCACTGTTAATGCTCTCTGCCGGGTGCTAGACAGCCTACAGATCTTAATACTAGGGACCTTTAGTAGATTAAGCCCCTCTGAGCGCAGTGATCTTCTGGGTTTGTATGGGTAAGTCGCTGCCTCATGTACACTGGCCCCAAACCATGTAAGGCCTTGAAAGTTAGAACTAACACCTTGAAGGAGACCCGAATTCAATGGGAAGCCAGTGCAGTGCACGCAGGAGTGGGCTCACATGCGCAGATCTTGGGGCTCCCGACAGCAGGCGCTGCTGCGTTCTGCACCAGCTTAAGTTTCGGATCGTCGACAAGGGTAGGCCAATGTACAGCGCATTACAGTAATCGAGCCTCGAGATGACCGTGGCTTGGATCACCGTGGCCAGGTCGCAGCGGGAGAGGTAGGGAGCCAGACGTTTTGCCTGCCGTACCCCCCCTCCGGGCGGCCCAGCCACAAGATCTCCGTCTTCGTTGGGTTCACCTTCAACTTACTGGCTCGCAGCCATCCAGTTACGGCTTCTAGGCAGAGATGGAAATTATCGGGTACAGATTCCACCCCGGGGTCCATCCTCAGAATGAGCTGGGTGTCATCAGCGTACTGATGGCACTCCAGCCCAAAACTCCGCACCAATTGGGCGAGTGGTCGCATATAGATGTTAAATAACAGCGGGGAGAGAATGGCCCCCTGAGGGACCCCGCAAAGAAGAGGGGAGCCCTCGGAGACCACCCCTCCCCACTTCACTCGCTGCAGGCGGTTTTGGAGGAAGGAGGACAGCCAGTTGAGGGCTGTCCCCTCACCCCGCCACCGCCAGGTGGTGTGTCAACAGTTGGTAATCGACAGTATCAAACGCTGCCGTGAGGTCCAATAACACGAGCAGCGCCGATCCGCCTCGGTCCAAGTGGCATCGGAGTAGGTCTGTGATGGAGACCAGGACGGTCTCTGTCCCATGGCCCGAACGGAAGCCGGACTGGAAGGGGTCAAGCCAGGTTGCATCATCCAAGAATATCTGCAGCTGGTCCATTGCTGCCCTCTCAATTACCTTGCCCAGGTACGGTAGATTGGACACTGGGCGGTAATTGGAGGGAGCCGCGGGGTCTAACCCGGGCTTCTTCAGCAATGGACTAACCACCGCCTCTTTTAACTCCTCTGGAAAAGCTCCTTGCTCAAGGGAGCAGTTGACTATATTCAACAGAGGGCCTCGTAACCCCTCCACGCAAGCTCGAATCAGCGTGGAGGGGCACGGGTCGAGGGAGCAGGTGGTCGGTCGAAGGGCTGCGACAATCTTGTCAACATCCTCTGCGTCCAGTGGCCGAAACCGGTCGAAGGTGGACCTGGTGGAGGGCCACGGAGTCTCAAGCTCCTGTACTGTATCAACCATGGCAGGGAGGTCCCGGCGGAGCGTCGCAATCTTGTCTGCGAAATGATTCTGAAAAGCCTCGGCGGAAAGGGCCCGATCATCATTTTTTGGGATGGTAGGGACCATCGTCAACTGCCGAATTATCCTGAACAATTGGGCCGGGCGTGAATCTGCAGACGCTATCAAGGAGGCATAATGGGAATTTTTCGCCTTCTTGACCGCATGCTCATAAGCCTCACTAAAGAGCTTATAAGCTGATTGCGAAGGCCCGTCACGGAGCTTCCTCCACATGCGCTCCAGCCGTCTCTTCTCCCGCTTCATGGCTCTGAGATTTTTGGTGAACCATGGAGAGCAACGCTTGCGGGGTTTGAGAGGGCGCTTAGGGGCAATCTCGTCGAGAGCCGTGGATAACTTACAGTTCCAGGTGGTGACTAGCTCCTCGAGCGAGACGCTGACAGGCTCCAAGTCCCTCAGGGCATTATTAAAAGAGGCAAGACTCTTTTAATAACATTTCACAATAACATATGAAGAAATATTGTCTCACCATAAGAAGTTTCTTGGATCTTAAGGATCTTGTTTGGTGGCAATCATTGGTGCATCTCCATTGTAGTATAAATGCAATTTGACACCACTTTAACGGCTATGATTGCTTACTAGTGAATCCTCAGAGTTGTAGTTTCAGAAGGTCTTGAGCTTTCCCTACCAAATTATAAATCCCTGGACTGCATAAAATTGAGCCATGGCAGTTAAAGTAGTATCAAACTGCATTAATTCTACACCATAGATGAATATCTAAACCTAAAGTAAGACCATGATAACCTGAACTTGCAAAAACTAAAATACATTAGTTTCTTATGTTGGACTTTTTATCCCCAGCAAAAGGTGTTAAATGTGTATAAGGAACTTATCCTAATTGATTTATGTTTTACAATTTCTCCTTAATTGCCTCATTTTTTAAAAAATGACGAATTGCCCAGAAGAAGCAGGTTCCACAGAGAATGCAATTAAATCCTGTAGCTTGAGGGTAGCTGGGGAGGGGAAAATTCACAGAGTCTTTGGCTTCATTAATGAGCATTTACTGTGCTTGTATGGATGTTCTTCGGGACAAAATTAGTTTGAACAAAATCCTGTGGAAAAATGGCATATAAATAAAAAACAATAGTACAGATAAAGCACATTCAGCATTATCTGAACTTAAACAATAAACCCCGGTCAGCTCAAGGGCTTAAGCAATCGCTGAGCCATTTTGCAAACATTAGTCATTTAAACCAGTCAACTGGACATTTCTTCATTGTTTTCCTGTTGCCTGTCTCCCTTCCATCCCATTGGCTGAGAGGCCAAAGCAGGGCTCAGGCTGCCATTGGCTCTCCTGCTGACTTGCTGACGTCACAGCCAATCACAACAAAGCTGGCTCAGGGGGTGGAAACTTTTAAATCTGAAATCTATATGTTCTGTATTTACCTGCCTAGCAGACATGTCAATTTGTTTGGCAGAATTACTGCAATTGTCATCCTTTCCAGCTGGAATGAAATAAACATCTTGGTGGTTTTCTCTTCAACTTGGTGTGATTTGTTCTGGAATATTGGCTTCTCTTTTCTCACCAGGCTACCCACAATGGCTTGGGCCTAATCCACAGCCATTCTAAAATGTTCGACAACAATATTTCCTAAATGCCTTCAAACTGTCAATATGTGGTTGACTTGCATTGGCATAATACATATTTTGGTGTTCAAATTCAACAATGACATTTTCAGACTCAATGTTTCTTGTAGCTTGGCTCCAATAAGATCTCCGCTAATAATATTATATTGAGCCCGGAGAAGTGAAGAGGGAGGGCACCCTCCTTCTCACCTCCAAACTCTTCAAATTAAATAAATATTTACCAGGTCGCCATAAGATTGCTATGGCAGCTCTCCTGGTGCATAAAAATGATGTGCCAGGAGGTGGTGGTGGTGGGGGAGCAATTTGCTTCCCCCACCTCCTGGTGAATTATAGCGGCCCAGTAAGAATTGTTTTTAAAAATTAAGGCTGGGGGGTTGTTAAGGAAAGGAGTGTGTCCTCTTTGTTTCTCCTGGCTCATGGGGCCCGAAGAAGCAAATTGGAATGTGGGGACAGGGCCCATACCCCATTAGACTCGAGTCTTTCAGGAAGGTTTTCCTGTTTTGTCCCGAATTAATCCTCTTTTACCTGTGGTGTCATTTCCATGCCGTGTGGGAATGAATGAATGAAAGAATGCAAGCATGTATGGATGGAGTTAATAATGTTGGAAACACCAGTAAAAGATTAAGGCCTGCAATGACTAACTACCTGCTTGCTGGACTGTAATTAAAAGTTGCTAATAAGAACTGAAAAGTAATCTCTGATAAGAAATGTGACAATAGTTCTATCAAGTTAAGGAAATGTTTGCAACATTTCTTATGTTAAGAAGGAAGTCAACACAAGCCTTGTGTTTGTCAACACCAACCAAGAAGAAACAACAGCTGGCCAGGAAACTGAGATGGAGCCAGGATGGAAGGTGTCTATCATTAATTTACAACTTTGGGACTACATCAGCAGAATATTCCTATAAAAGACTCAGTCTAATAATGCTCAAATTGTGACAGACTAGAGGATTCTGGTTCACCGGCCATGCTCTGCTCCATTGGAAGGATGATGTATTCGGAGAGTGGCAGATATGCTATGGGAAAGCATGTTTCTGGTCACTTTCGGGCTTCTTTCTCAAAAGAAGAGGAAGAAGTGCACTTTGGAGGTCTTAGATTTTGTGCAGGGTGTCAGGTTCTGCTTTATGGAAAACAGAGATCTGATCCTTGGCATTGTGCTTAGGGAAAGGATGCATTTTGGAGTTTTGAAGTTATGGAAGATTTGGAACTGTGCATTGGCAGGCTGCAGGAAAGCAGGGTCTGGCCTAACAGGTGCTCCTCCAGGGAGGGAGAAAAATATATGGTAATATTTGGATGCAGGAAGTGAATGCACGTACATGTGTGTGATTGGTGATTGAAAATGTAATTCCCCTTTGTCTGTTTGTTAGCCATGTAATTGTAAATCCAATGTAGTTGTATAGAATCTGTATGTCTGTATGTCCAATGTCATTCTTTGTCAAAATGTTTTTCTGTAATCTGATGTACCCCCTCACACTGGAAATTGCAATAAAAAGAACCTATGCTTTAAAGTTATTGAAAAGTCATTCATGACACTCCAGCCCAATTCTATAGCATGTTTCCAGGTTATTATCTGTAGTTTCAAGTTTCTGCGGTCAGTCTGGAATCTATCCTACACAGATATTGAGGACATGCTGCATTTAATTGGCAGTCCAGGTTGCATTCTATTGTGAGGAAAGAGTTCAAGCAGCACAGAAATCTACTTTGATATTTCTCCAGATATTTCACATGACCTGTCTCTCACTATTCATTCTTTTGCCCACGTAGACATTCCAGGTCATTGTTCTGTTTCTCACATATTCACTGAAGGGAAGGGAAGATTTCCAAACAATCTTCCTTCTTAAAAGTGAATTTGAATTTGCCTCTGACAAAATTAAAGGTTCATTATGTGAAGCTGAATAGATTTATTCCATAAACTCCTGCTGTTAGCTCTAGGTCTGCTTTTACAAATGATCTCTGATTTCCCTTAAGGAAACCTCTCTGTTACTCAGCAGTGCCCCCAGAGCATTCTTTTGACACCTGATGAGGTGCTAAAAGCCTGGTAGAAAATTACCTTTCCTAATCCAATTACCACGAAGGACTTAATTATCAGCTCACAGCGGAGTCCAAATTAGATCGTTAAAGCAATTCAAGGTTTCTCAGAAGTTTCAGCAGATAAAGAGCCCTCTTCTTTAAGCAGCACTGAAATTCTTAGCTTGGAAGAACAACCTAGGAGCAGGAAACATGTCAGTGTTATAACCTGTCTAAGGCACTAATGGTGCTCTATGCAGTCATGCTGGCCACATGACCTGGGAGGTGTCTACAGACAACACCGGCTCTTCGTCTTAGAAATGGAGATGAGTACCAACCCCCAGAATCGGATACGACTGGACTTCATGTCAGGGGAAAACCTTTACCTAACCTGGCTAAAGATTGCTCACTACAGATTCTGTATTTTGTTATGATCACTGTTTGAGGATGGCATTTGGTAAACAGGGTGCCCTCCAGATGGACTACAGTTCCCAAAAGCCCTCGCCAGCATAGCCTGTGGTAAAACAAGCTAGGACCTGAAATCAACAACAAAGGCTATGATTAGGGCCTAAGTCTCAGTTAGTCCAAACTAGAGTAACACCATGGCTGAGCCTCCTTTGCTAGAAGTTTTTAAACATAGGCTGGAAAACCATCTGTTGCATCTGTTGGGGGTGCTTTGATTGGACTGTATACTAGCCCATGTGGTCTCTCCTGACTCTTATGATCCTGTATTTCCTATCCCTTGAGAAGATAATTGTATCCTGATTTCTTTAAAAGCAGCAGCATTGGCAGAATCCTGCCTATCAACTTTTTAAACCTTTTTCAGACTCCAAATATTTTGGCTTGGCAGGGGTAGGGTACATATAGTCTTAAAATGGAAACAGTCGTCTCCAGGGTCTTCTGGAGAGAGGATTACCCATTTGGGGACCTAGGGACTATACCCCATGTTGAGGGGAGGGTAGCATCATGTATTCATAGTACTTAGCTTTGTAGCATTGCAAATCACTTTATTCCATTATTCTTTACTTATCACATGTCGTCTGAATTTGCTGGTTTCGCCATTACTTTTTTCATCCTTATCCCAAGAGCGAGTGGATTGTCCACCCTCTCCTCCTATAAAAATTTTGGTCTTACTTCGACATTGCGAGAATTTAATCTCTAACTGGCTCATTATTAAAAGCAAAGAAAAATAGCAATCTAGGGGCCCTTCCAGAGACGCCCTATATCCCAGGGTCTGATCCCAGGTTTTCTGCTTTGAACTGGATTATATGGGTCCACACTGCCAGATAATCTGGGATAAACAGAAAACCTAGGATCAGATCCTGGAATATAGGACCTGTCTGTGAGGGCCCTACTGAAATAGTGCTATCTCATAGTTTTAAATGTAAAAAAAAACCCTAATGAGCAGCTGCATTATTGCAGAGTACCGGGACTCCGTGCTGGTTAGGAGACCACCTACAGAACAGCCCATTTGCCCAGGTCATAGGTTCTATTCAATGTGAGCAATCCCACGTGGTTTTGAATGTTTTAAATGGAATATCCCAGTTCCTGAATTCAGAAGACAATCTCAGACCATAATAATAATACGATCTGTCAGCTGCAAAAGGCCACCCTACTGGGATCTGCATGCATTATTCACTGATACATCACATAGTCCTAGACACTTGGAAAGTGTCCGACGTGTGGTCCAATACAAGAACCAGCATAGTGATCCCGTTTTGCTGTGTACTAATTTTGTTGTGTTTCAAATAATAATAATAATAATAATGTTATTTCTTACCTGCCTCTTCTTGTGTATCAAGGTGGGTTACATAATAATTTTCTCCCCCTCCCTTATTTATGACCATCTTCTCCCCTCTCCCTTATTATCACTGTTTCTGACGTTTGACTATCGAATCATGATGAGTGCAGACAATAAGTCCCCCTGCATTGGGGAATGCGCTCTGTGACTTTTCATTGTCTCAATGGCTTTTTAAAAGGGGGAGCTAAAATAAGGTCTTAAGAAAAATGATGTCCAGTGAAAGGGCACTCAAGGGACTCATAGGGGATGGGTACTGTTGGGCAGTAAGAGAAATAGCAGTGGATTTCTCTAGCAGAGTTATTGGTTAGCACAGGAGTCATCAAACTAAGGCCTGAGGGCTGGATACGGCCCTCCAAGGTCATTTATCCAGTCCTTGCTCAGGGTCAACCTAAGTCTGAAATGACTTGAAAACACACATCAGCAACAACAATCCTATCTCATCAGCCAAAAGGAGGCCCACACTTCTCATTGAAATACTAATGAGTTTATATTTGTTAAAATTGTTCTTCATTTTAATTATTGTATTGTTTTTAAGTGGTTTTTTTGCACTACAAATAATATATGTGCAGTGTGCATAGGAATTCATGCATGCTTTTTTCAAATTATAATCTGGCCCTTCAACAGTTTGAGGGACTGTGACCTGGCCCTCTGTTTAAAAAGTTTGAGGAACCCCTGGTTAGCACATCTGAAGCTAAATAACCACCAGTAACATGTCCACTAATACACACACAGGGTCTAAGTAGAGAAAATTTTTATTTCAAGCCATATAAAATTATTTGTGTATAGTCAAATAGCCAGTGCAATGAAAGAAAAAAACAAGGGTTGCATGTTAAGTTAATGTAAAAAGAGTGTGTGTCAAAAAGGAAGGAAGCAAGAGGTCAATATGGAAACTAACCATTAGTATAGGCTTGCAAAACCTGCTAGCACTAAAAGGTCCTGCACTGTGGGTGTTTGTAAGCAGCCTGTGTAGCCACACAATTATCACATTGTATTTTTAAACAAACATGCTGCTAAAAGCCAGGCACCAGCAATTAATATAAAACATGCATTCCTACAGCGGCCACACATACTATAGAAGTAGAAAAGGTTTTAGAGTTAGATTCCATTAAAGAAATGATGTTATCCATTATTTACCTTTAGTTATAACTGCAATGCTTAAATTAGTGCAAAAACAACAAACTAGTAAAATTTAGCAAATTATTTCCAACTATGCATGAGTAGTCTGGATCCAATTCATGTAGTTTGACAGTAATTTCTAATATGGCATGGTGAAGGGGCTGCTGCCTTAGGCAAATGGTATCATCAATCCAGTGCAAGAAGATCAGTGCCAATAGTAAGTAAAGGCTTTTATTTATGCACTTTTACTGCATTTTATTTATTATTAAAATAAATGAAATGTATTTTACTGTCAAGCCAGTCATTAAGTATAATCCCTGACTCAAATTAAACTCTGTGTAACCTCTTCCATATCAGAAACAAACATATATGAAATCATTACAAGACTAGAATCCGCTATAACTTTATCTCAAAGTAGGCCTGCTTCAATTAGAAGTAAAAACACACAGGATCCAGCTATAAAACATAATACCCACCATTTCAGGAGATTATGGTTTAACATGCTTGCTGTGTGGATTAGTTGAGTGATTTACTGGAAAAAAACCTCGTTTTGAAAACTGCAATTTATGCTGTACTGTGGTTTGTGGAGCCAATGATAAATGTGAATCCTGGTTGTGTGGAATGGCACTAGCTTTTCTGAAAAAAGAGGGGAGGGAAAGAGAATTATTTTAAGTTTCATTGGCCTAGAAAATGCTGGCATTTTGGACAGGAATGAGTCAGCAAGCAAGAGATGAGACCCAATTATAGCCCCTGGGATGCAAGAAAAACTATCCACCATATATAAATTCTGAATGGATTTCATAACACCTTCACTGTAGAAGGAAGCCACTTTGGCTGGTGAGACGGAAGCCATAACTCAACACTAATATCTAGAGGGTGCCTAATTGGGGAAGGCAGGCTTAGGAGACTCAAAAAAGGGAGAAATGATTCCTATTGAGACATGACCTTACACCTAAGAGATGTTGCGTACTTCCATTTATTACTCACATTGTACAAGAAACAGCATGGTAGTTATAAAAGCTAGCTGTGATTTTGCATCATAGCAGAAATAAACCCAACAGTTTTATATAACCCTACACACAAAAATCAACAATTGTATAAATCCACACCAAAAAAAGCCCAACAGTATTATAACTCTACAGACAACATAAGCAGGCAACTAGGATTTACTCATGAGTAGACAGCATGATGTAGTGGTTGATGTACTACAACTCTAGGGACTACTGGGTGACCTTGAGTATGTCACATTGCCTCAGCGGAAGGCATGAGCAAACCTGCTCTGAACAAATCTTGCCAAGAAAATCCCATGATAGGTTCACTTTGCGATTGCTGCAAATCAGAAATGAAGGCACACACAAACATCAGACAGGTATTTGTGCATTTGCTGTCATTGAATGGATTTAGTGAACACACACAATTGGTAGTAGCAGAGTCTAAGCTAGATACACACTACAAGACTGTAGGTCATATAGGTTATTTATCAATAATCCAAAATCATAGGACCCTTAAAGGGTTAATGTACAATTAATCTTAGTACATATATTCAAACCAGAATTGGTATAAGTGAACCTTGCAACATTGTTTTAACATAAACACAGTGGAAAAACAGCTTTGGAGTCATTCAGGTGTGGGGAATGGACTGGGGAGGGGATACAATGTAACACAAATATGAGCACAATAGGCAATATCAACTTCTAATGCCACTTTCCCCATACACAGGTTTATGTAGTGTTGATACAGTCCCAAAGCTGGAGTCCACAATATATCCGTGTGGTTGCAAAAGTTCAAGGCACATTAACGGCTTAGAACGCTGGAGGGGCCGCAATGGTCGATCTGCGAGGCCCGATCCATTTCACCATGTAGGCTTTCTCAAGCGGCAACATAAAAAGGCATAATGCGCAGCGTCACAGGAACGGGAAACATATACTGTAATAAACAATAATAGAAGTACATAAGAGTCTGCACTCTGCACATGTAGCTGGTAGGCTAAGTATACAATCATGGTTTTTTGGAAAAACATACCATCCGGTGGAGGAAAGATTCATATACACCGTGCTCCTGCGGACCTCAAGGGTGGCCCTGGCTCCGGTGTGGCTGGTTTAAATCTTGTTTTTGGCAATGCACGTCTCATGCTAGGAGGACGTTAAGGGGGATGGATTTAGCCATGGCTGCATGTACTCTCCAGTATTCTCCAGATGGATGGTATTAAGAAGCGCTGGCCTCGAGAGGCTAAGATCAAGTACCAGAGTTTTTGCCCACAGAGACTTGCCAGCAGAAGTCTCTCTCAGGAGGACTGCTTGGCTAAGGTCCACCAGCAAAAGAGCCAAAAAGGAGCTGGAGTGAACCAAAGGAGGAGCTGAGTTATGCCAGATCCAATCTCCAACTCAGGAAAATGTCTGGCACAAATTTAGCCACAATCCCAGAATGACCTAACATCAGTTCAGCTGGCCCTTGGCTCAGTAAGTATGGCACCAAAAAGTAGGATGATTTATTGATTTGGGTTGCTTGATCGCTTGCTTAATTGAGTGGGGTGTAAATGAAATGCATTATCATTACCTAGTGGTCCCCAAACTCTGTTTTTTTAGACTTTAGCTCCCATAATTCATGATCATTGAGTAAACTGGCTGGAGTTTCTGGGAGCTGAAGTTCAAAACATTTGAAAAAGCAAAGTTTGGGGACCACCGACCTTGTGAATGGTGATAATCATACACAGAAAAAAAACCCAGAAATATGTGGCCGTTCAAAGATTGTTAGATTGCAACTCCCAACACTACACACACACACATACAGGATTTGCCTTTGCCTTCCTCTGAGGCTAGAGAGTGTGACGTATCCATGGTAAGATTCCATGGATGAGTAGGGATCCAAACCCTGATCTCCAGAGTTGTAATCCAATGGCTCAAACACTACAGTACACTGGCTCTTGGGTATGCCATTCCATTACCAGCACAGTACAATCCCTATATCTGCAGGATTGCAACACTACAGCAGCCTGTCAGTTACCACTGTTGATTGATTTTAGGATGCACGTGCACGCACGTGCACACACATACAGAATGTATACCAAAATCTGTGGGAACTCAAGTCCCATTATATACAGTAAAATGGTGCCCCATATATAAAATGATGAACATCTTAAACAAGTGCCAGAAAGAGCCCGAGGAACTGCGAAATGGTGAGAGAGTGCAGCAGAGTATGCTTAGACATCGGCATAGTGCTCGGCACATGGTAAAATCAAAGTGTTTTTTAAATTTTGTTTCAAAGTGGAGTTGATTGAATCTGTGGATACAGATGGCCAACTGTATATTCCACGTTAACTGTCATAACAAGACTCTACATCTGAGAATTCTAATGTCTTTCCCTAAACATCTATTGAATATTACTAAAGCGGGTTTGGTACTTTTCCGTGCAAAAAGTACAGTCAGAGAGTGATGCTACATGCGTGTTTAGCTTTGAAATGCGGGTTCCTGTGCCAAGAATCAGACAGGCACTTGCAATATGAAAATAACACTGTGATTGAAGCATTCTAATACACCCTGTGCCTGACTTGAGATAACATAGGCTAGATGGGTGAAAGCAGTACAGATTGTGCTATGGGAGAACTTAATGCGAATAGAGAAAGCACTGCGCATGACAGAGAGTCTGACCCCCTCCGTTGCTGGCACGGAGCCTGGAAGTCAATGTTTCAAAATTAGGGAACATCAGAGACTCGGGATTGATAGCTGTACTGTGAGAAAGAACTAACTTATAAATGACTATTGTTCTCATTCATAGGTGTGACTTAAAGATGTGATGCTATTGAAATTACCATGTTTATTGGATTAATGAAATGTCATGTAAGCAACAGTAATCACCAGCCAATTATGATTGTTTTTATCCATGAAGAAGGGGTGGGCTTAACTGAACGACTCCATTGGGGTATAAATGTCTTTGTATGAGAAGTGACGGGGTCTTTTGCCCCTGATTGCAGCGTGTTCTGCTGGCAAGAGCCCACCAGCTGGTGCCAGAAATAAATCTTTTTGATTTTCACCTATTTCACAGTTGCCGTGTGTTCTTCCTCATCCTTGAACCCGCACGTTCAGGCAGTTTGGTAAAGTTAACTTAGTACTCGGAGTTCCATAACTCCTTGTTTTGGCTGCTTCATTACCATGGCAATTGAAATGGCATATAAATGAGCCCACTGCCAAATATGATATATTTTCTCCTGCTCTCTGTAACAATTTATTTGTTTCTGTTTGCAAGAACAAACAGTCCTACAGTATGTTAGCTGCATTACCTTGCCAAAACAAATTTAATTTTGCTTGAGCTTATATTCCATATTGTTTCCTGGATCATTCTGTACACCCTTTCTTACAAAGGTTTCTTTAATGTCACTGGTCAAGACAGGCTGCTATTAATAGACCCTTCATACTGATTCTTCACCTCTTCGAAGTTGCACTCGGAAATCCAACCAGCTTCACTGAAGACAAAAATCAGAGCTTGAAAAAGTTGCTTTTGTGAAGCACAGCTCTCAGAATCACCAGATAGTGTGGCTACTAGTAGCCCTGAAAGCCGAGAGAGGGGCAGTCCAGAACAGTAACTTTTTCAACTACTGCACACAGCACATGACAGAATGGGAAGAGAGAAGTAGATGTATTCATGATCCTAATGACAGAATTCTTATAGTTCATGCAAAAATATAATGCCTATATCAGGCAGTAACTGAAAAATGTAGTAACATTTTTTGACAAAAAGGAATGTGATTATTTTTCCTCCAAGTCACAAGTGGATTTCCCCCCTCTGTTTTCTTCTTATGCCAGGAAGAACAATGATAAATATCATAAGGTCATAGTGGCTGCCAAAGTATATAACCGTGGTTTGTCTTAGGCTTGTCTTAGGGTGCTTCCAGGCAGCAATTTATTACGGGCAAAAATTCGTTAAAGTAACCCGTTTTCACCTGCGTTGCTGTCCCCATGGGTACCCAAAAGAACCGGACTTTCCCCCAAAGCCCTTAAAATAAAATAAAAACTTACCAGGTGCCATGAGGTCTCTCCGGCAGGCCTCTTGGCATGTCAAAATGACATGCCAGGAAGTGTGTGTGCGTGTGTGTTGGGGGGTGTCAGGAGTAATTTTCCTCTTCAGACTTTCATTCCCGCGCATCATATTAAATTAACATTTATCAAATCTGCACATTGACTCTCTTGTGACAGGAGAACCTGAATGCTTAGGGAGAATATAAGTGAAATCATGAGTTCCAACCCTGCAGATATAGGGATTATGCTTTGCTGGTAATGGAATGTCATACCCAGGGGCCAGTGTGGGTGTAGTGGTTGGGGCATTGGATTATGACTGTAGAGACCAGGGTTTGGATCCCTACTGAGCCATGGAACTTACTGGTGACCATAGATAAGTTACACTTTCTAGTCTCAGATGAAGATAAAGGCAAACCTGAGAAGATCTTGCCAAAAAACCCTCCATGGCTTAGGGTCACTATAACCTGGAAATAACTTGAAGGCACCCAATGACATACTCTACCAAAGGCATCTAATCAGTTTGGGGAAACAGGACAGGCCAGAATGTAAATGAAGCTCTGATTCCAACAGAGATATATGTACAAGGTAGTTCAGGAAGAATTGTCAGGGAGATCACATAACTGCCTCTTAACTGCTGTCTGAGGCAATTACTTCACTTATACTAATGGTTAGAGTAGACCAGCTGCATTTCTGCACTTGAAACAGGATCCAACTATCCGGGATGGTTCTAAGTAAATTCTAGGTTCTAAGTTGAAGCAAAAAAAAAGTAGAGGGGAAGAAAAGGAAGATACAACCAACCCCAGTAATGTGAATGGGCATCTGATGTCCCACTTGCAAGGTCACTGAATAAATGTAGCCCCTTAGATTGTTTTGGGATACACTCCAATATTGACAAATCAGAATACATTGGGAAGCTGTTTTATCTTTCAGTGTGTCTCCAATTAAAAGAAGTTGGGAGAAGCAGTGGGAAACCATGGGACGGGTACAAGAGGAAGATGTGGGTTGTTGTAGGTTTTTTGGGCTGTATGGCCATGTTCCAGATGCATTCTCTCCCGACGTTTCACCTGCATCATTCCATGCCATAGATGCAGGTGAAACGTCAGGAGAGAATGCATCTGGAACATGACCATACAGCCCAAAAACCCTACAAGAACCCTGTGATTCCAGCCATGAAAGCCTTCGACAATACAAGCGGAAGATGTCATTTCATAGAAGGAGGCATTGCAGATGAATAACATAACTCGTTTTTAAAAAACCATAAGAAATAAGATACAAATGTTATATAGTATATAGGATGGAAATGTATAAAGATAAAGATATAAAAATGGTCTCAAAAAAGAAAATAATCCTCATGTTGGTGTTGGGGGTGGCGGGAATTGTAAATGTTTTGTGTGTGTAAGGTATGTATTTATTTTGTGTTTAAATATATATATTTTTTAAAATGATTAATAACAGAACTCTATTCTAAAAGACCTCTAACTTAAATGTTAGTTTGACAGCTTCAAAACCTCCCCAATTTTGAGCTCACTCCACATTCTGCATTAGTTTGGATTGTGGCTTTCTAGACTGACCTGAAACTGATTTCCAGATCTTATGTTTTGCTTGCCACCTGACTTTTAATATTGGGTGATCTTGACAAAACCATTAACACACTAGAGCTTGGATCCACTTTAAATCTAGTTTCTGTCACCTGCAGAATTATGTGGCTTTTAATTTGGGGAGGAGCTTTTAAATTGCTCAGCCAGAGAGGTCCTGGGCCTCACTGAACTACAAACCCCTGAATTCTGCAGGAGGCGGAAACTGGATTTAAAGTGGATCCATGCTGTGGTGTGTTGTGGTGATAGAAGCCTATTGTCAGTCCCTGATGCAAATTCCACTATGCTCAGTACATCCCCAGGATTACTAGGAGAATCACTGGTCCACCTAGCTAGTACTGTCAAACGCTACCTAGTGATGCCTGTTTCTAAGTAGTATTTCAGGCTGAGAGTAATTCCTGTCTCATCTGGAGTTGCCAGGAATTGAACCTCAGGCTTTCTGCATGCAAAACCTGTGCTTTGTTTCTGAGCTAGGGCCCTCCTGGTGAGGGGGTGGCAGGTACAAATCATAGCTATTTCTTCTTCTGCATCCATTCAAGGTTCCCACGCAGACTTTTGCTGCTCAGCTTTTTATAGAACAGTGTCAACATTGGTTCCTTTCACTAAACATCACCTCTATAAAGCATAGGCTGCCTCTTCAAGAAAAAAGGAGAGACATTAATTTCGCTTTGGATGATACTTCAGTGGCCTTTTCCTGTTATGTTTCTGTCATGTTCTTGGCATAATGTCACAATCCCACAAAGTCAGAGGTTTTTTTTTTAAAATGCATCCAATTCGTGTTTGGGAATTGTGCAGTCTTTCAGATGTTGATGGGCTGCAAATGTTAATTTTATGTTATACAGCTGGCCCTTGCTATCCACTGGAGTTTGACTCCATAGACACTTCACTATAGATCAATGGATGCTCAAATCCCATAGAAGCTCAAATCCTATTATATACAATGACATCATTCAAAAGTGTCTCTTATATAAAATGGCAAAAATCAATTTTTTAAAGAAAAAAAATGGGAATATATTCAAGCTCTGGATACCAGAATCCATAGATTTCGAATCTGTGGATGAGGAGTGCAGGCTGTACATGATCATGAATGTGTTATATATGATCCATATACCTTGTCTAATTTAACTTTTCTATTTTGTGCACGAAAATTTTGCAACCAATACGCTGAGAATTTTGCTGGCAAAATACAGCGCCAACTCCAATAGCAATGCTATGTGTTGCTTTCTGTTTATATTCCTGATATTGCTGTGCAGAATCACTCAGGCTTGTTATCCATCCCATTAGCAATTTGTTTTCACATTTTATAGTGGGGAAAAGCCTCTGCAGCGGAACCCAGTGCACTTGTGCTTTGCGAAATCCTAGTTTATTTGAATTACTATTCAGTTGGGAATATACCAATTCTCCACTATGTTTGTATGAGAATTGTAGTCAATCAACGCTGCTCTTTACAATGGGCTGCCTTTTGCCCAAATTGATTTACAGACAATATGTTTTCTGTTGTTTATGTGCCTCTTAATTTTTTACCCATTAGAAGGTTTAGGCACATATTTTAATTACTTTCATAATATATTTACTATAGCTACAGTTTGGATTTTTTTTGCACTCATAGTTTAGCCAGTAAATATTAATGGGTATAGTGCTGGGGAAATTGTGGAGAATCAATTACAATTTCTCTTCAACCATAGACAGTCTGCAAGACCTGAGCTGTGTCTGTGACACCTGAGTCATGTGGTTGATGACTAGCGAATTGGGAGATCTCTCATTCATCCTTGTTGTGTGTCTTCAGGTCACTTATGACGTATGGCAACCCTAAGATTTACCTGTCATGGGGTTTTATTGAGAAGATTTATCCATAGCTGGTTTGGCATTGTGTTCCTTGGAAGCTGAGAGAGTAATTTTCCATGGCTGAGCAAGGTCTTGAACTCTGGTCTCCAGAGCTACAGATCAAGGGAACCATTGACTGTATAGGGAAGCTGATGAGGAAACAAGACATACAAACTATCTACAGACCCACTAAGAAAATCCAACAAATGCTACATTCAGCAAAGGTCAAGAGGGATCCTCTCACCTCTGCAGGAGTCTACCGTATACCATGCAGCTGTGGACAATTCTACATAGGGACCACCAAACACAGCACCCAAACACGAATCCAGGAACATGAAAGGCACTGCAGACTACTGCAATCAGAAGTCAGAAGTTAGCCATAGCAGAGCACCTGATGGACCAACCTGGACATAGCATATTATTTGAGAACACAGACATGATGAACCACTCTCACAACTACTATGTCAGGCTACACAGAGAAGCCATTGAAATCCACAAGCATGTGGACAATTTCAATAAAAAAGGAAGAAACCATTAAAATGAACAAAATCTGGCTACCAGTATTAAAAACCTCTAAAATTATAACAGTAAATAATAGGCATGTTTAGCTCCAGTCAGAATCTTCGTAATTTGGATTAAATTCAGATCAAATTCCTTTTTGAAGCGATTTCAAAGAGATTTGGGAACCTGGAAGTATCCTTGCCATTTGGAAGCCACTGTCGCCATCTTTGTTCCGACTCAAGACCTTGCCCAGCCATGCTGGGATGCTTGCCTCCAACCAATGAGGGGAAACCATGTGGGGAGGGTGAGCCGGGGACACGAAGGGAAAGGGATTAGGGCAGGCTGCTTGGGTGGGAAAGGGGCCACGTCACCGCTTAGCAAGGGAAGGACAGGGTTGGGAACAAATCATTTCCTTGGGAAACCACACAAAATACCACCAAGGAGCCCCTTTTGTCTGTGGGTTACATGTATTTTGGGAACAAGAAATCTCCTATAATCTGCTAATCATTTCCTTAGGGATAAGCAAAACTCCCCTTTGGAGCCTCCTTTCTCTGCTTGGGGTTTCAGAATTAGGCCATGCCTTGAATTATCATCTTTAAGATGGGGATATCAAGGTGACTGTTAGGCTGCATTGGATAACTGCTGAAAGGCAGTAGGAAAGCCTCTTACTGGAATGCTATATAAGAATGCGTTTCTTGTTTGTAATCTTCTCTGACACATGTTTTCTTCTCTGACACATGTTAAGGTAGATTTCTTCTGGCAAAATGCAGAAATGCCAAAGATCAGCTCACGAGGGACATTCTTTCTGTTTCTTTCTCAGTTCGTGGAAAATGAAAAACAATTATGTTTTGTTTTTCTGAAACATGCCATTATATATAATTTATGGTACAAATAACTCTTCACGCTGGTAGAATGTTATGTCAGGAGAGGTTTGCAAGCCAATGCCAAGCTGTGTCGCTTTCTCCCTGGGTGTTACCATGGGCACTGATGGAGAAATAAGTACCAAAGAGAAGGAACAATCATCTTGATAATGCCATCTGCAGCTATACTTTTGTGACAAAAGGGAACACTGATGGGTACATCCTTTAAAGAAAAGACATTTGTCTCTAGAGAAAGATGGGTGTATTTTATGAATCCGAGGACTTGTTTTATGGGACTGAGAACACAGGATATTGCAAGCAGATTGGAACTTATAAAAGCACAGCTGCAGTAATTGCTGTACTTTTTCCTTCTAGGTAGAGGCTGAGGTCGCACAACGGGTTAAACTGCTGAGCTGTGGAACTTTCTGACTGAAAGGTTGGCGGTTCAAATCTGCAGAGGGGGTGAGCTCCCATCATTAGCCCCAGCTTCTGCCAAACTAGCAGTTTGAAAACAGGCAAATGTGAGTACATTAATAGGTTCCGCTTTGGCAGGAAGGTAATAGCCCTCCATGCAGTCATGCCGACCACATGACCTAGGAGATGTTTATGGACAATGCCGGCTCTGAGAACCACCTCCAGAGTTGGAGTGGACTAGACTTAATGTCAAGGGACAGGAGCCACAGTGGTGCAATAGGTTAAACCCTTGTGCCAGCTGAACTGCTGATCTAAAGGTCAGCGATTCAAATGTGTGAGACAGGTGAGCTCCCATCTGTCAGCTCCAGCTTCCCATGTGGGGACATGAGAAAAGCCTCCCACAGGTGGTGACACATTCATCCCCTGGGCAACGTCTTTGCAGATGGCTAATTCTCTCACACCAGAAGTGACTTGTAGTTTCTCAAGTTGCTTCTGACACGATTAAAAAATGCCTAAGGGAAACCTTTACCTTTACATTTTCCTGCTAGGTGCTAAAATAAGATCAGCATTAGGCACTATATATCTTGACTTTTGTTGGTTTCTGTGTGTGCCAGAAGCACCAAAATATGACTGCAAGACATGTTTTTTGACTTAGAGGGTTCATGGCCTGCCTGAAGGGACCCTGGGCAGTGGGCAGAAATGTTTTCTGGTGAGTGTTTTACTCTGTTACTGGGACCTATGAGTGTTTTGCAATTTCCAGCTGCTTTTAGTGTCCCAATTTCTTTCTCCTCTTTGCACTTTCCCCCTTTGCCTTCAGTTTACTTTAATTGCTGCAAACTGAGTTTAAAGCACAAAAGTAGTTTGCATGCAGGAAGAGAGGGAAAGGAAGGGACATAATATTTTTCTTCATTGGAGGCTCAGGCAAAAGCAAACTGTTGCAGCCTTTCCTAGCTTGTGTGTTGTTTCAGATGGATAACCTTTGCCATCTAGAGCTCGGTCCAATGTCGCTTACCTACATATGTTCCAGATTTCACCTGTGAAATGTTGAAGAGTGTATTTTCAAACAGTATTGGTCATGCAGAGATGTCTTAAATGAACAAGTCATACTTACTAGAACCAACACCTTCATGTAACACACAGATTACTCATATCTTTACGCAGAGGTAGGTGCATTTGCTCCTAGAGGTTAAGTTGGTCTCATAAATGGTAAATAATGTGTTATTTAATTTGTTAATCTATTTTTAATACTAGGAAGGATAAGGGATGATTGTAGAATCTCCTGCTTTGGGTGTTCCTTCCCTCAGAGCTATGAGAGAGAGATAGATAGATAGATAGATAGATAGATAGATCCATCAAGTAGCAAGTACATCTTAGAGTGGGAAGAGATTCCAAGGTCCATCCAGTCCAAGCCCATTCTGCCATACAGGAATACACAACCAAAGCACCCGCAAAAGATGTCCATCCAGCTTCTGTTTAAAAGCCTACAGAGAAGGAGATTTCACTGGGCAATATATTCCACTGTCAAAAAGCCCTTACTGTTAGAAAGTGGGTTGCTGTGAGATTTTATTTATTTATTTATTTGTCATACTTGTACCCCGCTCTTCTCTACCCCGACAGGGAGACTCAAGGCGGGTTACAATGACACAACGTTGTGCCTCAACACAATCACTTCAACATTTCAAAAATTGCAACATATTAAAACAGTTAAAGCAGATTTAAAAAGTTAAAAACTTAGAAAACCCACCATCCAAGTTCATGGTCTGAGTCCATTCCAAGGTCAATTGCACAAGGTTTTGATTAAAAAAATACTGCCTTGCCTTAGTTTCCAAAGGCCTGCTCACAGAACCAGGTTTTGACTCTTTTCCTAAGAGAGCTGCTCTGATGTTGCTAGGGAGAGAGTTCCACAAGTAAGGGACCACTACTGAGAAGGCCCTGTCTCTTGCCCCAGCCAGCCACACTTGTAGGCCCGGATTAACACTTTTTTGCGCCTTAGGCCACACTTTGGAATTACACTCCCTTTAAGCCAACCTCCTGCCACCTCCAAGGTCCCTATTCCCACCGGCTGGAAAGCTCCACTGTGCTCTGAAGGTCTCCTCGGGAGTTGCGAGGCTTGGGGAGAGTGCAGCGGGTGCAAACTTGCTCCAAAAGCACGCACGAGAGAGAGAGAGAGAGAGAGAGAGAGAGAGAGAGAGAGAGAGAGAGAGAGAGAGATGGAGGGGATGGAGCAGAGACTTTGCCGGGAGAAGGAGCGAGGAGGGGCATGAGAAAAGGGGAAAGAGGGGCGCAGACCAGTTTTTTTGGTCCGTGATCTGTGCCCCTCCCCGGCTTGCGCCCCTATGCCATGGCCTCGTTGGCCTTATGGGTAATCCGGGCATGCACGCTTGTGAGGCCTGCAGGACCGAGAGCAGGACCTCTTCAGAAGATCTTAATCTACGTGCTGGTGTGTAGGGACAGGTAGCTTGGGCCGGAATCATTTAGGGCTTTATAGGCTACAGCCAGCACTTTGAATTGTGCTCGGTAGTAAACTGGAAGCCAGTGGAGCTGACACAACAGGGGAGTTGTGTGCTCCCTGAGCGCTGCTCCAGTGGGCTATATGGCCATGTTCCAGCAGCATTCTCTATTAGGAAGTTCTTCGTAATGTTTAGGTGGAATCTCTTTTCCTGTACTGTTTTCCAAGCTGTGGTTGTTCCTTCCTCTTCTTTTGAGTTGGTCTAAAATTAGTTGCTCCTACTCGTAGGTTTATCATTCAGAGACCTCACTCTTCACTATGGATCTTAACTCATTGCAGGGAGAACTTTGCCCAAGTAATAATGCTAGTACCAAATCATTATGTTTTGCTGGTCTGGGCCTCGTGCCAAAAGAAGGCCACTGGGGAAAAGCATAGCAAGAGGCTTATAGATTTCCTCCCCATGTTGCAATCAAAGCCGGCATGTACAAATTATTTAGTTCTCATTCTGATGGATCATGTAAAATGCTTTGCAGAACTCATTTGGCTAAGACTCAGGTGTTTTAAAGCCTCATTAGATAGCTCATTTTTTTTAGACTAGTCACAATTTAGAAAACTGTTGAGCTCCTTTGGTTGCTGAGGGATGGAGCATAGGATTAGCTAAAATGATCTCCTCAACTAATTGTACACTTATGATTCTGAAACCAATGCCAGGCTAAAGTGTATAGGGGTCACCTAATTACCAAAATGTGTTGTATTGCTGTAAGAAATGAGAGAATGAGATTCCAAAACATCAGTTGAGCCTCCCAAGATAAGGGTTGCCAAATTAAATATACCTAGGGAATAATGGTTAATTGGATGGATTTATAGGCTTATTAGTTGGAATATTTTTAATTTTAAATGTCAGTGTTCTCCCCAGAGAAGAATATTGCTACAGTTGAAGTCATAATTGGACAAGGCCATTTTACTGATAGGAAACTGCATGATGTTTCCTAGGGTATAAAGAAATATCTGCTAGTGTTGGAATGTCACCAGGATAAATAGGTATCTATCTACCTTTAGCTGGATTTATCCTGGTGCAAGAAATGAATTGTCGTGTATTCAAAACCCTATGCTTAGTCTTTTTTATGATATGGCATGTGTGTGTGCTTTCACAAACATTTAAAGAGGGTTTGGAATTGGGGGTGAAATAATTGAACTTGCAATGATGGGATGCTTGCGTTATTTCTTCCAATACCCTGTAATTGTGACTTACCCTGTAATTATGACTTAATTGGAGTATTTTCATCCCCTTTCTTCACCTGCTTGGCCATGGTAATTGATCAGATGGTCTCAGGCAAGTCACACTCTCTCGGCCGCAGAGGAAGGCAAGGACAAACCCTCTCTGAAGAAATTTTGCCAAGAAACTCCTTGAGAAGTTTGCTTTAGGGTCACCATAATTCAGAAACCACTTGGGGAGACAGGCCTTATGTCACAGGATCTGACCCCAAGTTTTCTGTTTATCTCAGATTATCTGGCAGAGGGGACTCAAATAATCCAATTTAATGCTGAAAACCTGGGATCAGATCCTGGGACATAGGGCATGTCTGGAAGGGCCCTAAAAGGCACATAATAACAAATTCAGTTTTACAAGGTCTTCTGCCTTCTCTGACAAAGAATGCTGGTTCCTCGCCAGATTACAACTCCCAGCATTGAACCATGGCAGTTAAAGTGGTGTCAAAGTGCATTAATGCTATGGTGTAGATGTACCCTAGGGCTCAGTTCCCAGCTTACTTCTCTGAACGGATCTCCCTCTATGATCTGCCTTAGCAGCTAAGATCATCCAGGGAGGTCCTGCTCTTGGTCCCACCCTCTTCACAAACATGATTGGCAGGGACCAGAGACGGAGCCTTCTCAGTGGTGCCCCCCCCCTCCATTGGAACTCACTCTCCAATTAAATTAGGTTGGCTCCATCTCTCCTTTCCTTCAGGAAAAAGCTCAAATTGTGGTTTTGGGACCAGGCATTTGGATAGCAGGCTTAACAGCAATCACAATTGATGTATGTGAATTGATAATGGACAGGCTTTGGACTAGGTCTCTGAAGGCTGAATCAAACTTGGATAAGGCCATGTTATTGTTAATAATGTTTTAATTGCCTATTTTATTGAACATTTTAATCAAATTCTCAGCATCAGAAAAACCAGTGATAGATTCACCTTAAGATCACCAATTTCAAAGCACAGGACAACAGCAAACAAAAGGTGTATCAGTGCACATATTTTGACTTATCATGCAGTCACCGAATTAGTTCATCGATTCTAATTCGAATTGCTAATAGGATTGAAATCTTTGTGTCAAATTGCCCTTTGAATCCCAACCACCTTAGTATTACATTCAGAATATTAATCACGTCAGTGACATTTGGTCAGTTCTATGCCAGTTTGATGTCGAATGTACTCTGGGTTTTAGTATAGCCTTTAAAAAAGGCAGGATGTGCTTCTCAGGCAAGGTTCAGAACCTTGGATAGCTCCTTAAATGTTTGGGTGAAAGCCTGGAATAGATTCATTGAAATGGATGCCATCAGTAACAACAACTGCTCCCTAGAATATGTATTTATTTTTATTTTATTTATTTATTAATTAGCTGTCCCCTGCCATGTGTTGCTGTGGCCCAGTTTTGTGATTTGGAAAATAAAGTAATGAGAAGGTGTTGGTTTCTAATATATGTAATTTCTTTATGCTTGCGAGTAAACAGCATATCTTGTTGTTTCTTTGTCAGTGTTGATGAATCTATCTATCTATCATCTATCTATATCTATGGCTGTATGGCTCTTTGTCAGAAGTGCTTTAATTATGTTTTATTTATTTATTAATTTATTATTTTGATTTGCTAAACCACCCTTCCCAAGGCTCAGGGCGGTTTCCAAGCATATAAAAAACACATCAAGATTTAAAACATCCTAAAATATCCTAAAATACCATAAAACAATCCTACCAATTACAATCACATAAAATCACATAAAATCACGCGAATCAGAGCAAGGCTGATTCATGATAAAAGACAGTGGCAGCACGGCCCTGGTAAAGGGAGTTGGACTGGATTGCCTTAAGGCAGCATTTCTCAATCTGTGGGTCGAGACCCGGGGGGGGGGGGTCACAAAGGGTGTCAGAAGGGTTGTCAAAGACCACCAGAAAACACAGTACTTTTTGTTGGTCATGGGGGTTCTGTGTGGGAAGTTTGGCCCAATTCTATCGTTGGTGGGGTTCAGAATGTTCTTTGATTATAGGTGAACTATAAATCCCATAACTACAACTTCCAAAGGTCAAGGTCTAATTCTCCCAAACTCCATCTGTGTTCATATTTGGGCATATGGAGTATTAGCGCCAAGTTTGATCTACATCCTTCATCCACAGTGCCCTCTGGATGTAGGTGAACTACAACTCCCCAAACCCACCAAACCCTGTGTTTTCTGTTGATCATGGGAGTTCTGTGTGCCAAGTTTGGTTCAATTCCATCATTGGTATTCAGAATGCTCTTTGATTCTAGGTTAATTATAAATCCCAGCAACTACAACTCCCAAATGACAAAATCAATTTTTTGAGTGATGGTCACTCCTTGGGTTTGTAGGTGTCTTGTAGCCAAATTTGGTGACAATTAGTCCAGTGGGTTTTGAGTTATGATGCCACTCAAAATGAACAGAGCATTTATATATATACTAGCCATCCCCTACCACGCGTTGCTGTGGCCCAGTCTGTGTATATGTGTTATGTGTGTTTGCGTGTGTGTGTGTGTGTGTGTATATATATATATATATACGCAAAAAATATAGTTTTTTGCATGCATTGTTTTTTAAGTCTCTTCTGCTGTGTTTTCATGAGTGATGGTCACTTGTTGGCCTGATAGGTGTATTGTGTCAAAATTTGGTGTCAATTCGCCCATTCGTTTTGAGTTATGTTAATCCCACAAACAAACATTAAATTTTTATTTATATAGATAGATTTGCATTTCCTGGCCTACATGTTAAAGATATAAAATCATAAGATATAAAAGGCGAAAGATCCTGTGCATGATTGTAGCAATGACTGCCCCAGACTAAAAAACGAATCACTGCAACATGGTGTAGCATGCTATCAATAGACACAAAAAGACATCTTATATAAGAATTGTCAGGATAAGAATGAAAAGGACAATTTCCCCCAGCTTTCTACTTTAGGATCCAGATGCCATGTTGCTGTTTGCCAAGTTTCATTGCAATCTGACAAAGAGGATTTCACGTCAGCCAATTTTATGCAGCTTTTCACAATGTGTCCTAAGTAGCATCTATTAGACTCTTCCCAGCAGTTTCCATAGCAACCAGTGCCCTGCTGGTTCAGTCACTGGTTTAAAGAGATTGAAAATGTATTAACAGACAGAGTCTATTGGAGGATGCTTAAGGTGTACCTCTATTTCCCTGGGTGACAAATTGGTTTTTGCAGTAACTCGTTTAAATCTTATACAAGTTACAAAGGAATGGGCTTAATGTGGATTCCTAGACAATAATACTCTGCTTGTCTGCTCTCTTCTTGTAAGAGTTAGTTTAACGTTATCCTACTTTGCTCATTTTACTTCCTACTTCAGTTCTGCTGTTGAGATTTGACAGCATGAATACCACTAGAAGAAAATAAAACCAACATAGAAAAATGCATTTTGTAGATGTAGCTTTATTTATGGAATTGACTAGCTTTTGATGGTGTGGTATTTGGAAGCAAGAGAACAGATGAAAACTAAGAACAACAGGGAAGGTATCATCCCTCTAGCTTGATCCTATTGCTTACAACTATGAGGATATCTGCTCTTCATTACTAGCTGCACCGAGTACAGTAACAGCCAGTCCTCAGTATCCATGGATTCTGCATTCATGGATTCAACCATCTATAGCTGAAAATATTTTAAAATTTTAAAAGTCCCAAAAGTAAACTTTGATTTTGCCATTTAATATAAGGGATGCAATTTTACTATGCCATTGTATATAATGGGACTTGAGCTTCCATAGATTTTGGTTTCCAAGTGGGTGTCTGGATTCAAACCCAATTGGATATCGGTGCCCCTAGGCTTTCACTTACAGGCAACTATATATAAGTCTGTGATCATTATCCTCCTTCTAAAATGTCTGAAGTGCTCAACACATTTTTCCCAACCCCAGACTGGAAACAACAGTATACAACGGTATAATTCCAGTATAATAGATTGGCAACAACACTAAGCTATGTGAGCTGAACTTTAAGCCAATAGTTTTAAATTCATATGCAGGATGGCCAAACAAAAAAAGAAGGCAGAGCTAATGTGCCTATAATGCAGGCATGGGCAAACTTTGACCCTTCAGGTGTTTTGGACTTCAACTCCCATAATTCCTAACAGCCATTAGGCTGTATTGTTGAAGGCTTTCATGACCGGAATCACTGGGTTATGGTACATTTGCCACAGGATGCTTGCCACAGATGCAGGTGAAACGGCAGGAGGGAATGCTTCTAGGACATGGCCATACAGCCTGAAAAACCTACAACAATCCAGCCAGTAGGCTATTAGGAATTGTGAAAGTTGAAGTCTAAAAGACCTGGAGGACCAAAGTTTGTGCATACTTGCTTTAATGACTATGCAGGAAAGACAATTTCAGGAAGTTTAGCTTGCTGGACTAACACTGAAATTCCTTTGAAACATACAGAACCACTGGACACTTTTTCCCATTGGGAACCCTATTCATGCTCCTGGCCATCATGTCATGCCAGCAATACTTCTTGTTGGTACAAGTTCTTATTCTGTTTTCTTGTAAAAATGCCCAGTTGCTCAACTGAATACGTTTGCTGCAATTCAGGAAATAATGAAACAATTGTCCTTGCATTTCCTACCTGGATAACTGTCCCAATGTAGAATAGTTGAAGCTGCCCTTTCATTCACAACTATCTGCTTTGCCTTTAATATTTTATTTGGCATGCTTAAACATTTGTGAGGAGGACACAGATAGCACCTTTAAACGTCAGGCTAAAATCTAGCAATTATTCGCCACCCTACTGGCATTGAAACTATCACTGGGAAGAATTCATGAGTTGAGGAATAAACAGCAAAATAGGTACCAGCTATAATAATAATAATAATAATAATAACAACAACTACTACTACTACTACTACTACTACTTTATTTTTATGCCCCGCCACCATCTCTTACAAGGGACAAGCTTGAAAAGACAGATTAAAATACATGCAATAAAATAAAATAAGATTGACAAAAAACACCAGGAAGAACATTTTAAAAACAGTAGCATAGCTGAAAGATTAAGTGCTGAGTGCAGAGGGATCAGCGTATGTGCAATCTTTCCTAGATAGAGCCAAGGGAAAGTGCCAGGTTCGTTTCAAATTCAATAAGGTCACAGCTGGATTGAAAACAAGTAATAGCTTCCTTCTGATCAGTTATTTGAGTATTTCAGCGGTGCTACGTTTCTAAAGGCTGAATTGCATTTGAAATACACAGTGTGGCGCTGTGTATGTTTTGTAAACTTTACACAGTAGCTAGTGGAAGGATCTTGCATTGTGACCTTTATGAGAAGGTTATTATTTGGTTGATAGGGAAATTGCTATTGGAATCAAAGGGGAGATATTGGTGTGTGTGTGTGTAATTTTTTTTCAGGACTGCATCCGGGGACAAAAAGGCAAACCCCTTATCCCTTGACAGAGTTTCCATCCTGATCTCTCCCCATGGTTATAGTTAAAGCTTTGGTCCAAGGACGGTATTAAACTTAATGTGCTGTATTTGTTTGTTTGTTTGTTTGTTTGTTTGTTTAGACTTGTCTATCACCACTCCCGTATGGCTCGGGGCAACTCACAATACCAAAAACACAATTAAAATAACGTATATCAAATACAGCATATACGCGTAAAACACAGTTAAAATACATATAAAACACAGTGTATACACATGTAAAACTTGATTACATTTGTAGCCTCTACATAGAAGGCAGGTTACACAACCTGCATAGTCAGCGGTGCGGTGCCTGCAGTTTAACAGCTAAATGCCTGCTTAAATAGCAGGGTCTTGCAGGCCTTCCTAAAGGCCAATAGACTAGGCAGGGTGCGAATCTCCGAAGGGAGAGCGTTCCACAGTGTTGGAGCAATGACGCGGAACGCTCTCCTCCTTGTTGCTGTCAGGCGAAAAGTCTTGCAACTTGGGATCTCCAGCAGATTGTACGATTCTGAACGCAGTGGTCTGGAGGGACAATATAGGGAGAGGCGGTTCCTTAGGCACACTGGCCCCAGACCATTCAAGGCTAGGGCAAAGGAACACAGAATACAAAACAATATTGTTGCTTAATCCTTAATCGTTATTTTAGTAACGTCAATGATTGATACTATCAACAGTCAGTTATTGTACAACCGTACTCACGAATCGGTACAAATCAATAGGAAAGAAAGACCAGGAGGGTCAAATTAAAGTCCATAACGATTCTAGGTTTAATCCAATGTCGAAGACGATGAGAAGTGGAGCCGTTTGAATGCGTCGTAGGGGCCGGGTTACGACGCATTCAAACGGCTCCACTTCTCATCGTTACTTGAGAAGTATCAATCATTGACGTTACTAAAATAACGATTAAGGATTAAGCAACAATATTGTTTTGTATTCTGTGTTCCTTTGCCCTAGCGTTATATGGTCACAGCAGCTACCTTTTCCTTATTGCCCAGACCATTCAAGGCCTTAAAGGTTAACACTAACACTTTGAAGGTGATCCAGAATTCCACTGGAAGCCAGTGCAGTTTGCACAGGATGGGGGTGATATGGCAGCATGTTGGTAAGCCTACCAACAGTCTGGCTGCAGCGTTCTGCACCAGCTTAAGCTTCCGGATCATGAACAAAGGAAGGCCAATGTAGAGAGCATTACAGTAGTCAAGCCTCGAGATGACCATGGCTTGGATCACTGTAGCTAGGTCGTGATGGGACAGGTAGGGGGCCAACTTCCTCACCTGGCGGAGATGGAAAAATGCTGCTCTACTGACGATGGAGATATGTGTCTCCATTGTCAGTTGAGAGTCCAGAGTGACACCAAGGCTCTTAACAGCTGACGATGGACATAGTGTCGCGCCGTCCAGGGTTGGAAGCTGAACCTCACCTGTACCCGGACGACCCAGCCACAGGATCTCCGTCTTAGCCGGATTCACCTTCAACCTACTGGCTCGCAGCCATCCAGTGACGGCTTCAAGGCAACGATGGAAATTATCGGGTATGGATCTGGGCCAGCCCTCCATCCCCAGAATGAGCTGGGTGTCATCCACATATTGATGACACTCCAGCCCGAAGCTAAGTACCAGCCGAGCAAGTGGTCATACATAGATGTTAAATAATAGGGGGGAGAAGATTGCCCCCTGGGGCACCCCACAAAGTAGGGGACTGCCCCCGAAGACAACCTCACCCCTCCTCACTTGCTGGTGCCAGTTCTGAAGGAAGGAGGACACCCATTTAAGGACTGTCCCCCTCACTCCAGCCCCGGCAAGGAGGTGGGTCAATAGATCGTGATCGACAGTGTCAAATGCTGCTGTGAGGTCCAATAATACAAGCAGCGCCGACCCGCCCTGGTTGAGCTGGCAACGTAGCCTGTCTGTGATGGCCACCAGGACCGTCTCTGTCCCATGCCCTGAATGGAAGCCGGACTGGAAGGGGCCTAGCCAAGTTGCGTCATCTAGGAAGGACTGCAACTGCTCCATTGCTGCCCTCTCAACCACCTTGCCCAGGAACGCTAAGTTGGACACTGGGCGGTAGTTGGAAGGGACCGTGGGACCGTGTATGGCATGAATGCTTTGTTGTCTCTTCTTAGTTAACCTTTCAAAATGTTCTCTTCCCATAGAGTGCATTTGGCTTCAAGTAGGGTGGTAAAATGTTTACACCAACCACTTCATTATAACTACTGTATTAAAACAATATTGCTATAAGTGGTCTGGATGATGAAACTTTTCAGAAAAGGGCTTGTTAAAGATACTGTCAAATGTGATGGTTAGAAATGAGCCGCTTAGATCAGAAAGTAATTGAGTTTCCAGGGATCAAATCTAAGCCTAGGATGAACTCAGCTTGAGCTTTGTATTTTGAAATTTTAGAATTCTCTCCACCTTCTCCAACCTTTCAGAATTCATATTTTAACAGAGTCTTGCTGGGAAACAGCAGCCATTAGTCAGGCAATGATCTTACACACAGCTTTCCTGTAAGTAGTCTCTCATGCTGGTTTCCAAAATTTGAACAAAAGGTAAGAATAGCAGGGGAAGCTTTTATCCTCCTTTCAAGTTGTTGGCTTGTAAAATAGCATTACTGGATTTTAGTTGAAAAACACATTTAAATGTGCATGACTGCTGAGAGGATAAACTGCCCTGATATATGATAAACAAAATGTGGCTGTTCTTGCATGCTCCAGAGAACCATCTGTTGTAGAAACCTGTTGTTGTTTTATGACATTATCTTCTTGTATATTTTAATTTTTATTCTTTATAGAAAATGTCCCCCTATTTCTTAATCAGCTAAAACAACAGGATACAAGACTCTGAAGGTGTGATGCAAAACATACTTGTTTAAGAGCATTTCATGAGTGAACTTGAGTTGATGTCTCATCAATGGATAAGCTGTTATGGACTAAAATGCTCTTGCATTTCTTAAGTCTTTTGAAGCTGCTAAAACTAATATTTCTCATTTGCTTCAAACCTACTTTCTCATGAAATGAGGCAATTGTTTTAACTAATTTCATTTTATTTCTGTTATACTTGTTGTAGATGAGCCATAGGCTGCAGAGGCTGATGGATTAACTGATGCTTTAGAGCAGATGGTGAGCTTTCCCGTGGCACAAAGTGATAGGCCCTCAAGTTTGAGAAATTCAAGTCTGGGAAATAACGAGTCTCTCTGTGAGAAAACTGGCTTAGGAAGTCTAGGGTATCAAGGTCTTTTGGAGGAGTCTGAAGTAGCAACAGCAGATAAGGAATCCAGTTTAGAGCTGAGTGATAAAGAGGGTTCCCAAGAGAAATAATCTATAGCTATGGAGATGAACAAAAGTTTTCATTTACAAATCAGAGCTGAAAATAGATCACATTGGTAAGAGACATTACGTGGAAAAGTTGTGGAGAAAATTCACTGGAAACGTAATGCTTTCATGGGTGTCAACAAGTTGTTTACAGTAAGGCCAGTTCAGACAATGCTGCACTAGAGTCAGAAGCCAAGCCTGAGTTCTCTAGTCCCTGGTTCAAGTCAAGCCTTGTGTGAGGACGCAGCTTACAGATGACGTCAATTTGTGAAGTTTTGAACTCAAAACTGTGACAGGGTCGGCTATCCCACCACTGCCACCACTTTGTGAGGAACTGCCCCCAATTTGTAGGTCGCAGGTTTGAATCTGGGGAGAGCATGGATGAGCTCCCTCTGTCAGCTCTGGCTCCCCATGCAGAGACATAAGAGAAGCTTCCCACAAGGTTGGGAAAACATCAAAACATTTGGCCATCCCCTGGGCAACGTCTTTGCAGATGGCCAATTCTCTCACACCAGAAGCGACTTGCAGTTTCTCAAGTCGCTCCTGACATGAAAAAAAGTTTTCTATGTTCCTGTTTATGTACTCCTGTTTACATTTTTATTTGTTATACCTTCTTGCTTGTGGACTTATTCTGTACCTGTGATTTCTGGTTGTCCCTGGACTTTGTCACCTCTGGAACATTATGAGACATTTGGATTACTATTTGGTTATCACCTGTTGCTTAAATGTTTTGGATTATATATCTTCTTTTCTTATTCCTGATTTTTATAGTCTTTTATGTGTTTTTACAATAAACTGTTTGCTTATATTCTTGGACTCTTGTGTGATGAGGTGGTCATAGGGGTTTCCAGGCCTGGGGCGCAAAAATATTCTATTAATCGGATCATAGCTGTAAATTTATTATTTTTCTTCAAATTCACTCTGACATATGAGGGTTGCCTTGGCATAATTTATTAAAAGTAAGTTTACCATTGCCCTCATTTACAACACAGAGAAGTGAATGATCCAAGGTCACCCACTGAGTTTCCAGAGTTGAGTGTGGATTTGAATGCAGTTTTGTTAGAAACCATGTCCAACACTTATTGCACCATTATACTCATAATATGAGATGGGTTCTGAACCTTTAAAGCTGTTTAAAACTGCAATTTAGTAAATCAAATTAGCTTTTATAGTTAGAAATGTTCGTTGACCAGTGAAGTATCAGAAAGCCCTTATTAATAATGGCTATTGGTATCAATCCGTCAAAATCTGTGTGTTAACTTGTAGCTTGTCTTTTGTGGTTATTTATAATGAAAATGGCTCTGTAATTTAATGTTGCAACTCACTGAAGATGAGTGTGGCATTCACTATGTGACTAAAGAAATGAACACCCCAAAAGAATACTATTTTCTATAGTTTGTCAGTTAATTCTTAGAAATTTGATATCCCTTGTTTACCTGTTAGCAAATACTGTCAGACCTTGGCTTTGAAAGGCAATTAAGACTGGAAAAAATCAATATAGGCCTCTTACATACTTTGAAGAAGGCCTTCTTTCTGTCATATTGTTATTAATTGCCATCTAGTCAACTGTGACTTATGGCTACTCTATGAATGACAGACCTCCAAGTCTCCCTATCTCAACAGCTCTGCTGAGCTTTTGTAAACCCAGGGCCAGGCATGTAGCCAGGGGGGGGGGGACTATGGGGGCTTCAGCCCCCCAAATTCTCAAGGTGGTCCGCGAAAAGGCCTTACTGGTACATTATTTAAACGGTTATGTTTATATCATGATCTGATCACCATGCTCATTATATCCCACATTAATGGGGTTATTGGGATAACAATACAAAAGGTATGCTAGGGTAGACCCTCTTCCACCCAGTCTCAGCCCTCCCAAACCAAACTCAGCCCCGAATCAAAATCCTGGCTAAGGCCCTGCCCAGGGCCCTGATTTCCTTGGTTGATGCTACCTGAAATGCAGTCCCATTCTGACTTCTACCTTACTGGGCACCATTGTCTTTTCAAGTGAGTTATGTCTTCACATGATATGGACAAGGTCCTATGCTCTCAGTTTAGTCATCTTGGCTTCTATGGATTGTTCAGGATTGATTTACTCCAGGACTCATTTATTTGCCTTTTTTGGCAGTCCATGACTAAAATTCTCCCACACCCCTTCCTTAAATTCCTTGTATTTCACTAATCCTATGGGCATAGTCAGATGCTTCTCTGATCCTATGATCCTACAGCTAGACATGAAATAATGGCATCAGTCCTGAGGTCCTTGGAAGGACTCAATGCTGCTATAATTGTTTCACATCTATCTACAGGGATCCTGCCCACTCCCAATGAAGCATGGATTGACCAAATGGTGGAAGGGGGTTTCCGAAGCTGTACAATAAATATAGTGACTCAGTTTAGTGCTGATCTTTATGTATAGTCAGATGCTTCTTTGATCCTGCTAACTCCTCATGAAGCATGGAATGATCATCTTGTGGAAGAGGGCTTCAGAAACTGTGCAATAAATGCAGAAATGTGTGTCAGCCTAGTGTCAATCTGTATGTGGGACTATTATGCAACACTGAGCTATACAGGATTCGAATAATAGACCATCATTGTTCTATTTAATTTCAGAGGAAAGTGAGCAAAACCCTTCTGCAGCAAATTCTGTTGGAGACTGGATGAAATTGCTTCAAAGTGCAAGCAAATGCTGCCAGTTAAGGCCATTCATGGCTTAAATCAAAGACTTCTTGTTTGACTTCAAATGAATCCACAACTTTAATGTGCTCCTCTTTCATGGGACAGTGGATTTTTGTTTCATTTCTGTTTTGCTTTATGCTTCAGATTTTTAATGCAAGTCAAGTAAAGATTACTCAATATTTGGAGATGTCGGAAATCAGTTGCCTAAATTAATATCCTTCAAATGAATGGGAAAAAAGTCTTTGAAGAATGGGTATAATATTGTCATTGAAGAATGAGTGGAGTTATTTATTGTACTGGGTAATTCTTGCCCCCTCCTTCCCAAATATGGCAGATGACTAAGCTCATTAAAATGTGCATAATCAAATACTTCAAATGAATCATCAAATGCCATGAAATGTCTTTGCAAAAATATTGCTCACAGGACAGAGTCACAGGAAGCGTTTTGTGTAGTGATTTGCAGTTTGACATCTTCAGCATATTAGCAATAAAAGAAGGAGAAATAATTGGAGGGAATCATCAAATAGTTCCTTCAAGTAATCTTGATGTCTTCGTTTGATCACTATATAAATTGTCAATTTTCTTACTCCTAGAATGACCCCATACCAGGGATATAGTTATGGGGAGGGGGCAAAATGAAGTCACTGCCCTCCCCCAAATAAAGGTTTTGCTCATTCAAATGAAATGTTCCTCCAGTCTTATTATCTCCCATTCCTATGTTCATTATCATCTAATGACTGTCAGAAAAAGACAAGAACAAAATTATCATTGAAATCAATAAGCTGTTACACTGATGTCTGGTTTTCTTTTGTAATGGAGGGGATGTGGGGAAACATTTGTGAAATATTTGTGAACTTGGTTCCTCGGGGCCCCTTCCACACAGCTGAATAAAATTCCACATTGTCTGCTTTGAACTGGGATATATGGCAGTGTGGACTCAGATAACTCAGTTCAAAGCAGATATCGTGGGTTATTCTGCCTTGATATTCTGGGCTATATGGATGTGTGGAAGGGCCCTATGACTAGGTGATGATGAAGAAGTGCTGCTTTCCCTCAGATGTAGAGAGTGGTCTTGGTTATTAGAGAGAAAATGGGGATGGAAAGGTGGAGGGATGCATAAGGAATGTGTTTCAACCTATTGAAAACAAAGATAAGTAGGTATTAGTGCTTTTCATCTGCACACAACCTTGAGAGAGATAGGAAATTCCTGATTTTGACAACATAGGCATTCCCCAAGTTATGTACAAAATATGTTTTGTAAGTTTGTTCTTGAACTGAATTTGTATGTAAATAGGAACAGGTACATTTTAAAGTGTAACTTCACACACACACACACACACACACACACACACACACACACACACACACACACTTTGAATAGGATAGGGAAGAGTTAACACCCCTGTGGTGTTTGTTTTGCAGTCTGTGTCCCTGTTCAGAAGATTTCACCTCACTTTCCCTCCCTGTGAGAACTGAATTATGTAAAATGTGGCTTGTTGTGGAAACATGGATTGGTGTTAAAGCTTCAGTGCAGACACCTTTTCCCCATGATAATAACTCTTTCAGGAGCAAGTTTCCTTTCCTAGGGGCAGATTTATCACACTTCCTGTTGTCTCACCCCCGTTCTCAACTGTGAGTCATGCCCCCAGAAGGACACTGCTGGAATTGCCCCATTCTATGGCGATTCCACTGGCACGTGTGAAGAGGTCCTTCATCTAGGGATGATGCATCAATTGTCTAAGGGAGATGCAACAATTGGTAAGAATTTAAAACTTTATGCTCCACCTTTTCAAGGGTACAAGTTTCATTCATGAGTGGTTTATGATTGCAGAGATATGGGGATTTTAAATGGATGTAGACAAAGTTGACGTACCTACCACGACAACTTAGAACCCTGCTGCACTGCCCCTTTATCCCAGGATCTGATCCCAGATTATCTGTTTATCCCAGGTTATCTGCCAGTGGGGACTCATATTGTAAGCTCCTGGTAGGGTCTTGACAAAAGCCACACTCACACAGAATCTTCCAAGGATATGTAGTTTTATTTGTCTTCCTACTCACAGCCAGTAAAAGAGAGAACTGAAGAGTTTCCCGCTCAAACAATTTCCCGCCAACATCCTAACTTCCTCCTTCAGTTGGCCCCTCCTCCTTCCTTCCTTCCATTTGGTACCTTAGCAACGGCAGCTTCTGTGCTGTATCAAATGTAACAATTGTCGGTTGAGTCCAGGCAGTTTGTTTATGTTAACTGCCCTTGGGTGCAACCTGGTATAACACCCCCCCCCCCCCAGAACGACAGGCCAGTCCTGCTTTCACTGGACCAAATGTCCCCAACAACGTCTTCCACTTTTTCTTTTCTTCTTCCCCGGCTTCCGAGATGGATCAGCCACACAGTTCTGCCTCTTCATCTTTACTCTGGGCACCGTTTGCTCTTGGACCAACAGCAACAAGATACAAGGAGGTTGTTTATCACGATGAACACCTGCACTGGAACCAATCTCTGCAAGGTCCTTTCCAACAGCAACAGCACCCAAGGAAGCGAGCTGATCTTGCAACATCTCTTCACATCTCTCGACATAGCAACAGGGTTGCGTTGCTGGACCTCATCTGTAGCAAAAGGCTCCCCTAGGGAAACAGGCACCTTCTCACGCTGCTGAGGTTGGGACAGCTCAGGAGTCGTTGCGGCGGCATTTATGTCAGCAACAGCAGATTTCTTGAATTCAGGCATCAGCATATGAACAGCTGGAATACTAACTGTATTGTAGTCAACAGGATTATCAGGAGAGCTGGACTTTCCGGATGCAAAACCAGGATTACTAGAATTCTCAGTCCTGACCTCCAGGGCATCCTCTCCAGGTACTACTTCATCAATCAAACTAATAGATTGAGGCACAAATCGCCCAAGCGTCTCTTCTGGAAATGTAGCAGCAATAAGATTCTGCTGCACAGACTTTATCTCTTCAAATCTATCTGTCAGGCCCACATCCCTGATGAAGTCTTGAGGCTTGTGCCTCCTATCCACCAAAAAAATCCTCTGCTGTATCAAATGTAACAATTGTCGGTTGAGTCCAGGCAGTTTGTTTATGTTAACTGCCCTTGGGCGCAACCTGACACATATATTCCAGTTTAAAGCAGATAATCTGTGATCAGATCCTGGGATAAAGGACGGCGTGGAAGGTTCCTTAGACTATCTGTATAGCTATCATATTTATCTAATCTATCTCTGTATGATCTGTCTATCTGGTATTGAAGTGTATATTCCCCAAGACATAGCCATATCTAGCCAACAAAGAATGCTACACATTTTCTTTCCATTCTTTCTAGCCTCTGTAGTAGTGCCATCTGGTGATCGAGACTAACATTGCAAACCGAAAGTAGCTTGAAGGACAGAAAATGTCACAAACTTTTTTGTGTGTGGAAAAATACATACTTATTGGTTCACATAAGTACTAAAATTTCTAAATTGAAGCATACTTTCCTCAAGAAGGAAGGGAAAGAGAACAGAGAATGAGCCAGCCTGGACTCTTATAGAAAAAGATTACATAGTCTTAGAGCAGGCATTTGGCAGGGCCTCTTCCATGTCCATGAAACCTGCAATGTATTTGGCTAAGCAACAGCAGCATGTGTTCAATGAGGAAGAATATACAAACTGGAAAGGCTTCAGTAGTTTAGTCAGACACTTCTTATCTGTAAGGAAGAGACAGAATTATTGATTATTGGACACTGTAAAATGAATGCAGTTTGGTTTTTCTTTGTAATTTTATTCAACAAAAAGCAGACAAGCAAACCTACAAACAACCAAATACATAAAACTACACAAAATACAAACAAATCACAATCTCCCACCCATAAAAACAAAACTGTACATATATTTATTGAGGCTAAATACTTTGTAAGACTCCAACTCCCCTGAATGCATAGCATTGAGCCATGGTGTCAAACTAAATTAATGCTCCGGTGTAGATGCATCTTATGGGAAGGTCTTGTGGGAAAGAGAAGAGATCTTGCTAGTAGTGTGGGCATGTGAATTATTGTTTTCTCTCTATTTTGGGGTGGGGGAGGGCAGAGAGATCTTTATGCTTCCAGGAGCAAATATTCCTGTGTCCTTTTAATAGAATATTACACTCTTGAACATGATGCTGTGCATAATTTTTGCTTAAGGAGAAGCTCAGAAAGATTTTTCTTTCCTGGAAATCCCATCTTATCACCAGTGACACCAGTCTCCCTCCCTCTCTCTCTCCCTTTCTCTGTCTGGAAATGGTGCTTGGAAATGGGATTAACAACATGCATAATCCTGCTTTGTCAGGAGTGCTCATAAAGCCTCAAGGATGTTTGGACCTTTTTCTCTCTGTATAGATAACTAAATTTCTGTAACCCATAGTAAGTTGTTTGTGGCAATTGCATTTGCTGCATTTTTACATAAACAGTATTAGACCGTTATGGTGAAATTGTATCTGAAGGAACCATTCTTCGCTCTGAGAGATTCAGTGAAAGATTATTCTTGATGTTTTAAATGGAATGGCTTTTGTTACTGAATGCATCAGAACGTCAAATTTCAAATTTATATGGAAATAGCATAGTACACAGGTGCTTCTTAGAAGTAGTTTATCACACGCACAGAGTACAAATTTAGTCCTTTTTCTTTGTCAACCAGAACTGTCAAACTTTATTACTTACACCAGGTCTCAGTGGCTGATGGCAATGGAATAGCTGGTTGAAAATTCTGGAAAAGGATAGTCAACTTTAAGTTAAGATAACAATGTAGCCTGCTGTGTTTAAGATAAGAGTACAGCTTGATGCTGCTGCAATAATACAGACACATTATTTTGTATCAGTTTAATCTTGGAATGTTTCAAAAGAATCCATGCAAGTAAACAACCTTCCCAACACATTTCCAACAAACATGAAGCCTCCATAATCGCCATCAAACTCCAGTGGCGTTAATAAATTGTTGTACTCTCCTGGAATATATACATACTGTATAATCTTGGAAATGTATTTACACACCAGTCAATTTAACTGGCTGTTTACATGGTGTTTATTTTCTTTTAGTAGTGGCTGGAGGTGCAAACTACATATTGGTCCTATACTGGGAGGTTTCCAAGAGAGTTCTTAGTAGTTGGCTGGAGGTGCGAACTACGAGGGTTGAATGAAAAGTATTGCCTCCACCTTCATAACTCCTCAACAGATGGCAGTACTGGTATGTGGCAGGTACTGGCTTGTTCAGTAGACACTCCTCTACAGTTCCATTTTGGCAGGAAGCCTTAGCATCAAACGGTTGTGTTGTTAAAGTGCGAAGTATGGAACCTTGCACAGACGTGCAGTCATTGAATTCTTGACCGCAGAAGGTGTCACCCCTTCATCAGAGAATGCAAGCTGTTTATGGTGATTGTGTTGATGTGAGTACTGTGCATTGTTGGGCGAGTAAGTTTAAAGATGTTGAGGTGGGAACATCTGACTTGCGTGACAAACAAAGAGTTGGACGTTCCATGACAGCAACCACCGAGTTTCACAAGCAAAGGTTTGGCAGATTGATTCAGGATGATCGTCATATCACTCAGAGAGAAATTTCAAGCATAATAGGCATTTCACAAGAACGTATGGGTCACATTATTGCTTTGCTTGGCTATCGGAAGATCTGTGCACTATGGGTACCCAGGATGCTGACTCCTGAAATGAAAGCGCGCAGACCGGAACTCCTCTTGCATTACGAGAATGAAGGTGATGCCTTTCTCCATTCCCGATAATGAAAGAAGATCTGCAGGGACATCATTATGCTTCTGATGAAGACGTTGAGAGAACTGTGAGACACTAGTTGCGGAGACAGAGTGTCAACTTCTTTCGTGACAGCTTCAGAAAACTTGTTCATTGTTGGCAGAAATGTATCCAATTGTCTGGTGATTATGTGGAAAAGTGAATAGTGAATAGCAGATTCTAAGGATTATTTCTGTGTTTGATTTATTAAACTATTCCCATCCAAACCCAAGTAATGAAGGTGGAGGTATTACTTTTCATTCAACCATCATACATATTGGTCTTATACTGGGAGTTTCCAATGAGAGAGTTCTTAGCCAAGGGGACATTTACACTGTAGAACTAATGCAGTTTGACACCAGTTTAACTGGCATAGCATTGTAGTTTGGCGAAGCACCATTATTCGTTTGCAGAGAAGACTAAAGACTTGAATCTAGACTCTCTTTGATGCTACTTTATCACTACATCAGACCGGTGTGATTTTTTTATAGATTGATTTTTTCATACTCTATGGCTATTCAAGTTCCTACTGAGCCTTGGATCTTACTAGTAACCAGATCTTTCTAAACCTGTATCACAAGGTTGTTGTAGAGTTAATGTGCAGAGGAAGAGGAAAAGTGGGTAATAAATAATATCTCCAATTCTTCAACTGTTTATTCATATGCTTGTGCTCCATTGCCTGCAAACAATTGCATTCCGCTGTCGGCACAATGACAGATTTCGAGGAAAAACAATGGACTGATACAAATCTGACATTTCGAAAGGCAACATTCAGAAACTCCAGGAGAACAGTTTGATCTCTCATGATATTCAGTTGCTGACCTGTAAGTCATCATTCTTCAATAAAAACTTCAGAGGAAGATTTTAGTTTGACACGGCTGAACTGGAATTTATCAGTAAGTTGGCCCATTGTTGACAACAAGAAATGACATCATATGTGGGTCAAAGGAAGCATGTTATAGTGCGCACAAGGCATCGATTGAAAAAAAAACAACCTTTATATTGGAATAAATGTTCTGTATGTATAAGGGGGTTTCTAATATTTGTTGGAAATATCATGCTAAGGTAAACGTGTTTTATCATATGTGGAGGATTTTTGATAGAGCAAAGAAGGTTTGGAATGAGATACTCCACTTAGTGGACTGGACAACTTGAATTGGACAATATGACAAAAACATGTAAGAATTCTTCAATATATGATTACAATTGCCAGGCTACATTATGCTCAAAAGTTGAAATGCTGACAACAGATAATTGGGTGTTGAAAATGATCTGTTGTTGAGATGAATAAAAATTAACCATTTCGATTAAGGAAAGTGCAACAAAATTTAGGCAAGGTTTCATGTTTAGCACAGCAGGTTGAGCTACTAAGCTGCAGAAAATCTTGTCAATCAAAAGGTTGGCAGTTCAATCTTGGGTCGGGGTGAGCTTCCACAATCAGCCCCAGCTTCTGTTTACCCGGCAGGTCAAATACAGCAATGTGAGGTACCGCTTTAAGCAGGGAGGTAATAAAAGGTGCCCATAAGGACATGTTGGTGACTTGATCAGAAGGACGTCTATGGACAACAAAGCTCTTCAGCATGGAAGATGGTGCAATAGCACCTCCATGTGGCTGGAATCGAGCACAGCCTCCAGATGCTGGAAATGGGAAAGCTTTTACCTCTGTTTATGTATTGCTTGTCCTTATTAATTAAAGCAGCATTAAATATTTGATGTATATGTGTTCTGTAATCTTTCCTGAGTCCTCTTGGGGAGATAGAGTGGAATATAAATGAAGATTGTTGTTGTTATTATTATTATTATTATTGGCAATCTTTCATTGAATATTAAAGAGATCATTTGAGTAGGTAATCAATAACTGGTTTGGAAGATTAATACAGTATGTACGCATTAAATATACGTAAGTAGATTTAGCTCACTTAGGTATTAACATTATGTGGAATTATAGCAGTGTACTATAATATTTTATTATAGGAATTTGGACAAGGAAACAGATATTACAATCAACTGGGTGGTTGGAAGCCACAACCTGTTTTTTCAAACCTATCAATGTTTTTCTCATTTTTTATGGTTGTAGTTTGTAGTGTTCAGATACATCTTTTACTAGTAAGTTTTGTTTGGTGTATCTTAGTAGTTGTTATAGTTTTATTATATGGTATGTCTGTATTCCACATGTGTAGAATATATGTTTTATTTTTGTGTGTTTGAGATTAAAATAACTTCTAGAATCTCTTCCAAGCATGGAATTCTACAGGTTTTATTTTAAAAATAATAATTTTGCAAGCTCTGATTTAGTAACACATGTAAATTTGTGAGGATGAGCTCTGAATACCTTTGGGAAACTTTGGGAATATTTGTGCCTGTCTGTTCGTTTGCTACAATTAAGCTACTGGGAAATAGGCAACATACCTATTTTTAGACCAAAAAGTAGATTTTCCAAGCTCTCATGAAAGGTTATGTCATAAAAAGTCCTTAATGTGTCACAAGACTCCTCTAAAAACGTAGTAAAAATGGTCCAATTTAATGCTTCACTTGTGAATCGTACAAGTGGGAGAACATTTTGGCTATTTCCTTGGTAGACTAAATTTCAAGGATGGGAATTGATGGAATGCTATTTTAAGTCCATTTAATTTGATTGCAAGACCATGCAATCTTACAATGGAGGATATTCCCACGCTGGTAGTGTCTAGAATTATGTTGAAGGAGGGATTGTTAGCATACGTCTATTGTTGGACTACTGTTCCTAGCACTCCTTTCCATAAGCTCTGTAGGTCAGCTGAGATTTGTAGTTTCAACAACATCTGGAAGGCCATTCTTACCTCTGATCTAATGGAAATACTTACCTTCGGAATAGTCTTCCTACTGCTACCTTGACTAGAGCAGTGGTTCCCAACCTGTAGTCTGTGGACCACCAGTGGTCTGCAGGAATGAAAATATGATCCACGGCCTGACCATTCCTACATCGTTGCCTCAAAACCATGCAGCAGCGAGAGCGAGTGGCCTTTGGTCAAGTGGTTTCATGTCAAGTGTTCCTTGCTCAAAGTGGTCCCTGATCAAGTTGTCCCTGGTCAAAAAAAAAAGTTTGGGAACCACTGGATTAGAGTAGGAGGTAGGAAATGTATTCCCCATTTATATTTTAACATGCAGTTATATGCCTATCATACACCTTGAGAATAAAAACTCATTTTTCAAGATTCGCACTTCTCTGAATTTTGCAGTGAGGCCTTATATTTTAAAAATATACAAAATATATTTATAACAAAAATGTGAAAATAACAATTGTTTGTAAAACATATATATTAGGCAAAATGCACACAGATGTGCTTATTAAGAAACTTATTATTAAAGATAAATATTTATTTCATGCATTTAAAAATGCAGTTAAAATTCAAGACAAACCAAAAGTTATACTAGAAAAATAAAAAACAGAGAAAATGAATCTGTCAGATGTATTTGTTCTAAGTTTACCTAACCTTTGATTTACAATATGACAGCTGAAGAAAATGGAAGTCAAAAAGTTTTGTTTTATGTTAGCCATTGCAATATATATGATATAAACTTGCTTTTACAATAATCTCAGGGAGAAAATACAGTAATCTTGAATGCACTCTTCTACTCCTCAGCCACATGACATATGCATGGAATTGCTTGTGAAAACTGAAGGCAAGGCCTTCTTGCTATTAATACCAATTGTGGAGCTCTTTTGCACAATATATTAAGTCGATCCTTTTGTTGATTGTTTTTGGTGGTCAGTCAAGACACCTCTATTTTGGCATACTTTTAAGGAATTTTAAATGTGTGTTATATTTTGCTGATGTCTGCATTTGCTATTGGAATTCTATCAGAAGTACATTTTATTGTTGTGTACTATCTGAACAGCCCTAATGGGTTCTGAAATGTAGTATAGCTGACCCTCTGTATCCATGGATTTAACCAGCTGTGTCTTGAAATCATTTAAAAAATATTCCAAAATGCAAATCTTAATTGTGCAATTTTATATAAGGGACAGAATTTTACTATGTGTTGCGACCCAAGGACCTGGAAGACCCCTCAGTAATCCGCTTGACACTGGCCACGTTTAAATGCTTTATTTAGAATAAATGGATAGAATAAAGAGGCTAGGATAAAGTCTATTGATGCTCTCACAGCAGCAACAGATAGCAGCAAATTGTCCAATAAAAGCAGGATAGCAAGATTATAGTCCTTTGGCAAACAGGAACAAAGCAAAAGAGTCTTCTTGCCCCAACGGGCTAAATCCAGGAAAGGTAAGTTCTTGGTACAAGGCTTGGCAGGAAAAGTTCTAGACAGGCCCCCAAATGGGCTGGCAACGTTCCGTGAAGGCTTGACTTGGATTTCTGAACGTTGGCAAAAGATACCCATTGTCTCTGGGGCTGAACCTTTATAGGTCCCAAGGCTTTGATCCTTTCGACGCTAGTTGCGTCAAAAGTCAGTTCTCAAAACAGATCCCAGCTGTGCCTACTCGGGCCTTTTCACATGGGAATCGTATGTGATCCCAATTAGTAGTAGCACCTGGGTAAAAGGGAGTTGTCCCATCTCGGCTTATTGGGCCGAGCGGGAGCCTCTCTCCTCTTGGCCTTGAACGATGAATGAACTGGAAAGTTTTGCAAAAGCTGCCTTGCTGCGGTTTGCTTTCAACCCTAGCAGGCCTGACTGAAATATCATGGCTTCGGTCTGGTTTGACCAAGGAAACAGGTTGGGAACCAGGCTGGGGTGTGACACTATGCCATAGTCTATAATGAGACTTGAGAACCTATGCATTTTGATATCTACTAGGAGTCCTAGAATCAGACCCCAGGAGATACTATATCAGTTTCTCAACCAGTGTGCCGTGGCACACTAGTGTGCCGTGACGGACCTCCTGCTGTGCCGCGAGAAAAGCTTCCTTCCTTCCCCCCTCCTCCTGCCAAACTCCTGCTGCTTGGGAGAAGAGGAGGAAAGGCTGGGTGGTAGCAAAGAAAAAAAAAGGGGCCAGGGCGCCGCCTCCTTCGGCCGTTTTTCCAGCCAGCCTCCAATCCGCCATGACTCTCACCCCTCGCTCGCTGAAGCCGCGTGGAGGAGCCCTGCCCACTGAAGCCCATCCACCGCTCATGCTCCTCTGTGGGAGAGCTGAAGCTGGGGGGAGGGGGTGGGGCATGGTGCGGTTTGGCTCCACCCTCTCCCCGGCTTTGGCACTCCCAGCAGCTGCTGCTCCAGCCTTGAGGGGACAGTGCGAAGCCACCATTGTCCTGGCTCTGGCACCGTTTGTGTCATTTTGGTTGGTGGTGTGCCCCCGGATTTTTTTAATGTTAAAAGTGTGCCGCGGCTCAAAAAAGGTTGGGAAACACTGTACTATATAATACCCTTTTCTGGAAACAAATGTGGGTGTACATTATATATTTATATTTAAAATGGGTAACACCGCTGTTTGTAAACAAAGGACCTCTGCAAGGCTTCTGCAAGGCTTCTGCTTCTGTCACCCTGCATGCAGCTCCCTCTCCACAATGCTTTCCCTATCACATGGGGAAAGCATCACATGGGGGAGGCCCCATGTTGGCTCCACTGGAGCCAGCACAACACGGGAAGCCACTTGTGTTGGAGTGGAAGTGTCCGTTGATGTTTTCACCCCAATTGGGGGGCGGGACCTCCGCTGGATGTCACACAACATCATATGATGTCTGGTGCCAGTCTCCATCCCCCAGATGGGGTGAAAGGACCCTAGGATGCTAAAATCACCCCGTCTAATGGGGTAGCAAAATCTAAATTAGGATCCAGAAAGCTCAGGATTAAAAGCCTTTGGTTCATGACACAAAATGCTGCAACAACTCCTTAGCTTTTTCCAAAACTTCCGCCTTTGGATGATTTTGTCTTTGGTGTTTGAAGCTTTCTTTGGATTGTCAGTCCAGTGTTGACCCTTGGCTGATTTGTAGGTGCTCTATTCATGTTCTGCTTGATCAGGAGAGAGCTGGTCATGGTGCTAATTCAAGTGCCAATTCTTATTTACTTATTATAACTAAAGGCATATTCTCCCTCCTCCTCTTCTCTTTCAAGAGTGGTTACATAACAGTACAGCTTGTTGATGACTTTCACAGAAGACTATGTGTCCTTGATGAAAGTTCAAAGATGTTATGCTACTCCATGCTGCTATTTGAAATGGAACATTAAAAATCTATTGAGTGCGGAAAGCTGTGTGGAAAAGTATACACGTGGATTTGTCTTTATGGTCTTGAATGATTATTGGGAAGGTTTTCAAAGCATTTTACATTTAGAAAGGTAAATCTTCATTTTAAATGCTGTAATTATCATTTTATGTACTTGTTTTAATTCTTTTTACAAGACAAAGTGCAGTATGGGGAAGTGTTTCTCCTTTCTTCTATGTCATTTACTTACATTGACTGGAGTCAATCTAAGGTTATTTATTATTCGGGTTTGGCGTTCATGCTTTACAATTTTAGGCTTTGGCTGTCTTTAGCTCCCCCGAAATATACATTTTTTCAAACCCAATTAGAATCCTGATGTTAGGAAATTGTGATTTTTTTAGTTAGGAGAGAAGAGGAAGAATTACATTTGTTGCATGGAGTAACGTTTTGAATCTTAATGGCTGAGATTCTAGGAAAAAACTAATTTCCTTGACTAAGTATGGCATGAACCTTATTTGAATTTATGGTCCAAAGACAAAGGGTGATTGCCTGCATAAAGTTTTGTTGAGTCTGCAAGCCTTTCAAGATCTGACTCCACATTTGTAGAACTGTCTTTCTTAGGACCTTTGGCTGGAGGATAGTCCCATCCATTTTCATAAGATGTTGAAGACTTCCCTATTTGATTTGTCAGATGAAGCTGCTGAGTTGCGCATGGAATTGCCGAGATGGTTAGTAGATGGTAGGATGTGGGGGATTTTGTGTATATGTGTAATGTTACATTATGTTTTATTTTATTTTTTTATTGTATATGTTTGATGATGGAGAGGATACCATCATCACCATCACCTTCATCCCACTTTTAAACTTCGGAATAAAACCCAGATTTGCTGCACCACCTCCAAAATTTGAGATGTCCTTTGGGCAGGTCTGTCATCCTTTGATACTGAAGTGAGCTTTTATTTATTTATCGTATCAGGAGCAAACTAATGTATTTGAGAAAACACAAAGTTTAAAAACTTGGCATTCTATTAAATGTCCTTTGACCAGTAGCTGGCCACTTGGAGTGCCTGTGGTGTTGCTATAAGGTCCTCCATTGTGCATGTGCCAGGGCTTAGGTTGCATTGTAGTAGGTGGTCAGTGGTTTGCTCTTTTCCACACTCGCATGTAATGGATTCTACTTTGTGGCCCCATTTCTTAAGGTTCGCTCTGCATCTCATGGTTCCAGAGCGCATTCTGTTCAGCACCTTCCAAGTTGCCTAGTCTTCTGTGTGCCTAGGAGGGAGTCTCTCATTTGGTATCAGCCATGGATTGAGGTGCTGGGTTTTAGCCTGCCACTTTTGGCCTCTTGCTTACTGAGGTGTTCCTGCAAGTATCTTTGTAGATCGTAGAAAATTATTTCTTGATTTAAGGCATTGGTATGCTGGTTGATATCCGAACACGGGATGGGCCGGAGATGTCATTGCTTTGGTCCTTTCATTATTGGCTGCTACTTCCTGAAGGATATCAAGTGGTGCAATGCCAGCTAAACAGTGTAATTTCTACGTAGGGCGTAGACATCCTGTGATAATGCAGCATGTCTCATTAAGAGCAACGTCCACTGTTTTAATGTGGTGAGATGTGTTCCACACTGGGCATGCTTACTCAGCAGCAGAGTAGCAAAGTGCAAGGGTAGATGTCTTCACTGTATCTGGTTGTGATCCCCTGGTTGTGTCAGTCAGCTTTTGTATGATATTGTTTCTAGTGCCCACATTTTACTTGGTATTCAGGCAGTGCTTCTTGTAGGTCAGAGAATGGTCCAGAGTAACTCCCAGGTATTTGGGTGTGCTGCAATGCTCCAGGGGGATTCTTCCCAGGTAATCCTCAGAGCTCGAGATGCTTGACTGTTCTTAAGATGAAAAGCACATGTCTGTGTCTTAGATGGATTAGGATTCAGCTGGTTTTCCCTGTAGTAGGCAGTAAGAGCACCTAAAGCTTTGGAGAGCTTCTGTTCAACCATCTAAAAGCTCCCTGCTTGAGCGGTGATGGCACGATCATCAGCATAGATAAAACTTTCTGTCCCTTCTGGCAGTGGCTGATCATTTGGGTAAATGTTGAACATTGATGGAGCAAGCATGCTCCCCAAGGCTTTTGAACATGCCAGATGAGGAAATAGAAATGAAATTCAGGAAAAATTGTTTTATATGACAGTGGCAGCTCGAATATTATATGCTAGATATTGGAAAACTTGAGAGATACCTCCCTTAGAAGAATGGCAAAAAATCGTTATAGATTTGCTAATAATGGATAAAATAACTATTAGAGAACTTTGTTAATGAAGGGCAACATCTCAATAAAAAGTACAATTAAACTAAAAAATGTACATTGGGGATCCTATAAGACTGTAGACAAGGAGGAAGTGGATATTAATTTAGAGCCTATGATACCTTTATGTGTACTATTCAAATAGAAGACTGTGACCCCTTAAAAGGAAAAAATACTATGTGAGAAATGATAACGAAACACCAATAGCTGGAAAATATTGCACTGTACAGAACAAACACTTACAAATGTATGTCTATTTTAACAAATAAATAAACATTAAATAGATACTGAAGTGAGCAAGTTCAGTGAGATTCAACTTTTCAGAGCCTAAGGACTACACTTACTGATTTATTTATTTTTTAAAAAAAGTTTACTGGTTATTTATTTATTTACAGTATTTCTATTCCGCCCTTCTCACCCTGCAAGGGAATCAGGGCGGATTACAATGCACATATACATAGCAAACATTCAATGTAATTTAGACGTACAATATATGTAGACAGAAACAGAGGCATTTAACATTCCAGCTTTTCTGGATTTATGAGGGCTCGATTCCGGCCACAGGGGGAGCTGCCACCAAGTCCTTTGATGGAGTACTCCCTCATTCTTCTGCATGCTGCTGGAAGGTTTTATAGCATCGTAAATTAGTTAAATTAGCATCTCTGCATAAAGCGGTACCTAAATTTCTTAATTGACAGAGGCAACTGTCTTTCAGGCTGCATAGGTTGACAGCAAGCAAGACTATTACTCCGACTCGGGCTGGCTTCAAATTCATGACCTCTCGGTCAGTAGTGATTTAATGCATCTGGCTACTAATAAGCTGTGCCGCAACCTGGTCCCGGTTTCACCATTACTTCCTGTGAAACTTTCACACCATCTTGTGTGAGTACCTCATGCTGCCCCTAATGAACTGGTGGTGTTACAACTTGGCAGAAGAGATGAAAACAGAAAGAGTTTTGAGTTGTGCAATATCTGTGTAGTAGTTAAACAGGGCTGCCCTATACCATCTCAAGCTCCAAGAGGAGGCAGGGAGAGAATAAGTAGCTAAGAAATTGAGAAAAGGCACTTTCGATGTCAGATGCTGCCAAGAAGCCTTTTCCTTCCCTTTTGTTGCTTTGTGGTTAGAGAAGACAGAATTCCTTGGGGGCTCCCACCCTATAGATGCCACCGCTGCCAGGGGATATAATCAACCTGATTCTACAGCTTCGGATTTTCTTTTGTGCTCTCCCGCTGGAATGTGTGTGAGCACAGCTTGTGTTCTGGCTGGAAACGTAATAACACTTCTGGGGCTGAAGGCTTGATGTGAGAAGTAAACTTGGGAGAGACTAGTAAGCAGACGAAGGGATTTCGCTCCTTGCCGTATCCTTTTAATGTTTTCTCCCCTCTTGTCAAAAGTCTCTTCCACATTCTCCGATCAACTTTCTGCTTTCCCTCCAGACATCGTAATAATAATACAACTGGAGAATTCTGCCTCATTATTTCCCTTTCCCTTTTAACTCTAGCCATTTATGAACAAAATGAAATGAAAATGAACAACAGGACACAGCATGTAAACCAGCAGGCGGTAATCTAATCATTTTCACCATGACATTTCTTCTCCTCCATTTCCTCAGGATAGATTTGGTCCTGCTGTCCTACTTCTCAAACTCAGTTTGTAAATCCTTTCTTTTTCACAACTATCTTTGGCATTTGCTTTCTAGACTTCAACATCCGTTTGCATGCCATACTTCCGAGGCATGAAGAGAACTGGCTGACTTCTAGTTTTGACCTAAATTCAGTTGTTAGTGCCAGATACTGTAAGACCATTGAATCAAGAGAAGCTTGTTTAGTCAACACTCACCCATTGATTCAATGGATCTACATAATTTTCAATATGATTTAAAAGTTATTTATTTATCATATCAGAAGCGAACCAAGGGTACAGTTGCAATGTATTTAAAAACATAAAGTTTAAAAACTTGGCATTATATTAAATGCCCTTTGACCAGTAACTGGCCACTTGGAGTGCCTCTGGTGTTGCTATAAGGAGGTCCTCCATTGTTCATGTGGCAGGGCTCAGATTGCATTGTAATAGGTGGTCTGTGGTTTGCTCTTCTCCACACTCGCATGTCGTGGACTCCACTTTGTGGCTCCATTTCTTAAGGTTGGCTTTGCATCTCATGGGGACAGAGTGCAGTCTGTTTAGTGCTTTCCAATTCACCTAGTCTTCTGTGTGCCCAGGAGGGAGGCTCTCATTCTGTATCAGCCATTGTCGCACCCCAAGGGCTTCAGGCAGCGTTTTTGCCAGGGTCTGCATTTTGCCCGCCTGGCTCCAAGAAACTTTCCAGCACAGCTGGGTTAACTCCCGGTCCCTGCCGAGGGCCTCTTTGCTGCTTTCATGTGCCTCCCAGGAAAGATGCTATAGAAAAGGCATGTCAAGGCCAGGCTGGGCCCACTAGGCTGATAGCAGAAGCGGGAACTCGGAGCACCAAGCGCTACTCCCCAGCCCAGGTGGTTCGCGCTAACGAGGCGCCGCATTCTTCAGGACTGAGGTTCTCAAAACAACCCGGGAACCATCCATCACAGGTTGTGACGTCCGACGCACTCTCAGAATGCTATAATTGCTCAGAGCACCCTCCAGTCCTTGTCTCTTACCAACATCGCATTCAAGATGAACTGAGGGAATGGCCGTGGGGGCTTTCCCTCCCAGGGGACGCCAGCCAGCCAACTCTAAGTTGGTTTGTCTCTGCTCCACTGTGCCGGGACCCTGCTTCATCCACGACTGGGCTGTGCCCAGTATGCACTCCAGGTCGTCGTTGGAACCGGAGAGAAAAGCCTGAAAGACTTTCCCAGCTAATGCTGAAACCGGAAGGACCTTCTCAAGCTGTTGCTCTACCCTGTTTCCAGGAAACCCTTTCTGGCCTTTCTGTGTGCGGCCAGGAATCCAAGGAAGACTGCCTAGCTACCTATGGGCATACTACGCAACGCCTGCCCGGATTCCCTCCGTTGCAGGATCACCTTGGCGTTGTTTACCGTGGATACTTTCTACATAGACTCTGTGGCTGCTTGCCGCAAAAACCAAGCCTTGATGGGGACCCTGTGCCAAGTCAAGCCACGTCAACAGCGGTAAGCCTTCCCTGATTTCTAAGTGCTACTGTGGAATCACCTTGCTAATGGCTAGGCATTGTTAGATGAAAGACTGAAGCTGCTAGCCTCACCGCCTTCGGGCTATCAAGGCCTTGTACCAGTAATCCTGCTTTTGTTTGCAACTAAAGACTAAAGCGAATTGCTAGGCAATTCATCTCAGCCACAGTGTTTCAACAGAGCTTGTTAGAGACCTACCTTACACCCGGTTTGGGTCTCAAGATTCCCTCCGCATGGGATTCCGCATGGGATCTTATCTGTGAACCTTTGGTGTTTGCAGGGAACTGCCCTGTCTACTGTATCGGCAGAGATTCCATCCAGAGACACTTTTGCCCTGCCCTGCACTGAGCCGTGCTCCAGTTCACCGAGGAGTCTTAGGACGATCCCATGAAAGACCAATTGTCTGCTGAACTTCCTTGCATTCTTTCTACGGAGCTCAGCCTTCTTGCCCTGGCTGAGCCCCACAGAGATCATCTAGCGCATCCCGGCCTTTTGCATTGGCCGAATACTTTCCTGAGTTTTCCCTTTGGCATCCGGCTTGATTCCTGCCAGCGGCCCTATTGCAACGGGTCGCTGCAACCCTGCTGTTCCTGTTTGTTACGGGACTATTTACTCCTTGCTAATCCCTGCTAAAGCTACTTTCCAGAGGCCTTATAACGACTGCCTTTGAACCTTCTACCTTTGTCTTGCTATTATCAATAAAACCCGGTTGCACCCTTGCCTTTGTGTGGTTATCAGGGAGGTCAAGTGCCAAGGGGCCCACAGAGGGGCGACAGCCATGCCTTGAGGTTCTGGGTTTTAGCCGGCCACTTTTGGACTTTGCCTTGCTGAGGTTTTCCTGCAAGTATCTCTGTAGAACTTAGGAAACTATTTTATGATTTAAAGCAGGGCTGTCCAACTGCCGCCCCCTGGGCCGTATACGGCCCCCAGCCCATTCCCCACGCCCCCCTACCCTCCTGCAAAATATCTGCTTTTAAAGATTTTTTTGGAATATTTTTTTGAATATTTTTTATTTTTTTTTTTTTGCGGCGGGGTGAAGGGCGGGGCAGGGAGGAGGAGCAGGCTCTCTTCCTCCTCCTCCTACTTCCCTCCCTCCCTCCCCCCCTCTCTCCCTCCCTCCTTCTTTCTCTCTTTCCCCCTTTCATTCCTTCCCCCATCCACCACCTGAAGGAAAGAGGGAAGGAGAGAGAGAGTGCACGAGTGAGAGGGGGCGTGGCCAGAGCAAAAAAGGGGCGGGGCCGAGTTCGGAGCATGGGGGGGTGCTCATCCATTCCCTTTCCCGCTTCCTCCTCTTCTGAGGCTTCGTGCCAAGTTTGGTCCTGATCCATCATTATTTGAGTCCACAGTGCTCTCTGGATGGAGGAGAACTACAACTCCCAAACTCAAGGTTCAGTACTTTCTGTTGCTCTCATGAGAGTTTAGGTTTGATTCAACATGGCTGAGGAATGCTTTGATTGTGTTTTCCCTTATGGCAGAAGGAGATTGGACTGGATGGCCCTTGGAGGTCTCCTATTCTAGGAACCCATTGTAATTATTATTATTATTATTATTATTATTATTATTATCATCAGAGGCTGAATGGCCATCTGTGAGGAATACTTTGATTGTGTTTTCCCCTTATGGAAGAAGGAGGTAGGACTGGATGGCCCTTGGAGGTCTCCTATTCTAGGAACCCATTGTAATTAATATTATTATTATTATTATCATCATCAGAGGCTGAATGGTCATCTGTGAGGAATGCTTTGATTGTATTTTCCCCTTATGGCAGAAGGAGATTGGACTGGATGGCCCTGGATGGCCCTTGGAGGTCTCCTATTCTAGGAACCCATTGTAATTATTATTATTATTATTATTATTATTATTATCATCATCAGAGGCTGAATTGCCATCTGTGAGGAATACTTTGATTGTGTTTTCCCCTTATGGCAGAAGGAGGTAGGACTGGATGGCCCTTGGAGGTCTCCTATTCTAGGAACCCATTGTAATTAATATTATTATTATTATCATCATCAGAGGCTGAATGGCCATCTGTGAGGAATACTTTGATTGTTTTTTCCCCTTATGGCAGAAGGAGGTAGGACTGGATGGCCCTTGGAGGTCTCCTATTCTAGGAACCCATTGTAATTAATATTATTATTATTATTATCATCATCAGAGGCTGAATGGTCATCTGTGAGGAATGCTTTGATTGTATTTTCCCCTTATGGCAGAAGGAGATTGGACTGGATGGCCCTTGGAGGTCTCCTATTCTAGGAACCCATTGTAATTATTATTATTATTATAATTATTATATTATTATTATTATTATCAGAGGCTGAATGGCCATCTGTGAGGAATACTTTGATTGTGTTTTCCCCTTATGGCAGAAGGAGGTAGGACTGGATGGCCCTTGGAGGTCTCCTATTCTAGGAACCCATTGTAATTATTATTATTATTACTATTATTATTATCATCATCATCATCAGAGGCTGAATGGTCATCTGTGAGGAATGCTTTGATTGTGTTTTCCCCTTATGGCAGAAGGAGGTAGGACTGGATGGCCCTTGGAGGTCTCCTATTCTAGGAACCCATTGTAATTAATATTATTATTATTATCATCATCAGAGGCTGAATGGTCATCTGTGAGGAATGCTTTGATTGTATTTTCCCCTTATGGCAGGAGATTGGACTGGATGGCCCTGGATGGCCCTTAGAGGTCTCCTACTCCAGGAACCTGTTGTTGTTGTTGTTATTATTATTATTAGCAGAGGCAGAATGAATATTATGCCTTATCATTCAGGGTTATAGGCCTGTGTGGAAGGGCCCTGGCTTCTTATTTGACTTCCTTTCCATACATCTGAATAAAATCCCATGTTATTTGCTGTAAACCAGATTATATGAGTGTGAACTCCGATAATCCAGTTCAAAGCAGGTATTCTGGGTTATATGGCTGTGTGGAAGGGCCCTGAATCCACACTGCAATATAATCCAGTTCAAAGCAGGTTTTGTGGGGTTTCCTGCCTGGATATTCTGAGTTATATGGCTGTGTGAAGAGTCCACACTGCAATATAATCCAGTTCAAAGCAGGGACTGGGACTTGAGACTGGGATTTTGGTGTTCATCTCTATCTCCAAGTCAAAGCCCCGGTGTCCTCCACAGACACCTCCAAGGCGGGGGGAGGGCGGAGCCAGGGAGGGGGCGGGGCAGGGGTGGAGCCAGGGAGGGGGCGGAGCCTGGGCGGAGCCGGGGAGGGGGCGGAGCTGGGGTGGAGCTGGGGAGGGGGGCGGAGCTGGGGGCGGAGGCAGACCCTTCGGCCCCCCAGGTCATCAGTAACTGGAATTCCGGCCACAGGTCCGGTAGAAGTTGGACAGCCCTGATTTAAAGCATTGGCATGTTGGCTGATATCCAAACAGAGGATGTGCCAGAAATGTCATTTTTAATTTAATAAAAGAGGATGACCATTTTGGGGCATAAATGGAACTTTGTAGTTACAGTTATATTTATTGGTGTGTGTGTGTTCCCCTATAAAATGGTGGAACAGGGCTATCACTTAGGGTGCATCAACACTGTGAATTAATTAATGTACTGTAGTTTGACACCACTTTAACTGCCATGGCTCAGTGTTATGGAATCATGGGAGTTGTAGTTTTGCAAGGTCTTTAGCATTCTCTGCCTTTCTATGAAGCACTCTGTCCCCTGCCACGTGTTGCTGTGGCCCAGTCAGTGTATATGTGTTTTGTGTCGGTATATATATGAGTGTATATATTTGTGTATATGTGTATATATGGGGTTTTGTACATGCGTTGTAATGGGGTTTTTTTGCATTTTAAGTCCCTTGCACTGTGTTTTTCAGTGTTTTTTTAATGAGTGACGGTCACTCAATTTCCGAATTTGGTGTCAATTCACCCAGTGATTTTTGAGTTATGTTAATCCCACAAACGAACAATACATTTTTATTTATATAGATACGAGAAAAAAATGGAACTCAGCTAGCTCCCTATACATGTTGAAAAAAATGGATGGCCAAATGAAAGTGTGGTCAAGATGCTAAACATTATCAACGTGGAAGATGACACATGCCAGAAGACACTGCAGCTGTTGCTTTTGCCTGAGCCTTTTGGGAAGGGTAAGGCTCTGCTCCCTCCTCTCATCTCCTCACTGCTAAATTAACTGAACGCAAACTATTTCTGTACTTTTAATTCACTTTGCAGCAAGTGATGTAAGCGGAGGGCAAAAGAGAGGTAGAAAGTGAAACTGGAGCATTTTAAAAAGCAAGACAACAGAGAATTGATTAGGACCTTTCCAAATGTATACAGCTGGTGATTGTTAGGTGGTTTTCCATCCAAGAACTAACCAAACCAGACACTGCTTTAAGTCTTGGTATCAGACAAAATCAAGTCCATTCTCCCTGTGCTACTGACAGCAATACTTCTGCACCAAGAAAACTCACAAGACACAGCCTTGGCAGTCCACTCCCTGACCTGCTGGAAGTGGCAGGATGGCACTTAGTGTACAAATTTGGTGGCTATCTTCCCAGTGCCCTCTGTCATTGCTAGCTGTTAGACCTGGGGTTGTTACTCAGACATAACACACATAAAACACTGAGATAATGATTCCTGGCTCCAGCTGAAAGTGGCTGGAGATGGCTGCTCAGGCATTAGAGCTACACCATACAGAAAATCCAAATTTTCTCATTCATGATTTGTCTCTCCACCTGAACAGGGAAGCTTACGATTTCTTTGATATCTCCGCCAGCTCCCAATGAATGTTTTAAAAGTATGTCCATTTTTGTGGCCATCATCTCAACTTGGATGGGGAGAGAGAGAGAAAAAATTCTAATAAACTAGAAAATTGGACGGCAGTTCTTTGGGGAGTATTCATGTTGCTGCTGTGCTTCGCGGCCCAGTGAGATCATCAACTGTCAATGTATCGCCCTTTCAGTGCACACGCTGTCTTGCACCCTTAGTAGGGGGAAATGGGTTGCTATGGATACTGCCTATAAAAAGGTCATCTTCAGGAAATCCCTTTTAAGGGCAGAATCGTGCTAGGATTTAATGAAATGTTCTGTAGTAGGGTTAAAAATGAGCTTCAGTTTGCAAAATTATTGTTATCTTGATGTTTTCTTAGAAAATGTTTCTTGTCATATGCTCTACATATATCGGTCTCATCAGTAGGTGGCTAAAATCTCCAAGTATCTGTGGAAGAGATACTTCTGTGAATTTAGAGGAGCGTCTGTGCATGGGATATCAGGGTACTTGCACTAAAAAGAGAGCTTTATGCCTTATCTCATGCCTACTCCTAATATGTAAAACAGTGGTTCTCAGCCTTCCTAATGCTGTGACCACTTAATACAGTTCCTCATGTTGTGATGACCCCCAACCATAAAATTATTTTCGTTGCTACTTCATAACTGTAATTTTGCTACTGTTATGAATTGTAATGTAAATATCTGATATGCAAGATGTATTTTCATTCATTGGACCAAATTTGGCACAAATACCCAATACGGCCAAAATTGAATACTGGTGCAGTTGGGGGAGATTGACTTTGTCATTTGGAAGTTGCAGTTGCTGGGATTTATAGTTCACCTACAATCAAAGAGCATTCTGAACTCCACCAATGATGAAATTGAACCAAACTTGGCACACAGAACTTCTGTGGCCAACAGAAAGTACTGGAAGGGTTTGGTGGGCATTGACCTTGAGTTTGACAGTTGTAGTTTTACCTACATCCAGAGAGTACTGTGGGCTCAAACAATGATAGATCTGGACCAAACTTGGTATGAATACGCAATATGCTCAAATGTGAATACTGGTGGAGTTTGAGGACAACAGACCTTGACATTTGGGAGTTGTAGTTGCTGGGATTTGAAGTTCACCTACAATCAAAGAGCATTCTGAACCCTACCAATGATAGAATTGGGGCAAACTTCCCACACAGAACCCCCATGACCAACAGAAAATACTGTGTTTTCAAATGGTCTTTAGTGACCCCTCTGGCACCTGCTTATGACACCCCCCCAGGTTGAGAAACAATGTAAGAGATCTCTTGGAGTTTCACTCAAGTCTGTGTGCATTGATATTAGTTGAATGGTCATTCCCTTTGCATAATGTGAACACAAGCCCACATAAAAGCTGGGATAAATTAGTTTTATTAGATTTTGAGGGTTTCTTGGAGTTGTGCTCTTTAAAAAACATTCCCAGGTTCTGCTCACATATGTGTATCTTCCACCTTTTATGGATTCTATGTCCCAAAGGGTACTAAGCTATGACATAAGCTGATTGAGCATTGCAAATGAAAACAAATGCACTGAATGCTTCTTCAATGTTGCTGCTGAGAAAAGCATCCCACTAGATGAGCATAACAACAAGTGTGGGGCTGCCTTTGGCTGTAGGAAGCTGGCAAGGAGACTTTACAGAGCCAGGGACTGGTGGCTTCTCAGCTGTTGTAGCCTCCTTCCATCTTTACAGCCATTGTAACATGTACCATGTTATCACCCACCTGTTCCACCGTTGAGGACTTCAAATTGTGCTGGGTCTGGTGGGGATGGGACAAGGCCCCATCAGATGGGAGAAAGGGTGGCAACATGTGTTGCTCTGTTGCTCTTTTCCCCATCAGATGGAGGAAAGGGCAAAAAAAGCCTTTATGTAGTTCCAAGGAAGCATCTTGCAATGCTTCCTCAGCACTTGGAGGATAAATGGGACAGGGCCTGCCGAGCTTCACATAATGGTGCTTGTCAGGCTCCATCCCCAAAGTCCTTCAAAGGAGCAAAAAGCCCTAATGTGATAAGGTAGTACGTCTCTAAAATCACTGATGGATCCACCACCAAGATCCTACACTTGGAAGATAATCAGACTCTGCCATGAATGATAGCCTATGATGACATTGCTGACATGTGTGGGTTAGGGAAATTCCATTTTTTGAGAATTGGGGGGGAGGATGTGACACGAGCAATTGCTTGTCCGGTTTTAATGGATTTGTTTCAATTGGTTCAACTCAAGGATGTGGGCAAGATCCTGGGAGAAGCGAGGCCTACCACATGCATCCTAGACCCCTGCCCATCCTGGCTGATCAAAGAAGCCAGAGGGGGTTTGGCAGAGTGGGTGAAGGTGGTGGTCAATGCCTCCTTACAGGAGGGCAAGATTCCAGCCAGCTTAAAACAAGCTGTTATAAAACATCTGTTGAAAAATCACTGGACCCCACTCAATTAGTCAACTATCGGCCAGTTTCCAATCTCCCCTATTTGGGCAAATTAATGGAATGTGTGGTGGCTTCGCAACTCCAGGGGTTCTTGGTAGACACTGATTATCTTGATCCAGTACAGTCTGGCTTTAGGCCGGGACATGGAACTGAGACAGCCTTTGTCACCTTAATCGGTCCCAGAGGGTGTTACAGGGTGACACCTGTTCGACCCCACAACCGTTGTCGTTTGGAGTCCCTCAGGGTTCAGTACTGTCCCCAATGTTATTTAACATCTACATGATACTGCTGGGGAAGTTCATCCAGAGTTTCAGAGTAAGGTGTTATCTGTACGCAGATGACATCCAGATCTGTCACTCCTTCCCACCTGTTACTAATGAGGCTGTCTAGACTTTGAACCGGTGCTTGGCTGCGTGTTGGACTGGAGGAGGGCTAGCAAATTGAAACTTAATCCTGACAAGACAGAGGTCCTCCTGGTCAGTCATAAGGCCAAACAGGACATAGGGTTACAGCCTGTGTTGGATGGGGTTACACTCTCCCTGGAGATGCAGGTTTGCAGCTTGGGAGTGATCCTGGATTCATCGCTGAGCCTGGAACTCTAGGTTTAGGTGGTGGCTAGGGGAGCTTTTGCACAGTTAAGACTTGTGCGCCAGCTGCGCTGGTACTTTGGGAAGTCTGATCTGGCTATGGTCGTCCACGCTCTGGTCACATCCCGAATAGATTACTGCAACACACTCTACGTAGGGCTGCCTTTGAAGACAGTTTGGAAACTGCAACTAGTCCAACGGGCGGCAGCCAGACTACTAACTGGAGCTACATACAGGGAGCATACCACCCCCTTGTTGTGTCAGCTTCACTGGCTGCCTGTCCACTTCCGAGCTCAATTCAAAGTGCTGGTTTTCACCTATAAAGCTCTATACAGTTTTGGCACAGCTTACTCATCCGAACGTATCTGCCTCTCCATCCCTCCTCGTAATTTAAGATCATCTGGGGAGGCCATGCTCTCGCCAGCTTCTCAACTGTGGCTGGTGGGGATGAGAGACAGGGCCATCTTGGCTGTGGCTGTGGATTGCACTTCCAAGCGAAATACGACCGACCCCATCCCTCCTAGCATTTAGGAAAAAAGTAAAATCTTGGCTATGGGACCAGGCCTTTGTACAAAAGCAGAAAGCAGCACTTTGGACTGGAATAGGACTGCCAAGCTAACAGATGAGAAAATGGCGTAACTTTTTTTAATGTGGGTTTGTGGACGGAACATAGTTTTAAATTTTAACTGTTATTTCTAATGTTGTATGTTTTATGGTTTTATAGTGTATAGTATGGCATCGAATTGCTGCCTTATAAGCCGCCTTGAGTCCCCCCGCCCCCGGGTGTGTGTGTGAGAAGGACGGGGTAGAAATAATGTAAATAATAAATAAATAAATATGCTGGCACAGAAGTGGAACAGACTCCTTTCACAAATTGGGTTTCTTTGTATGCCACCAACATGGGTCATCTTTGACTTACCATGTCTTTCTTTTCCTTTGTAGTTTGCAATTACTTTGTAGTCAGGGGCTGGAAGGCAATATATACAATTACATGCTAATCCTTTATGCATTTTCTCAAAAAAAGAAAGAGACAAAACTAAAATATTGTTTTCTACAATGAAATTATATTCTCCTGCAATCAAATGTGTTTAACACCATGGCTGCTGGTGGTTTCCATGTCAATGTGGTGGCAAATATGCTTTGATTTCCAGTCTGAACTTTACACGAACACTTGGGACAGTTCCCTTAGGACTAAAACCTAGAGTGGATTCACTCCCTCTTTGATATGTAAACTACCAGCAGCTATTGTTGGGAAACGAAAAGCAAACTCCACTTTATTCCTGTAAAGTTCTGATGGCACCTTTAAATCCCAAACTGTCCCTGCTCAGAACATTACTCTGTCTTTTGGGGGAGAAAACTGAGAAACAGGTTTCTTGTGGGAGGGAGTGAGTTTTGCTTTGACATATCAGGAGTATAGACCATAGGAAACAGAAAATTGTTTTGCAATTGAACTAATTTTAGTGCCCATCTAAAGTCTTATTTTACTTAGACTAACGTTTAAGTTTAGGACCTAAACTATTAAATATTTGGTCACAAGACTGCTTAATAAAAGAGCAAGCTATTTGAGAGGCTGTAGGTTATATAACTTTCTAAGTGTGTCATTCTATACAGGACCTTCCCAAGTCAAGTTGCTGCCTGAGGGAATATCCATTTATACTTTCATTGAGGGGAGGAGAATATCAGGTTACTTGGGCATCTGTGGCAGTTCTGAGGTTGGCCAATTTATTCTGGCATATAAAGAAGTCCTGGAAGAGTCTCTTCCTGGCCATAAAAAAAGAAAGAAAGAAAAATAATAAATGAAATAATTATGAATTTGTTCCTCTTTGATGACACTTCCTGTGGCAGCTGCCTCACTCTGCTTAATGGTAGGGCTGACTCTAGTTAGATGAGACAGACGGATGTTTGTAAAGAAAATAGAACAATGGAAATATCAGCTAGTTTTTTAAGCTTTCAAGAGGAGTCTGGCTTTTAGCAGTAGTTTTGATAGCTAACAATATGATGAAATGGAAACCACTTACGGTGTCCTTTTTAGCTTGCAAAAATTATCATGCCAAAACAGCTACTCAGAACCCGTTAAGCCCCTTTTCTTAGAATTTGGGAACAGACATTATCTAGAAATATAGGCATATGCTGATGATGGTTGCTTGTCTCTTTGGGGGGCGGGGGGGGGGGGCAGCGGTGCAGACAAGGATGCATTGAAAAGGTTCACATAAGGACTTTAACAGAGTCAGGATTAAAACTAAGCAGGGAGCACTGCCAGCACCTTGGAAGCAAAATAACATTTCAGAGAGACAAACTATCTGCTGCTGGGTTATAGCCTGACAAGAATACATTATGAGCTGTGATAAATATGCCTGGGACTTGCAAGCAAACAGATATAAAAAGGCCCTAGGTATGATTAATGGTCAGGGAGGACTTGGGCCAATACTACAAGTAAAAAGAGCAAATTTTGGAGGGGAAATACATTTGTAGTAAACATTAGGCTTAATGGCAGCATCAGGTGAACATGGAAGATGCTTACATCATTGAATAATATTTACTATGGGGCCAAGTATGTGTCCAGTTTGGGGCATGTAAAAGCATTAAATCAAAAGCTTATATGAATATCATTAGTACATTGTACTCTGAAGGCTGAGTTACACACTGTCTGAAGTTAAAGCTCTCCTCCCTCCCCTCCTTCTTTCTTTCTTTCTTTCTTTCTTTCTTTCTTTCTTTCTTTCTTTCTTTCTTCCCAACCCTGTATGATCCCAATTTGCATGACCTCTTCTCTGTTCTGCATTAGTCCTATCTGGCTCAGGTCTATTATACACAGATTTGGGGGGGGGGGATTTAAACATCCCCCATTTAATTATTATTTAACACACAAAAAGAGGGAGAGAAAGAACTCCATTGGTTCCAATGGATTCTTTTTCTTCTTCTTGTAGTCCCTATATATGTGTGGGAGGGAGGATTAAACTTCCGTTATTCAGGTACCAAGTCCAACTTAGGTCTGTGAATGCTTATTTGTGTGTTTAAAAAGAAAGTGATTTAACATCACACTGTGTATTTAATACAACATGCGGTTTGGCCTTCAGTTTACTGGAGGTGCAAAGTCCATTCATTCAAGTGGCTTGCATGAGATCCCCGTGCCAACTCCTTCAGAGTGAACAAATAATGTGTCAGAACACAACCCAGCAATATTGAATTTCACTTTAAAACTTATAACACGTGAGACACTGTGTTTGGGTCCAAAGTTTTTGTCTGTCAATGGCAGCATCACTTCACAAATGGAGTTTCAGTCTGAACATTCCTTCTGGCAGAACGGGGGAAGGGAAAAGTTGATTTCTCACCATTGCCACTTTCTCCCCAGCTGTCCCTGGTGCAGCCTCCTCTCCGAAGCAAATTTTCAAAGATCTAACAAGGACACCATAAGTGGTTTGTGTATTATCAAGTCTTTAGGTATCAGAACAAGTGGTTTAACTTGCAAAAACTATTGTCCCAAAACAGCTACTTAGAACCTGTTAAGTGCTTTTTCGTAGAATCTGTGGAAACCAAACCACAGGACCTTTAGTTCTTCTCACCTTCGCTTTCACCCATCAAATTTCTATTAGCAGTGGATGGAGTGTTCCTTCAGAAAAACTTGGAAGGCACTGGATATGTAGCTGGACTACATATCCCCATCTGTTTCCCCATCTCTCATTTACTATGTATATGCAAATACAGGTATTCAAGCTGTGCATGGTATTATAAATATAAAACATATACTGTATAAAAACAATTCACAATTAAATTCACCAATATACATTTTAAAGCCATAATTAAAAATAATCCAGATAATCCTGTTGGAAGAGATTGGTCTTGATTGCTGATGTAAACTCAGACAGTATTTCAAGTTGACAGATCCATTCTGACAGTTCGTTCCACAATCTGGAGGCAACCAAAGAAAATGTCCTCTATATAACAATTTTGGCTGATGGAATAAGATCTGAGTGCACAGGGCACATTATATGGGAATATTGGCCTGTAGGTAGCCTGGACCCAAAGCATGTAGTAGTAGTAGTAGTAGTAGTAGTAATAATAATAATATCCTGCTTTATCTTTCCCAAGGGGAACTCAAAGCAGCTTAACATAAAAGCATCATCATGACCATTTTAAATATACAAATATACAAACATTAAATAGGATTAAATATAGACAGTATCAAAACCTCCCAGTTAAAAACCATTAAAACAAATTCAAAGTTCAAAACCACAGCACTCCCTGAATTGATCTTAAATACCTTCATCTATAAAATCCTGCCTGAATAAAAATGTTTAGCCTGCCGCTGAAAGCACAGCAGGGAGGAGGCCATTCTGTGTTTCCTGGGCCGGGTGTTCCATAGTCGCATGACAGCCACTGAGAAGGCCCTCTCTCTCTCATTCCCACCAACCCAGCTTTAGATGGAGGTAAGACCGAGAGAGAGACCATGCATGAAGATCTCAGGGCCTGAGCAGGTTCGTATAAGGGGATGCAGTCAGCCAAATAGTTTGGATCTGAACCATCTAGGGCTTTAAATGTCATAACCAGCACTTTCAACTTTGTCCGGTAATAGACTGGCAGCCAGTGAAGTACTGCAACAGGGTTATCTGCTCCCTGTAGCCAGCCCCAGTGAGCAACCTGGTTGCAGCTCTTTGGACCAGCTGAAGTTTCTGAGCACTCTTCAGAGGCAGACCCACATATAGCGTGGTACAGTAATCCAGACGAGATGTAACTAAGACATGGACCATTGTGGGCAGATCCGGCTTCTCAAGGAATGGGCACAGTTGGCACACAAGTTTTAAGTGTGCAAAGGCCCTCCTGGCCATTGCAAACACCTGGGTCTTCAGGTTCATTGCCGAGTCCAGGAGGACCCCCAAACGACAAACCTGTCTCTTTAGGGGGAGTGTAACCCCATCCAGCACAGGTTGAATCCCTATGCCCTGGTCTGCTTTCTGACTGACCAGAATAAGTGGAAGGGAGTAGTACAGCTTGGTGTCATCTGGAACCCTGAGGAACTCCATAGGTCAATGACTGGGGTTTCAAACAGGAGTATCCCAGCACCATCTGGGTGAAGACCTTCAGAAAGGACTGAAGCCACTGTGTGAGATCCAGGAGAACCAACGGGGACACACTCCCCATGAAGCTCTCTTCGTAGGTCATCCACCAAGGTGACCAAAACTGTATTTGTTCCATAACCAGGGCTAAAACCAGATCGGAATGGATTGAGATAATCTGTTTCATTCAGAAATCCCTGGATTGGGAGGCTATCACACGTTCCCTTACTCAGAAATGGAAAGTTGGACACTGGCCGATAGTTGTCCATTATAGAGGAGTTCAAGTATGGCTCTTTAAATATAGGTCTCACAATTGCCTCCTTTAGGCAAGTTGGAACTTTGCTGTGTTCCAAGGAGGCATTGACCACCACTTTCATCCACTGTGCCAGTTCACCTCTGGCCTGTTTGATCAGCCAGGAAGAGCAAGGATCTAGAATACATGCGGTAGATCTCACCTGTCCAGGGATCCTGTCCTTGGAGAGGTGAGAGTTACCACATGTATTCTAGGGCTGCAGGTGGCCACACCTTGAAACTGTAGAACAAAATATCTGGAGGGAGTTGTAGGACAAATAGCTCTAGGGGAGAAATATCCCTGTCAAATATGAACATATACTGTTATAGACTTTTCCCTTTCGTAATAATGGCTTATGTTTGGACTTGTAGTAAGAAAATGGTATTTGTTTATTTGCACCATTGGTGTTAGCTGACTGAACTGAATTAAAATGCCCATGCCTGGTTTTTATATAATGTCTGAAAGAGTCTAGCAATCCAGCCTTTGTCTGGGTGTCTAGGAAAGACTCAGAGATGCTGGTATTTATCTTCCATATTCCTAGAAGTAAATGGAAAGAAAGAAAAATAAGGACCCATTTTGTCAAATACTTCCGAAAGTTGCATTAGGCAGCAATTAGAGAGAAATTGAGATGCATTGGCCTTTAACATTTTTTCATCTGGCACTTTCTGCAAATGACTACTCCAGGGAAAACTAATTGGATCCAAATAATATTTTCGGTCTTTCCTGCTTCCTCAAATGTTTGGATGAAATGATGTATTATTATTTCTTGTGGTCAATTCTAGCCTCACTGAGGAAATGTACACACATTTCCACCCATTAACCAAAGTAGCACTGCCAGTGTTAGTCAAGGCAAAGGCAGGTCAGGTCAGTGGTGTTAAAATGAACAGACACTGGAGTATGCCAATAATGACTACATGCACCCAGGCATGCAACAGTTGTGTTTGATCCTTCCAGAAAGGAAGACAGCTGCATCTCTGATAAACAGCAGCCAGAAGGTCAATTATGCTTTCTGTACAAAATGCTCCAGACCGTGCTCAAATGTATCTTATTAAAAATACTTACTTGTAATGAGTAAAAAAAAGTTTTACTATTTTCCTAGTAATAAATGTATAACAGCATTAAACCTTCCACAGAGAAACTTGGATGACCCATGTCAAGGGATTTCAGGGGTGAAGGAATGTAAACACTAAGATAAGAAAGAAGGACCTCATTGAAAAAATAGACAACCAGTGCAGGAATATTGTTGCCCATTGGGGTCTTCCTTAGTGAAAAATACATTCATGCAAAATTTTTGGTTTTGCCACAAAATAACGTTTTGCACAGAAAATAGTGCCTTTTCTGTCTGCTGTGGAGAATATTATATTGTTGCTCCTTTTTGAACACAAGTTGATTGCTCAAAAAGAATCCTAGAATGTGAAAAACTATTTTACAATATGCTTAAAAACACATGTAATCTCCTCCAGCAGGAAGAAAACATTTGGAATCCTGTGGGTTTTTTTCTGCAAGAACGATTTACATTCTTACAGGGTGGTTTAGAAATGGGAGAGTCGAACTGGGATAGAGAAGAATTACACATATGAATGTGATGTAAAAGTCTATGGGAAATCTTTGGGCTTATAGCAATGACAATTCAAAATGTGGATGTAAAAGATATGAGCTGCTCACAGGTATTGTGATGCAGCCTCCAACATCCCTGAAAGGATCACTTTGCACAACACAGACAATGAACCTTGCCAAATACTTATTTACCCTCTGACACAGAAAATATCATTGCAGATTTGATAAATTTGGATTTAATGATGTGTGGGAATGAATGGAAGGATGGAAGGATGTATGGATTGAGTTAATAATTTTGGAGATACCAATATAATATTAAGGTCTGCAATGACTATCTACCTGCTTGCTGGACTGTAATTAAAAGTTGCTAATAAGAACTGAAAAGTAAACTGTGGTAAGAGCAGGACAGTGATAAGATAAATGTTTACAACATTCCTTATGCTAAGAAGGAAGTCAACACAAGGTTAACACCAACCAAGAAGAATCAACATCTGGCCAGGAAACCGAGATGGAGCCAGGATGGAAGATGTCTATCATTAATTTACAACTTTGAGACTACATCAGCAGAATATTCCTATAAAAGACTCAATCTAATAATTCTCAAAGTGTGACAGACCTGAGGAGTCTGGTTCACCTGTCTCTCTGGTTCATGGGATGGACAGAGATGGTGTATTCGGAGAATTTTAGATATACTATGGGATAGCATGATTCTGGTCGCTCTGGGGCTTCTTTCTCAAGGGAAGAGGAAGAAGTAACGCTTTTGGAGTCTTAGATTTTGTGCAGGGAGTCAGGTTCTGCTGTATAGAAAACAGAGATCGGGTACTTGGGAAAGAAGTTTTGGCATTTAGGCATTTTGAAATTTTGGCTTTATGGAAGTTTTGGAACTCTGTGTTGGCAGGCTGCAGGGAAGCAGAGTCTGGCCTAATAGGTACTTTCTCCAAAGAGGAGAAAAGAATATGGTAATATTTGGATGCATGAGGATGAATGCGTGTACAGGCGTGTGAATTGTGATTGAAAATGTAATTCTCCTTTGTCTGTTTGTTAACCAACATAATCGTGAAGCCAATGTAGTTGCATAGAATCGATATGTCTGTATGTCTAATGTCATTCTTTGTGTAAAAGTGCTGTAATCTGATATACCTTCTCACACTGGAAATTGCAATAAAAAGAACCTATGCTTTAAAGTTATTGAAAAGTTATTCATGACACCTCCATCCTAACTCTGCAGATCAGCATTCCTACTTCTTTTTGTTATTCAGTCCATAGAGACTTAAACAGGATTTTGATCTGATTCTAGAAAGCAGAGTTCTTGCCTTTGCTGACAGTTTTTCAGAAAGCCCAAATAGAGAGTAATAGCATGGCTTCCCCAGAATTTGGAGTGTGGGCAAGCAAGGTTGCTTTTCAAACCCAATTTCCAGTGGACTAGGTATCTTCACAGTTATCTGTGATTTGTTAGCATATTATTTCAAAAATATAACATTAAAGGTTGTCACATTTGCAGTCACAGCCCAAAAATCCAAGCTAAATTTGTAAAGTCCACAGCAGAGGCTTGAAATGGAAATTGAGATCATTTGGGATGATACAAATCAGATATTATTATCGTTATCATGTCAATGGGGATTGTTGCTGCTACTGTAATTTTAAAGAGCCAGTTTATAGAATAAGTTTTAATGTTTATATTGGAAAGTGTATACTGTACTTTCAAAGGTTGTATATAATCTGATGTCATGGCCTATGGCTGGTACAATATACTAATCATTCTTTTAGAGTAGGTTTCATTTGCTGGGAAACAAAGAATGGTTGTTTCATCCACTTATCCTCTTTTGCCCCTTTGCTTTAGCAGAACTTCTTTATTAACATGAAAAGGGCAGGGCTGGAAGGGCCAGAAACTCAATATGCATTCCTTGCTTCCTCTACATTTTCAGCAAAGTTTTATCCACTAATTATATGTTTAATAATAATAAAAAATCTTTATTTATACCCCGCCCCCATCTCCCCAATGGGGACTCGGGGCGGCTCACATGAGGCCAAGCCCAAACAACAAATTAATAAAATCAAATCAAAACATCAGCAATAAACAAACAAAAAACCCCCTAACAATCCAGTCAGTCACAACCATAACTGATGCATGAAGATCCACAACCACCGGCTGTACAACAGGTCCTGGTAGTTATAGTAAACCAAATGGAACTTTCCTAAGATCTAATACTTTCATTATATTCAGTATATCCTTGTGTCGCTCACATTTCCTGAATAGGTTTCTTGACTGTTCCACATTTCTCTTAATGAATAGCAGCTTTCCTTTCTTGGGTGAGAAAAGGGGCAAAAACACCAAAGTTCTTAAGCTTTTCAATTCCTTGGTGTCAGGGGAGGTAGGTGTGATTTCCACCTCAAAAACATGAAAGAGCACTTTGGAAGAGAACAGGCAATTCCCAGCAGATGGAGGCAACTGGGACTTCAACCTCTATGTCTTAGATGCAATCCGTTCCCCATCTATCCTCCACCAAAGAGCATATTTTTGGGCCACTCCAGTTCAGAACTTACATCACAGCAAAACATTTCTTGTTGTTTATGAGTCTGTCCAATTGACCTTTTAATTCAACACTTCAGGAGCAATATATACGAACGTTTAAGCTATAGCTATATAATTGCCATGAGGTTGGCTTTGATTTAAGATGGCCCTATGAATAATACATCTTCAAGCCACCCTGTCATTAACGGAGACTATGGACTCTATGATTGAATTTATCCACCTGGTGTTCCTCTTTTCCTAATGCCTTTCACTTCATCAAGATCGACCACTTGCTCCCTCGATCCGTGCCCCTCCTGGCTGGTGAAAGCTTGCCTGGAGGGGTTGCGTGACCCCCTGTTGAAACTAGTCAACACCTCCCTTGAGCAAGGAGTGTTTCCAGGGGGATTAAAATAGGCAGTGGCCACTCCATCGCTGAAGAAGCCGAGTCTAGATCCTTCGGTCCCTTCCAACTACTGCCGACTTTGTCGTTCCTGGGCAACGTAGTTGAGAGGGCAGCAATGGAGCAGTTGCAGTCCTACCTAGATGATGCAACTTGGTTAGACCCCTTCCAGTCCGGCTTCCATTCAGGGCATGGGATGGAGACGGTGCTAGTTGCCATCACAGACAAGCTGCGTTGCCAACTCAATCACGGTGGATCGGTGCTGCTCGTGCTATTGGATCTCACGGCAGCGTTCAATACTGTCGATTATGATCTTTTGACCCACCATCTGGCCGGGGCTGGGGTGAGGGGGACAGTTCTTATTTGGCTGTCCTCTGTCCTCCGGAACTGGCTCCAGCGAGTCAGAAGGGGTGAGGTTGTCTCAGGGGGTGCCCCTCTTAATTGCGGGGTACCTCAGGGGGCAATTCTCTCCCCTTTATTATTTAACATCTACGTCCGACCACTTGCTCGGTTGGTGCGCAGCTTCAGGCTGGAGTGTCACCAATATGCGGATGACACCCAGCTCGTTCTGGGGATGGAGGGCCGGCCCGACTCCGTACCCGATAATTTCCATCGTTGCCTAGAAGCCGTTACTGGATGGCTGCGAGCCAGTAGGTTGAAGGTGAATCCGGCTAAGACGGAGATCCTGTGGCTGGGCCGTCCGGGTGCGGGTGAGATCCGGCTTCCAACCCTGGATGGGGCGACTCTCCGCCCGTCATCATCGGTCAAAAGTCTAGGAGTCACACTTGACTCCCATCTGACGATGGAGAAACATATCTCCACCATCAGCGGAACAGCGTTCCATCATCTCCGGCAGGCAAGGAGGCTGGCTCCCTACTTGTCCCGCCATGACGTAGCCACAGTGGTCCAAGCCACGGTCATCTCAAGACTGGACTACTGTAATGCTCTCTTCGTTGGCCTTCCTCTGTCGGTGATTCGGAAGCTTAAGCTAGTGCAGAACGCCACAGCCCGGCTAGTGGCAGGCCTTCCATCTCTCTGCCACATCACGCCGGTCCTGCGGGAACTGCACTGGCTCCCAATAGAGCACCAAATCACCTTCAAAGTGCTGGTTTTAACCTTCAAGGCCTTGAATGGTCTGGGGCCGGTGTATCTATGGGACCGCCTCTCCCCATATAGTCCTTCAAGACCACTGAGATCCGAATCATCAAACCTCTTAATGGTACCAAGTCATACAGCCCTCCACTTGACCACAACCCGGAGGAGAGCTTTTAGCGTTATCGCCCTGGTGTTGTGGAACGCCCTCCCTCCTGCCATTCGCGCGATGCCCACTTTACTGGCCTTTCAAAAGGCCTGTAAAACCCTCCTGTTCATATAGGCTTTTGGGTTGGAGCAATGCTAAGGCTCCACGATATGGCTAAGGGCTATGACTCCATGTAGTGGACAGGCGCCACTGTCTGATCTAACTGTGGATGATGTAACTCTTACATCCAACCATGTTTTAATTTGTGCCATGTATTGTTTTTATTGTGTTTTACTGTGTTTTTATTGATTGTAATAGTTTTAATGATTGTGAGTCGCCCCGAGCCACTTGGAAGGGGCGACCAAGACATCCAAATAATAAATAAATAAATAAGCATGATCACCTTTTCTGATGAGTCATGTAATATCATAGCAAGTTATATCATGATATGGCCAAAGTACAATAAATTCAGTTTAGTTAATTCCAGGTTTGATTGGCTCCAGATCCATTTATTTGTCATTTGAGCACTCCATGTTATCTATAGAAGGCTCCTCCATCCCACACTTCAAACGAGTTTCTTTTCTTCCTTCCAGTTTTATTCTTGGTCCAACTTTCATAACCATACATGAAAATCCGAAACACTGTCACATGATCCTGGGTTTGGTATATAACGATAAATCTTTACATTTCAGGATCATCTTTTGTGTGTCTATTGACGTATGGAGACCCTGTGAATTTCATAGAGTTTTCTTAGGCTAGGAATAACAGAGGTAATCTAAGCAGTACTTTACTCTGAAATATTTGATGGCTGATCAGGTGAGATGAGATCAGTTTCTTTGTGGTGTAAATTTGATTCCTGGTTTTATGGCAGTCAGTTTTGATACTCTTAATTATTTCTAAATTATAAATTTCCAGTGGTGAATGTCTGTTTACCTCTGTTGGCAACCTGTGGCATTAAAATTTCAGCTCTGGAAGGAACAAAATAATTATATTAAATATTGTATACAGTAGCAAAGTCAGCTTTTAAAATTGCAGCCAGAAATGACAGTAATAATAAGCACTCGGGTCACAATAATCAAACAATAGAGATCGTATTACAAAAACGTTATATAAGCAGTGCTGTCCTGGACTTAGGGCTGACAAAGCTGGAGCTCTAGGATTTTTTATTGGCAGGGAAATTTTATTGGCAGCGAATTATCTGTGCTACCTCATATTTCCTTGTTTACTCTGAGCTGAGCTACAATCCTCATAACTAGAGAAGGGATCATAACTAGTTAGAAGGGATGCTTTGCAAAAGATTTCCTACCAATATTACAATAGGGATGTGAGTGTTACATTTTGGTCTTGAAGGGTGAGGGTTAAGAACCACTTTGGCTTTGCAAAAGATTTGGGTCATGAGTAATGATTGGTAAATAATGAAAATGGTATTTATTTGTCAATAGGGTTATTACAAAATATCCATCGGGTTTGCTTCAAACAATTTTACACAAGTCCAAGATTTCAAATAAGAGAGGGTGATTAGAAGTCCAGGGGAGGTTATGCAGAAGAGACAGGGATGATGGGAGACGGATAGAGATGAGCACACATGATGAGTACTTGGCAGGCACTTCAAAACGATGGTACCATTAGGGGAGGGCCCACTGCATAACATTAATAGCATTTTCTGGGTCATGAGTAATGATTGGTCACCCTGCTTTATCTTTGGAAGCCTGAGAAGTTTGTGGCAGTTCTGTTTGTGAGCTCATGGCACAACATGCCCTATAATCAGTGGCTTTTGACTGATGGCTCTATGTGCTGCATGACTAAGTGTGAGTTTTGTCCTCACAGTCTGTTCTGTCTAGACACTGATATTGACAATCAAGTTGTACTGACATAAGAGGTCTGCCAGAGGCATTTCAATGATCCTTCCATTTATATTCTCTTTCTAGGCTTTTAGTAAGCTGTAAAATATCCCTCTTAAGGTCTACTGCATTAATGTTATGAACAAGACATTGTGTTTTGAAATTTGCCCCCTCCCCTTTAATCAATAATGAAATGCCCATTCATATGAAGTTTGGATCGTATCTCAAAGAAGGATGTCAAAACTCCAAAGCCCCTGTGCTGGAAGGCTTGCAGATTTCACCTTGTCTAATGCAGTCTTCTTCAACCCAGTGCTCTTCAAGTACGTAGGACTGCAATTCCCATAATTCCCATCCAGCATGGGTAATGGGTCTTTGAAACACACACAGAGAGGCTAAATGTATAGGTAACAACAATAAAAATAACAGTACTTGTGATGAGATGCTCTGGTTTGGGTTATACCAGTGCTGAGTATCAGACAATGTTCCAGATATTAGATTGTGATTTCCTGCAGATCTATCCAGAATAGCTAGCGTTGGGGGATTTTTGGTGTTGCAGTTCAGCTATTTCTGGAAGGCTTCATGAATTCATACTGTGCATCAAGCCACAGATTGTGTGTGTATACATATACCCATATGTCTGTCCCACAATTTCTTCAGGTACAACCCCATTTTTTCCAGCTCAGTACAGCCCATCAATTCATCTGAGCCAGGAGCTGCAGCAAATCCAAATATGATTTACCAAATAAGGCAGGCTAAGAACCATGTTGATTTGTTCAAACTGATCATTGTTAAAAGTAACATTCTTAGAAGTATCTGTTTACCTTGCTTCTGAAGTAAAAATAAATTGCAGTTCCTTGGAGACATATCTGGTGGCTATACCATAGGGCCCCTGGTGGCGTAGTGGATTACTGCTGAGCTGCTGAACTTGCTGACTGTTGCAACCTAGGCCTGGAGGATCCCTCCATAAACAACCACAAAGCAGCTGCAATTAAATGCTTTATTTAGAATAAGTAGAAAAAAGGGAAGAGGATAAAATATAGTCCAGTGATGCTTCCAGCATCCAGATTTTAAAAGGCAAAAGTCTAGCAAAGTTCAAAGATCCAATAAATGAGGAAATAGTCTTGACGCCCCACTGGACTAAAATCCGGGATAAGTCCTTGGCAAACAATGGCTTGGCTGAACACTTGAGTATGGTGGCATGGAGGCTCAGCGACCTAGTCCTGGGCTTGGGTTCCGTGGAGCTTGGCAACAGAGGCTAAACGTTGGAGTGAGATGCGGAGCGCCAATGGGACCCAACTTAAATAGGTTCCCCACTGTTTTGGTCTTTAATACGCTGACTGCGTCGTAACTCTTTCCCATGGACAGTTTGTGGACCTGCCTTTCCCAGGCCTCTCGAAGGAGACAAATATGTTGGCACATTAACGGCTGCACCTGGCGGCAAGGAGAAAAGCGAGGCTCTGCTTTCCCAGTGCTCCTTATCAGGTTGGGAAGAAAGTAGGCTGCGTCCGATCGTGACCACTGTTTGACGTGGAGGCCTCTCCAAAGGTTCTTTCCCAGTCCTGGTTGGTAACTTGGATTTAACATGGCTTCGGTCTGGCTTGGATATAGGGTCAGGCTGAGGCATGACACTGACCAAAAGGACACAGGTTCAAATCCGGGGAGTGGGGTGAGCTCCCTCTGTCAGCCCCAGCTTCTGCCAACCTAGCATGTTTGAAAACATGCAAATATGAGTATATCAATAGGTACCACTCCAGTGGGAAGGTAACAGCACTCCATACAGTCATGCCAGCCACATGACTTTGGTGGTATCTATGGCTTAGAAATGGAGATGAGCCTCAACCCCCAGAGTTGGACACGACTGGACTTAATGTCAGAGGAAAACCTTGACCTTGACCTTGATACGAAAGGGAGAAAAGAAAGGTCCCTGAAACACGTAGAACTAAACTGTACTTTACTGTTGCATCCAAATGTAGCCCATGTTTCATGTACATTTTGCTTTCTCTTTCTGTACAAGGGAAGAGATAAGAAACTTCTGTACACAGCTTGTGACAAATCACATGTTTTTATATTACTCTATGACTAACCAATCAGCATCGCTTCCTAGGAAGAGAAGGAAGGATTGTATTTACCCTGCTAGCTCAGTTAATGTCTTTGGCAATAATAAACTTATATACACCCAAGCAATTCTGTTGGCTCTGAGAAATTGATGCTTCTGTTTGATGTTTTGTTCTATGTTGATATAATTTGTTTGATAGGTTATTTTAATTTTAATTTTAGATGTTCAGTTTGGTTCATATTTTTGTTACTATATGTGCATTTACTCATTGAATGTTTGCCTTTTTGTGATTGGAATCTGCCCTGAGTCCCTAAGGGAAGATAGGGCGGAATATAAATAAAGTATTTATTGTTATTGTTATTATTATCATGTGTGAAAGGGACATTTTACATTTATGGAGCTGCATGACTGTTGTGCAATGCTAGCACAACATTTCACAACCAAATTACATTGTGATTCAATGCACACTGATGTGTAATCGATAGCAATGGTACCAAAAGAGTAACTTGACTTTTCTTACTTTCAATCAACTACTACCATGGCCCAGCCCAATTAAAAGTGTCCACCATTGATACAGATTTATAGTTGCTCTTGTGCCATGCTTCCACCTATTTTGGACTGTAGTTTCACCATTTGATCTATTTCTGTCATGAGAAGCACAGTTTCAGTAATGGGGAACGTGTAAGTGTGAAGCTATACAGCATATTGTACGCTTCACATAAACTCTCTTCAAGCTAGAAATAATTCCTGTCCATTAGCACCACCATATTTTATAAAATCTGCAGTTTGTGTACATGCCTATAGGGCAGGAATAAATGTGGGTGAAAATGGCTGGAAAGGAAAGCTTAATCCTTTAAAAGAGTGACCATTACACACACACTATATATATTACGTATTTTCTGTGTTTTAAGCTCAATGTGGTCTTCCCTTCCTCAATTTCTTCTTTCTATTTAAATGCACCCTTTCAGTTTGAATACATGTGTGACTCCCTTATGTTGTTTGCCTAGTTACTTCAGATGCTTATTTTTCTTTCCTGCTGGTGAGCAACTGTGATGTCAGTATTACACTCTCAATAAACCCTACCATTCATTTTCATCTTATTTTGGATGCCATTCTGCTTTGCTTCTAAGAAGAAACTGTTGGTGAAGGCAATATGGGTATATAATAGCCATTTACTTCATATTATGTCATGCATACTTTTTTTCATGTCATGAGCGACTTGACAAACTGCAAGTTGCTTCTGGTGTGAGAGAATTGGCTGTCTGCAAGGATGTTGTCCAGGGGACGCCAGGATGTCTTACTATCCTGTGGGAGTCTTCTCTCATGTCCCTGCATTTGAAACTGGAGCTGACAAATGGGAGTTCATTCCGCTCCTCGGATTCAAATTGCCTATGTCAAAATAAGTATGTGTCCATTTGAAATACATGGTGGTGATGACTTAGAAGTATATGCTCATCCTACTTTTGGGAACCTCAAAGACATATACAGTTTTGAGATAATGTTCCACACCATTTGCAATTATTAGAGAAGGAAATAGATAAATGCAGAAAGCACTGAGAAGACTGGCATAATGATAATTTGAAGGACAAACGGAAGCAGATTCAGGAGATTATTCAGAAGGAAAACATGCACCCTTTCAGTTTGAGAACATGCTGTGGTTCTTGGGAAAAAAAATATTGTGATTCTGTCGTAAGCTGTCTTTGAACATTAAAATAATAATAAAAACCACTAAAATAAAATAAAATGAAATTCAAAAAGACAAGGTGCGAACCAAGATGGAGGCTGACATCCTCAAGAGAGGAAGGATCCCAAGATGGAATGGTCCAATGACCCAGCCCAGAGGATGACAAAGCGGACCCAGCCGCTGCTGCAGCAGAGCAGAGCAGCAGACGATCAGAGGGTGCAGGCCTCTGCCCGCTCTCGCCCCCAGCTGTTCCGTCAGAGGCGTTCCCGATCGGCTGATCGCCCTGCCATGGAGTGCCTGCCATCCCAGCTTCCGGGTCAAGTCTTCCGGGTCGCCAGGGCGATTAGCCGCCACAGGTCGCCAACTGCTCCCGCTTCAGGACCGGATCGCCTCCTGGGATGGCAGGCACTCCAAAGCCGTCGCTCCCCCTATCATTCTCCAGTGCGGCGGGCTGTCTGCCAATGAGGGCCCCACAACCCATGATGGGATGGCTGCACCGGCAGCCCTTCCTCTTGCAGAAATGGCCTCGCCTCCGATGCCCTTCTCCCCAGGCCAGTCAGAATCGGCCGGCAGCCCGCATCCGGCCCGCCGGCCATAAGATGCCCAGGTCTGCCCTAGAGCTACACAATTCCGGCTGCTTTGCAATTTGAGACAATGTGGGTGCATACTGACGGCCCTTCCAGACAGACCCTATATCCCAGGATCTGATCCCAGGTTTTCTGCTTTAAACTGAATTATATGAATCCTCACTACCAGATAATCTGGTATAAACAGAAAACCTGGGATCAGATCCTGGGATATAGGGCCTGTCTGGAAGGGCAATGCGTGTTTTTCTCAGGTACACACAAAATGCCACAGAACTGCGGAAACAGGTAACATGATAATTTCTTTTTGCAAGAAATCTCCCTAGTCAGCTAGAAACTGGTTTGGCCTCCTTTGATACTGTTTATATGTTTTGCCTGAAGGGGAAACCACACGTTTGCTTTGGATTTTGCTACAGGCGAAATCGAGTTGAATGCATTCGGATGGACAGAATCCTCCTCCCTCGCTTAACTTTTAGGAATGTTATCAAACACTGTCATTTCCCTCAGATATTTTGCCTTGGATATTTCCTCCATGTTTAATTCTTTTTGAAATTTCAGTTTAATCACTACCACAAGAATCTTTTGCAGAATGGTTTTTGTAGACTGAACCTAATAAAGTGTTAAGGAAGATCTTGGCCTCATGAAAAACTAGATATTCCCTTATAATGCCTCTTTATCCTGTGTTGTGGAACATCTTAGTTGCATCACATTGACACATTTAATAGAATTCATACTCTTTGAGCAGCTATTAAATTCAGGGATTTATTTCTTTTGGTATGTAGGGTAGGAGAATGAATTTGAGATCAGTTGATAAATAACATTGTGATACCAAAGACATTTTCCTCTGCCAAAGTCTTCATAAGGCGGCTTGGAGGACAGTGATGTATAGCCGTGAAATATAGGTTTTCATCTTTGCTGCCTCTCTGTGGTTTAGTTCTGAAAGAATTAATTATATGACTGATATCCAAATGCTTTTCAGAATTCCACAGGAGGGCAGCCTTCTCCCAAGCTATGTTACAACAAGTGGGGGAATAATTATATTTGTTAAAAAAGAAAATCAAATGCAAGTGCCAAAGGGTATTTAAAAGCTGCAACATTAAAAAGTCCTAGGTGAAAACAACACGTTAGGAAAATGATAAGATTATTTTAATGCAGAGATGCAGTACTCAAGTATATTTTTATTATGTAGCACAGAAAAATCTGTAAGATTCTGCATATTGCTGAAGAAACAGGAATTGTGCACTCCATGGGTTGCATGTGGCCATTTGGAGGATCCAATGCAGCCCTTGGAACTCTTACTGGTTTCTACAAAGACTTTAGCACCATCTCCATTTTTTCACCAAAAATGTTTCAGTTCTTTTATTCCCATCAACCCTTATGGAGTCCCTAGTGGTACAGTGGGTTAAACCTTTGTGCCGGCAGGACTGAATCCGGGGCGAGTGTGGATGAGCTTTCTCTGTCAGCTCCAGCTCCCCATACGGGGACATGAGAGAAGCCTCCCACAAGGATGGTAAAACATCAAAACATCCAGGTGTCTCCCGGGCAACGTCCTTGCAGATGGCCAATTCTCCCACACCAGAAGCGACTTGCAGTTTCTCAAGTTGCTTCTGACACGAAAAAAAACATCAACCCTTATGGAAATGTACAGTGCTATTGTAAAGTGGGGGTCAGCTCCCAAATGGCAAAAAGCCCCAACCAAACCTAGCACCATCTGTTTAGAAGTGATGTTCAATCACTGTGGTCTTGTAAAACGGTGATTGAAAGGATGCACTACAGCACCTAGAGCTCTGGAGGAACTGAACATTGGACAGTGGATCCCCTGACCCTGGAATGTGTCAAACCATCATAAAATATTGTTAGCACAATTTTTGCAAAATTTTAAAATGAAAAAAAGGGAGATTCTTTCTCAAAATACGACTCTCTACAGTTAATATTTAGGATTTCTAGATGGGTGAAAAGTTGCTAAGATTAAAGATTTTTTTACTGATAGATGTCAATTTTTAATTTTACCATAAAACAAATTTTCAGTTATGCTTGCTTTCTATGCCTAAAACAACTGTTTTCATTCTAACCCTTTTCTCCTGCTTTCATAATACTGGTACTCAGTGATGTTCAAGTAACATAATGGTGGGAAATGTAAGGTAGACCAAAAACAGCAATTTTTATTAGTTAAGCTGTGGAATGTATTAAATGCAATTATGACTGCCAACCTAAATGGCTTTAAAAAGGTTTTAGATGAATTAATGCAAGCAAAGGCTATCAGTGACCATGAGCTTTGATACTTCTATATTATCTCTGATGTTGGAGGCATTGTGCCTCTCAGAATCAGCTTGTGGGAAAAATGAGTATGATTATTGCATTCAGGCAACAGGCAACAGAATGCTAGATTAGCTAGGCCTTTTGCTGATCCAGCATGGGTACTGAGAAAAAAACCTATTAATTCAACAAAATGTACAGTCTATAATAAATATCAGGCCATCAATAGTCACTGAAGTCTGGTTCCCTGACCCTCTGCAGATACCAAAATCAAGATTAGTTATATACAAGGGTGTAGTAAAATGACGTCCCTTACATAAAAGGACAAGTCAAAGGAATCCTGGAAAGAGGCTAAGGATCTGTGAAATAATGGGAGGTTACAACAGGGTGTGCCTACATATCTTTGCAGTGCTCAATGAATAATAAAAATCAAGATTTCCTTTTTAGAATCCCCCCTGAATATTTTGAACTATGGTTGAACCCATGGCTGCAGAACCTGTGGATACACAGGGCCAAATGTACGCACATTTGCTTTTCTAGCAGTCAAGTTAAGATGGCATTTCAAACACTAGTACACAAGCCATAAGTCAATATTACTTTTGTTTCAATTTTAAAAAATCCAAACCACTCCATAATAATGGGATAATAGAGATAATTTTTGGGTTGCGAACCTATTGTTTTCCATGAAAGCAAGAAACCACAGCTTCATATAAATTGTGCGGAGTTTATTTCTAAAATAATAAATATTCCAAGAAATTCATCAAACATAAAATATCTGGATATCTTATTTCCAAAAGACAATTGCAGGCACTTGCAAAGCAATTAATTTCTCAAGATCCATTCCCTCAGCAAAGTCACTGTTTGTTGTGTCAACAGAGTATCTAGGATAAAATTGGAAGTTTTCCTTTTCCTGATGAGTAAAAATAATAACATGCATGTCAGGCTTCCTGACTGTTGTATCATCTAAGCCAGTGTTTCCCAACCAGTGTGCCATGGCACACTAGTGTGCCGTGAGTGATCATCAGGTGTGCCATGGAAAATTGGAACCTCCAATACCCCTTCTTCCCCCAAACTTGGGCAAACTTGGACCTTCCAAGTGTTTTGGACTCCAACTCCCACCATTCCTAGCAGGCTCAGGCCATTTTCCTTCCCCCCCCCCTCAGCCATTTAAGCAGGAAAGGGCCTCAGGCTGTTAGGAATGGGGGGAGTTGAAGTCCAAAGCACCCAGAGGGCTGAAGTTTTCCCATGCCTGTTTTAGGGACCTTAAAGTGGTGAGCCTCTTTCCAACATTGTGATTCTGGATAGAAAACAAACAACAACATAACATAACATTGTTTGAGTCCACAGTGCTCTCTGGGTGTAGGTGAACTACAACTTCCAAACTCAAAGTCAATTCCCAAGCAAACCCTTTCAGTACTTTCTGTTGGTAATGAGAGTTCAATATGCCAAGTTCGGTTCAATTCCATTGTTGCAAGAGTTCAGGATGCTCTATGATTGTGTGTTAACTATAAATCCCAGAAACTCTAACTCCCAAATGTCAAGGTCTATTTTCCCCAAACTCCATCTGTGTTCACATTTGGGCATATTGAGTATTCATGCCAAGTTTGGTCCTGATCCAACATTGTTTCACCCCACAGTGCTCTCTGGATATAGGTGAACTACAATTCCAAAACTCAAGGTCAATGCCCACCAAATCTTATAGTATTTTCTCTTGGTTATGGGAGTTCTGTGTGGGAAATTTGTGTCTTTCTGCCATTCCTGCCAGGATATCTATGTTGTGTTCATAGAAACAGGCCCAGGTTTCACACTGAGTGTATAAATACATTTAAAAACATATTAACTATATGTATTACTGTGGTAGAGTGTCATTTTGGTTGGTGGTGTGCCCCAGGATTTTGTAAATGTAAAAAATGTGCCGCGGCTCAAAAAGGGTTGAAAAACACTGCTCTAAGCCAAGAATGGATACCTGGGCCAGATATAGGGGCTAGATGGACAACTGAGAAACAAAACAAAGAATGCAAAATGTCTAGAAGTCTACCTCTGGTTACTCCGGTTCTAGAAGCATTCTCTCCTGAAGTTTGGCCTGCATCTATGGCAAGCATCCTCAGAGGTTGTGAGGTTGCTTGCCACAGATGCAGGCAATGCAAGCCACATAAATGTTGATTTATCAGATTCCCATTGTCAAGTAGCCTATAGTAGCTGGGATTAACAATTAGATTTTGGCTCTAGATATTAATCTGAGTACCTGGTGTCAATATTTAGGGAGTGTTTACAGTTTAACTTTGGCTCTTCAGGCTTTTCTATTTTTAATTTAGTGTCACTTCACAGGAGAATAGGAGAACAAATAAACAATAAGCAATGCAGGGTGTAGCATTTGTTAATCTATGTAACTGATTTCTTTTTATTTCTCTAAAAAGAAAAAAATTACATTTGCATTCAGATCTGCTCTGTTCATTACTTAAATTAGGCGAGTTTTGGACACTGTACAGTGTAGTCTATTAAACTGCATCTCCTTGCAATAATTCCATTAGAGAATACTTATTATGGTTATTTGTGGCTCCTCTCTAAGAGGAAATTTGCAAAATGCTATCTTTCTCAAAAGGCAATAAGCAAGGAGACTATGGAAAGACTGTGTGTTGTACCATGGCCATCAATTTATAGTTTCTCTCCCTCTCTTTATTTTGTGGAGTGGGACAATGCTTTTTCAATGTGATTTAATTAACTTCATTTCATGGCATGGGCGTAGAGATAATAAGCATAGCGGCAGCATAACAGTTGCATTATCAAATGCCTGGCACTGACTAATATTTGCCAACAATATGGGGATTCTACAATGGATGCCCATGCAAGAAAAGCACAGCCTGTTTTATTAATTTGCCAATTCTCCCCTTCCCGCTCCTTTGGGAAGGCTACTGTGTGGTTCTTTGAGGCTGATTGGAAAAGAAAGCAAGAGTATATGGTGGGGAATAATGTTTTGAGTATGTTGGAGTCATTTAACAAAAAGTGTTCCTTCAGGAAAACAGAATCAAGATGCTAATGTTATACCTCATTTATTGCCAAGCATATTCAGTGACATTTCATAATGTACATCTGTCAGCCAGAGATATAAATGAATGAGGTGAACTGTGCAATTTACCCTCAGGAACTTCCATTAGAGCCCCCTAAAGTATAATATTTATGAGGTCAGAGTCAATTAATCAGATAGCTGTATTTGCTTTTCAGCTTGCAGTGGTCCCTCACCAAACTGTTGCATTGAGAGAGAGGGAAAAGGCTCTCTTTAAAAAATAAATAGGAAATGTTCAGATTATATAGATAATGTTTGCATCTTTAACAATGACAGCAACAAAATCAATTACTGTTAAAATGACTGGGGTCGGGGAGCTATGTAAATTGCTTTTCACAAGGTTTGTAAAGGCATTGGTGGCTCAGCTATGGCTACTTTTCTGAGTGCAACACAGCGGATTAGGAAGCACAGTAGAAAAACACCGTGAACTGGAGCAAAACACATAGATCACAGTATTATCATGTATAAAAATATATATTGTGCTGGTGTCCGCCAATGAAACAGCCCCTATAGGGGGATTGACATATATACAGTGCATATAACAGTGCAAAATTCGCTGATACACCATGCAGATTTCCAACTTTACCCTGATTTGTGTATGCAGTATGCCTTGATTTTGCCTTGTGTATACCTTCCACTTGATAAAGCCTAATTCCATGGTGAAATGGTATCAGGCCTTGCAGTTCAACCATTGCGGCTTGGGTTCGGCATCTCCGATGCGCAGCCCCGCTCCCTGATACCCCGCTCCCAACTTCGGCGTACCTCCAGTACACCTTGGACTCCGATTGGATTATTTTGAATACCATTCATTATACCTCTTTTGAACTTTGCATTTTGGGACCCTATCGGACTTACCGTGGATTTGCACCCTTTGCTCTTCCTTACATTGCTGGAAGTACCCTTGTTGCGGCGGTTTATAAGCATGGCTTTGATCCACTATATCTATTATTTGTAATCATAAATTGTGAATTTTGCACTGTTATGTTCACTGTATATATGTCAATCCCCCTATAGGGGCTGTTTCATTGGCTGACACCAGCACAATATATATTTTTATACATGATAACACTGTGATCTATGTGTTTTTCTCCAGTTCACTGTGTTTTTCTACTTTCTGAGTGCGCCTTTTCTCCAGCACAGATATGGCGATAGTCATTGAACTAACCCACAAGGGATGCTATCCCCAAACATTTTGCTGCCTAATGTGGAGCAGCAGATGAAACCCATTCCTAAGTTATAGTGCCTGATAGACAAATTATTTTGCAACTTGGGATCAAAAATCTCATACCCTCCTCCTTCTTTGGCAGAAAAAGTAATAAATTATATAATTTAAATGTAAATCGTACCTCAATCAATTTATTGCTTTTCCATAGCACGAAAATCAACTGCCTGAGGTTGCTGCTTCTGTCTGTCTAATGGGACAGCTGTTATCACTCATAAATATATTTTTCTCCCTGAGCTCTCTTTTTCTCTCTGTTTATCTCTTTCAGCCTGGCTCTGCACTGTAGGATTAATGCAGTTTGACACTACTTTAAATACCATGGCTCAATGCTATGGAATCCTGGGGTTATAATTTGTTGAGGCACCAGCACTCTTCTGCAGAAAAGCCCCCAAACCTTGTAAAACCACAACTCCCATGACTCATAAGCATTGAGAACCTCTGAGTAGTTGTTTCCCAAGAAAGCCCTATGAAATTCATGGGGCTGCCATAAATTGACGGGTGACTTGGAAGGGACACACACGAAGAAAGAAGTGCTGATTAGAGAACTCCTGCCTCAAAACTATTTTGTCCCCAATTGTCAACCAAAGCCTGTGATACTCTAAGCAGATGGATTCCTTATAAAGATAAATATTGAAATGAGCTTGATATCTGTCAAAATGACAGATGGGAGCTGCAACAAAATATGTGGATTGCAAAGTTCCTTCTGTTTGCTTTGTTCAGGATTCCATTTATTCAGCCAGCCATTCCTTCTTCTAAGAGGTTCCCTTTCATGCTACAGATATTCAGGATTTTAAGACCAAGAGAGATCTTGATGTGTTTTCGATTGTTGTTGGGTTTTTTTTTGGCATTTGTTGCTGCTGTTGCATGTCCAAGCATATCAATTATTCCTTATTGTTTCTTGAATAATTCTTTTGGGCTACAATTCCATCAACACAATCTTTCATGAATTAAAAACTGCATCAGTGGCAGTAGATGACCAAATGTTAACATCAAAGAACACCAAGGTTAAAATTACTTTCTCAGATACAGCATTAAAGCAGTGCTAGCCTTAATTAGTAAAGTATTTTTCTAATGCTCAATAAACCCCACGGTTATTGCTCTGTACTTCTTTGTTATTCAGAGTAATATTATGCAAGTGGGTCTTTGGTCTTGTATGGTAAACTAAAAATAACTGCTGCCCGTACCTCCTTTCATTTAGCTTAGCTACTCTGCCAATGCATGTTTAGATACTATATTTTCTCATGCACTTGTATTGCATGAAGCCGGGTGGCACAATGGGTTAAATCAGACCTGGGCAATTGCCGGCCCTCCAGGTGTTTTGGACTTCAAATCCCAGAAATCCTAACAGCTGGTAAACTCGCTAGGATTTCTGGGAGTTGAACTCCAAAACCCCTGGAGGGCCGGCAATTGCCCAGGTCTGGGTTAAACCCTTATGCTAGCTGGACTGCTGACCTGAAGATTGAGTTGCTGACCTGAAGGTTAAAATCCATGAGACAGGATGAGTTCCCGTCTGTCAGCTCTAGCTTGTGGGGACATGAGAGAAACCTCCCAACAGGATGGGCAACATCTCTGTAGATGGCCAATTCTCTCACATCAAAAGTGACTTGCAGTATGTTCTCAAGTTGCTTCTGACACAATAAAAATGCACTGGTATTGCTGAGCAGCATAATCACCACAATCACCTTCAAACACTTCCAATTTATGGCAACCCTAAGGTGAACATATCTAGGGAATTAAAGCGGAATTGCACATGTTTTTCACTAGATTGCTAATACTTGGACAGTATGCACATGTAAAAAGGCTACTACTTTGTGAGAATGGGATAAAGAAACCATTTTGAAGCGTCATTGCATGGAGTCTGAAATAGAGGCATTATTCAAGGGGGGCAGGGGGGCAGACCACATTGAGTGAAACCATCAGAGGAGTAGACACCAAAAAGGTCTCAGCAGAGACTTATTATTTCTTATAAAAATATCCTGGTAGTTTAATCTCAAAGACATTTTAATCAGCCAAGTTTACATGTACTGTGTCGATTTTTCTATGATGATTTACTTTAGGCACCTTCCAAGGCACACACACTTTGGTCAGAGCTGTCATTATTACCTAGTTACAATGCTGCTTCGAATCAAGTGGATTTGTCCACATCTGCTACAAGTATGTGTTGTTTTCCTTGCACTTAATTTTTTCTAGTCACTGATTTTGCCAGATTTTCTGGTATTTTAGCATATGGTTTTGAAGAGGAGGGATGGCACCATGAATTAGTGGCTGCTACAGCCTCTGGAGTTATGAAACACAGTAAATAGGGGCAATTCGCCCCTCTCAACCATCAATGGTGTCCAAATGGGGGATTTCAAGATAATATAATTTATTTGCTAAAAACAACAACTAAAAATCAAGAGAGATGAGAAAACAAAAATATTTTTCATGGTTTCTATGAAATGTAGCCTTTCAAAAGTTAACAGTATTTTGATGCATGAGAATTATTTTCACCAATTATTTTAAAAATCTTTTTGCCAAGCAGATTTTTCGTATAATAAAAAGATCTGCTGTAGCACTATTTTACTCAAAATTGTTTAGCATATGAAGTGGCAAGTGTTAAGCAAATTCATTCATTTGACCAGCTCAGTTTCTAATCAGCCATGGGTAGCTCACCCTTATTATTAGCCCACACCATCCGATTATCACATCTTTTTCCTCTCTCTTTTTTGCCTACACTGCATTAATCATCTCCTTTCCTTTAATCACCTGATGCTTTTATCAGCTACGGTTAATCCTGCTGAATCATATTGCTTAAATTGGGAATGTGGGTTTCACCTGAAGGTTGAGATGATTAAAAGAGAAGGTTAATTGATCTGTTTGTTGCATTAGTCTCACATTTTACACCAGAGACCTGGAGTCAAGGTTATATCTGTAAAATAGGTAGGTATGTGTGTGTGTGTATCCACACTCATTCATCTTACATTTCCTTCACCTCCACAATTAACATACATGTCTTACCTAGTTCACACTTTGCCAGCTTGCATTGTAGAGTGACTGAATATTCTCCTCTTTCCCTTCTCTTCCTCTCTTCTCCTTTTCTGAGTAATTTAACCTAATACACATTACAAACAAGGCCTCACCTCTGAGGATGCTTGCCATAGATGCAGGTGAAACGTCAGGAGAGAATGCCTCTAGAACATGGCCATATAGCCCGAAAAAACCAACAATGCACAAACGCATAGTTGCCAATGGCAATTTGTTTGTCATATCTTATGTGTTATTGGGCTTGGCCTCATGTAAGCCACCCCAAGTTCCCTTGGAGAGATGGGTGCGGGGTACAAAGTTAATGAATAAATAAAAATATTCCTTAGGACTGTCATCAGTCAACATTTCGTGCAGTGACCTGGCCCAGGTGGACTTAGGGTGCTAGATTACAATGCATTATGGTGTGTTGTTTAATATCTGACCTTCCTACCAATGTGGGGCCCATGGTGGCTCACAATAAAATAAAACATATTTATTCTACGGTGTGCCTCTGGTCCAAGTATAGTCAAGATGAAACAAAATCACTATTATCTGTAGTTTCAAGTATCTATCTATGGACTGCCTTGGAAGATACTTCTGCTCCCAGATTTGGGGGTTCTGTGAATTTCTGGAAGCATTAACATTATCCCAAAGATTATATTTCTGAAGGGAAGAAATATATTTTGTGTGTGGTAGTTGTCAGGGTGCATGTTCTCGCCCCCTTCCCTTACGCCACCTGTGACCTATCTTCAGAACTCAGAAACGTTACTGGTTTTTTTGGTAACATTTAGAATTTTTTAGCCATGAAGCCCATTTGTCTTTTTTCTCTTTAATATGCACATTCTTCATTTTGGGGATACACCACCACCATGTATGCAGATATGCGGATATGAAAAAATGGCACACCACCTTCTCCAACATGAGTTAAAGAGCATGGGGATGGATGGAGAATTTGTCTCTACATATTGTTATTTCCTGTGAGGTGTGTATTTCATATTTGCTGAAATGTTATGGAAAGACATTTGTACTCAGCAAGACATTTGTGTTTTACACGTTTCTTCTAGAAGCTGTATAACAAAATAAAAGATATATGGGTCAGTGCATGCCTTGGATTTTTTTGGTGCAGCACTTGCGAGATTGCTCCTTAAGAATGTATGTGGTAGAGTAGATGTCTGAATGTTTCTACAGATGGCAATGTGCATATGGTGATCCAGGCTATGGTCATCTCAAGATTGGACTACTGTAACGCCCTCTACATTGGCCTACCTTTGTCGGTGATCCGGAAGCTTAAGTTGGTGCAAAATGCAGCTGCTCGGCTTCTTGCAGGAGTCTCAATGAGATGTCACATAACACCAATCCTACTGCAGCTACACTGATTACCAATCGAGCACCGGATCACTTTGATGGTACTTACCTTCAAGGCCTTATATGGCCTAGGGCCAATGTACCTGAGGGACCACCTCACCCCCTATCAACCCCAGAGATTGCTCCATTCTGGGGACAAAGATCTATTGACTGCCCCTAGTTTTAAGACCTTGCGTCTAACAGCAACTAGACACAGAGCCTTTACAGTAGTGGCACCATCTCTCTGGAACACTCTGCCACCTGAAGTTCGTGCTTGTGGAATTTATTAGCTTTCCACAGGGCATGTAACATACACCTGTTTCAGCAGGCTTTTGAGTTCTGTTAATGCTGTTTTTAGAGCTGTTTTAGAATTGTTTTAGATACCAGTTGCTCTTGTAAGCCACTCCGAGCCCTCGGGGAGTAGTGGCATATAAGCTTGAATAATAAATAAATAAATAAATAAATAAATAAATAATAGCACCAACAGGGAGAAGGACACATTGATTCTCCGTCTTGTCATTCTGGCCTTCCTAACATGCAGTTTTATTAAGAAGAGAGCATTTGTTTGCATTTTCATCCTCCAATATGTGTACTCCAGATGTATTGAGTGACAATTTCCATCATCCCCAACCAGCAGACCACTAGTGCATTTCGTATAAGAAGGCTCATGCAAAAAATCTCTTTCACATACTAAACTCTTATCGTCTCAGGAGTGCAGTGCTGTATAATTTCATTTCTGAACTCGTAAGTTAATAATAATAATAATAATAATATCAACAACATTATTTTTATACCCCGCCTCCATCTCCCCAAAGGCACTTGAGGTGGCTTACACATGGGACAAAATGTTCACAGATCAAAGCAAAAACATTAAAAACAAAAAAATATGATTAAAATAAAACAGGAAAACATAACAATCAGATAAAACATAATTAAATAAAACATTATGTTATAAAAACAGCAACCTTAAAACTCTTAGTATTTCTGGCTATTAGTATTTCTGGGACCGGGTATGGAATACTGCAAAACAGCATATTATAGTGCCAGGGGATTGGAAGTGTGGAGAACAGGGTACTATCTGGTGGGCTAGGGACTGAGCATTTATAAGTAGGGACTAGTCATTCCCAAATCCTTATTGGAACATCCTGGTTTTTATGTCTCTACAAAAGAAGGGCAATGTAGGGGCTTGCCCAATCTCCCAGGGAGAGTTGCCACTACCGAGAAAGCCCTCTTCCTTGTCCCCACCAGCTGTGCTCGTGACAGTGGTAGGAGTGAGAGAAAGGCGTCCCTAGTGGATCTTAAAGCTCACACCAGTTTATAGGGGGAGGTGCGGTCACGAAGATAGGTGGGGCCCAAACCATTTAGTGCTTTGTAGGTCATAACCTGAACCTTGAACTGGGACCGGAAACTTATCAGTAGCGAGTGGAGCTGCTTTAGTAGGGGTGTCATGCACTCCCTATAATTAGCTCCAGTTTGAAGCCTGGCTGCCGACCTTTGCACTAACTGCTATTTCCAGACCATCTTTAAAGGCCCTCTATGGAGGTGAAAAGATCTGGATACAAAAGTTTTAAATAATAAATAAATACATTCACATGGACACTTTTCCAGAGCAGCCATGTGGATGCTGTCATAGCTGCTCCACTTCTAATCATTACTTGCTCTGAAGGAAAACCAGGACTTCTTTGTATTTAGCCAGAAGGTAGCTGAAGGCTCCTTGCAAATGGAAGTAGCCAAAGGCAAATTGTGAGGTCTCATGACACAGCCTTGCCCCCCAATAAAGAAATAAATAAATAAAGGCTCAAATACAGTGGAGCCAGTAGATTGGTGGAAGGGGCTTGGAATATGACATGTGCTCTTTTATTTAGGCATTTCTTTCACTCGAGATGCCGAGACAAGAGATGCTAATTTCCCAAAACATGTCCAAAGAGAGTTAAATGTCAATATGTTTACATCTTTTAAAGTATAGCCTTGTTATTAAAAAGCTGCACATACCACACCGCTCTTTCTGCACACTCAGTTTACAAGTGCTCCTAATGGGATATCTTCTTGAGTTAAGAAGGATGACATTCAGAGCAGAATGATAATGAAAATATTTCTTACATTCTATAAGGATAGACAGTTGAAGCAGAGAGGTTTGTGGAAGGTAAACTTAAAAAAACTGTAAATGTCTACTTTATCAAATGTATAAAATATTAATCTCTTTGTTATGTATAAATTCTCTCTCTCTCTCTCTCTCTCTCTCTCTCAGAGTATGGAAAGACACATACTTTTAGTTCATGGCTTTTTAGCTTCACAGATATAATTTTCCTTCCCTTTGTGTGTATACACAAAGCCTACACTAGATAAGCATCATTGTCCAATTTGAGCTAAATATAACTTCTGAATATAGCTGAGAGTTGTAGGTGACCAGAAGTGATTGTCTGCCTCTTTCTCTTCAAGGCCCACCTTTTTAGGCTAGACCTGAGTAAATGACTGGTCTTATCAATTAGATTATTTAGCTCACTATGTGAGTATTATTGATTTTAAGAACATCAGAGCAGAATCACACTTTCTAGCATGAGCTGCTGCCTGAAACTGGAAAAATGAGATTGCACCTTAGGGCTTGTCTCTATAAGCCAGGGGTCCTCAAAGTTTTTAAACAGAGGGCCAGGTCACAGTCCCTCAAAATGTTGGAGGGCCAGATTATAATTTGAAAAGAGCATGGAATTCCTATGCACACTGCACATATCTTATTTGTAGTGCAAAAAACCCTTAAAAACAATACAACAATTAAAATGAAGAACAATTGTAACAAACTTATTAGTATTTCAATGGGAAGTGTGGGCCTGCTTTTGGCTGATGAGATAGGACTGTTGTTGTGTGCTTTCAAGTTGTTTCAGACTTAGGTTGACCATGAGCGAGTACCTGGTAAATGACTTTGGAGGGCTGTATCCGGCCCTCAGGCCTTAGTTTGAGGACCTTTGCTGTAAGCAATGGAGTGAGTGATGTGTGCTGAGTGCTACACTGAAAGACTATGGATATGTCCAGCTGTATGGCCTTTGGTAGAAAATGCTGTTGGTATGTCCATTCTGTGGGATCTCGGGTTGGCTTAGACAGAAATGCTATGTTTAAAAAACCTCTTACACCAGGAGGTACATATTGTGGTTTAAAAGCATTATTTTACCAAGTGGAAATACACAAACACCAAGTGGTGAGGTAATTCAAAAGCACTTTAGTGGTGAGTGTGGAGAATGTGACATGTCATTGGAGTGTCCCTCTGCATTGCTTCATTTTCTCATGGCCATAATACTAGTCATTTACTTCCTGTGATGAAATAGAGGAAAGCTCTGGCTGCAAAGCCATAACTGCCTTCTTTTTGCTTCATTTAAAATTAACAACAATAATAAATAAATAAAACTGCAGATTTTTTTCCTGCTAATTCCAGGCATTTATAAGAATTTCTCCTCCTGATTAGGCATTTCCATACTGTTTGCTGATTTTCCTTCATTTTCTTGCAAACTTTCAAGCAATGTGTTGGAATCAAACAGATGCAAACTGTAATCTGAATTGGTTTGGCAACAAGAAATATCTTCTCCCTCTCAGAATACACAAACCAGGAAAAGACTTGAAATTGCAAAATACATCCCTCCTTTTTATTAATTGAAATAATCAATTTTGCAAAACAGCCAGGCACTAAAAAAACATGAGTTTGTGCAAGTTTCCCAATGAGAAGTCTGCCATATTTACTTTAAAAAAATAATATTTAAAGTGTTTTAAAAGATACTGCTTGTGAACTTGGAAAAGTACATAATTGCAAAGCCGTACCCTCCGATCTGATCCAGACTCCAAATCAGAATAGAAATACGAAAATTTTAATCACTGTTCCTTGATTTAAGCTGTTTATATTTTAATGTAAGTTGTTTCTTAAAGATGATGGAATATGTTCAAGACCATCCCATCCCAAACACAGCACATCTAAACAGGATCAACCATAGCTAGCATTTCAGTGGGAAACCATCAGATAATACCAAGAGTCTCCACATAAAGCTAGAAAAGAATGGAAACCATGGAAAAACCATGGAAAACCATCTCCAGTCATAATGACAAACCTGGAACAGATGGATGAATGTTCTGAATCACTATAAGGCAGCATCTTACATTGCTCCCTCCTGGATAATCTCGAGTCTCGGCAAAAACATGTAAGGAACAGAAGGAGGGAGATTTGCTATGAGATGTCATTTTCCCTTTAGTTCCTTGTTTTAGATGCTTTTACCTCCCTTTGCGTGGTGCTTGGAGTCTTGGCCCTTGCCAACAGGTGAAAGCAGCTGTTGTCACCTGTATTGCAGTGAGGAGTCAGCCTACGAGAGAAAAACAGCACTCTTTACACCTCTGAGAAGTGCACAGAAAAAGAAAGAACAACAGTTATTTTGTTTGTTTGCTGTGTTGACTGAATGTAGGAAGAATGTACTGACCTATGATGTTAGTACAAAAGGGCTTTAAAGTGGACAGCTCTTCATCTCTGCCTCCTGCAGAATTCACACACATACATGCATGCCAGGACTATCACCTAGGATAGTTTGAGACCTCATGAGAACCATTACAGCTATGGGCCTGTCTTACTTAATCTTCAGTTCAACAATGTGAGATGACATCTATTGAGGTTAATATTCTATACTTTTTAGAGAACAATGATGGGGGTCAGGAAATTAGAACATATATATGTTCTCCATCACTTGCACTGAGTGCCTGAATGCACAGCATGATTAAGGATCTCATCAGATGGCCCTTACAAATCCAGGGGACAGTGGGGGAAATTGTGGGGCAGTGTCATGTTGCGTTCTGTTACAGTTGGGATCCGTGATTTCCCTTCCCACATTTCCCACTTTCCCACGCGTCTTATTCTCCTCCAGCAGTTATCTTATAAGGAGTTGGATGTACACCCAACTTCTCCGAGTTCAATTTCTATGCACTGCTGGCATGCTGCAGGCATGGAGCTTCACCAGATGTAGCTCCAGGGGGCTCTGTGCCAGCAGCACAGAGAAGTGGAGAGAAGATGCTTCTCTGGCCCAATGTGATGATGTCATTTAATGTTTACATGGTCATCTTTACATCATGAATGGTTATCTGAAGGATCATCTGTGCTTTTATGAATATCCTCAAGCTATAAGATGGGCTTATATAACTACCCAAAATTTCTGTTAGGCCGATGAGCACAAGAGACAGGGTCTTTTCTCTGGTGGCCTCTTCTTTGTAAAATGATCTGTTCTGGAAAATGTACATGGCTTCCTCCTTAATTGTTTTTTTTACTGGAATAGAATTATCTCTCTGTGTGTGCATGAGCGTTCCCAACTTTCTTAAATGAAAGTAGGGCTCTTCTTGGTTTGCATTGGTGTGTCTTTTAAAAATGTTTTATGTTGATTTAATCAACAATATTTTATACTTCATTGTCCTTTTTTTAAAATTTTGTGAACTGCCTCAGAAAGTCTGTCTCAAAAGGCGGTGTAGAAATATTTGAATTACATTACAAATACGAGGCTTACTAATTGCTTGATTTGCTCAGGTATTAAATACAAGTGATCTGATTGCTGACAGTGGAGTGTTATTTGCATATGCCAAGTGTTTTAATTACTTCTGCCCAGTGCTTGTCTTGCAAGGTTTGTACTGTTGAAGAAGAAGGCAAATATAATAAACTAGCATAGTTGGCGTAGCTCATAGCACAGAGCCAAATATGGAAAGGTTAATAAAGTACACATTTAACAGCCCCAAAATGATCATATCATCACTGGTTAATGCTTAAAGCAACATAGGAATTAGAGATTTTTTAAAAAAGAAAGACTCTGGAACTTATATTCTGATCAGAGCAATTTGCCTTTTCAGTTCACAAATATGCTTGAGTGTGTCTTCAAATTGTCTGCTAACTTAATAGCATACTCTTGAATTTCATAGGGTTTTCTTAGGCAAGGAATACAATGTAGTTTTCTCAGTTCGTTGCTCTGAGATATCGCCTACAGCACCTGATATTTATTGGCAGTCTCCTGTCCAGGTACCAACTAAGGCTGATCTAACATAGCTACCAAGATTAAATGGCATTGAGTGCCTGTAGAGCATTTTGGCCATATTTCACAAATGTTAGCCATTGGGATGTTGTTCTGAAGCTTATGAGTGGAGATGCTTTCTAAACCATAGCCCTATGCACACCTATTTAAGAAGTAAGTTACATCTCTAGGATGGAGGACCACCGCCCCCCAAAGATACTACTCTACTGTGAACTCGCCACGGGTCAGCGCAAGAGAGGCACCCCCAAAAAGAGATATAAGGACTCCCTGAAACAACATCTCAGACTCGGCCAGATTGATCATCAACAATGGTCTACCCTGGCCTCACATCGGGAGGCATGGAGACGCACTATCCACAATGCTGTGGCCTCTTTTGAGAAGACATGCTGAACAGGTCTCGAAGAGAAATGACAACACAGAAAGAACCGCAACTTGGAAACAACATCACCCAAGGAGACTTTCTGCTGTGCTTTCTACAACTGAACTTGCCTATCTCAGATTGGCCTTTTTAGTCATCAACACACTTGTAAAAAGCATGGGATGAGTCCTTCCTAAGAATCTTAGTTCATGAAGTAATGCCAAGAGAGAGACAATTGAAAGCAATGGTTCTTGCCAGTTGTAGCTACTGGCTTACATAGCAGGGATGCAATAAATCCACTCTAGGGTTTAGTCTGAGTTTTCAAAGAAGCTATTAAAATGCTGAACCTACTTGGGGAATAGAGTTCACCACTTTGGATGGAATTTTAAAAGTGCAGTCTTAATGTGAAGCCATGAATTCAATGTGGATTCAATATATTGATATAGGAATGACCAGCTGCCACTATTTCTGTGGATGCACCAATATTGGGATATCCATTTAAACTTCAGGATAGATTTTTTGGTTGTGTAAGATCAATATTTAGGTGGCAAGTAAGAATGCAGAGAAGGGCAGCCTCAAATCCTTTCAGGCATTCAGTGCCTTCTTGATTTAATATCCAATATGATTCCATTGCTACCATTTCACTCATGTGAGCTGACAAAGCACACAGCAGTCCCCAGTGTCGTCTTTTCTTTTTATTATTATTATTAAAATGGATCAGGCCTTGAATTCTTCCTGATATTGCAGTGATCTATCACATTTCTTTGTGTGCAACCGTCTTTTGTCACCTGGGAGTCTGTTCATGGGATTACAAATGCTATAGAGATGTGGGGGATAACAGGAGGGAAGGAGTAGGAAGAAAGGACGGGTAAACCTTCAGCTCCTTTGTGAGTGGCACAAATATAAAAGCAGAATGCCTGTACTTGGGTTTTCCTCATTATTGGGGGTGGGTGCAAAAGAAAGAAAAAGAAATGGACAAGGTAATGTTCCAAGTGCAGCCATGAATATGTGTCCCTCTGTGTTGAAAACCACGGTGGACTTGACAGTCCTCTGAGCTTCATGACAACCCTTTCTAATAGATATTCCTTTAACCCCTCTCTCGTGTTGCAGTGAAAAATGCAGATACACATAGGCACTCACACATACCACCCAATACGTATTCCTCAGAGGTTCTTGAGAATGTTTATGCCAATGGCAAAAATCTTATTTTGACATTTTAACACAATGAAGCTGAGAAGCAGAGCTTCAAGCAACCTGAGGCTCCCTTTCACTCTTCTCCACCCTCCCTTCTCTCACGCATCTTAGACATTCAGATATTCCAGAAAAGGCTGTTAGGAGGATGAATATTTTCTTTCTTATTCTGTTTAACTCCATGACGAAGAAAAATAGAGGAACCCTATTAAAGAAGGATTCACTCTAGATAAAAAGGTAGGCTGGGAAGAAAATCTATCCTTGGGAGAGAAAATACTGATTCAAATGGAGAAAAAAAGAGTGAGTAAAATATACAAATTCATTCTTTCGAACAAACATGAAAAACAGCCAGTAAAAGAATACGTACATGGATAAATGAAAGGACAATATAGGCTATAATATACCTCGAGAGGGTTGGGAAAGACTATGGAGACACACCTGGAAATTTAACTATGCCTTCTCTTTAAAAGAAAACCAAATGAAACTCCTTTATAGATGGTATATTACTCCAGTGCAATTAGCTAAGATATATAAAAATGGAAACAAATTATGCTGGAAATGCCAAAAGGACAGAGGGATGTTCTTCCACCAATGGTGGACCTGTGGTGTGATTAAAAAATTCTGGAAAAATGTACAGGACCTCATTCATGAAATTATGCACATTACGGTGGATTTAAAACCTGAGCTATTTCTTTTAAATATTATAGAAGCTAAACAAATGGGAAAAGAGGTGGAGAAACTACTTTGTTATATAGCTACTAGGCATGAGAAAAAAGTTATGAAAATGAAAAGAAATCGGAAGGGATTCGTATGTATGGGACTTTCAAGTTTATACGGATCTCAAGGCCAATCCCGGAAGTGGACTTTCTTTTTCGCACTCCCTGGGCCCAAAATTTCGTTAGATTATTAAATATTTCGGATGCCCCCAACAGGAAAATTTCCCCCTCCAAAATAGCTTTGCAGACATAACTCACAGTCAAATCAAGGCCTTTCCATGCTTGAAGCCTAATTAGAGTGAAAGGCCTCTTCCAGGAAGTGAAAAAGGAGCCGGAAACCATAGAGAGATCCAGATCGGCACTCCTAGAGGGGCTGGAGGACTAAGGAAAAAAGTGATTTAAACACCCAGGAAGGGGGTTTAGATAGAAGGACAGAGTAGAAGGATATAAGAACTGCTGAGAGAAGGGCAGCAGGAGTGAAAAGAGCACGGAGAGGAGAAGGAAGAGTTCAGAATCAAGAAAAGCCATAGAGTTCAAACGGAGGTCCTAGACTGCTATGGTAAAACTGAATGGGAAAAAGCTGGAGTGAGGAGAACTCTACAGGTTAGCAAGGCCTGCACCAGAGGTATTTAATAATATTAATAATAATATATAAATGCTTTATATCCCTGCAAGGAAACCAAGGGAAATGTTGCCCCTTGGTTTGCCTGTGCTTAAAACAGTGTCAGTCCTGTTTCCCTGCTTTGCCTACTTTAGAACTACTAACGAATTTCATTAGTAATTACGTTAAATTTTAGAAATTTTTGGAATTTTTTTTGTAAGTCTTTCTATTACTAATAAAAAAAATCCCCCCATTAGATTTTCGATTCCCTATTTTTGGGTTCGAAACCATGCCTAATAGCTACGGTGGCCAGAATTGTTATGGCTAGACATTGGAAGAAGAGAGACGTCCCCGATGAAAAAGAACTATTATATAAATTGCTAGAGATTGCTGAAATGGACAGATTGACCCACTTGTTGAGAAGATCTACAGTTAATCATTTATTTTGGAAATATGGAACCCCTTTGTTGCGTATATTAAGAAAAAAGAAAATATAAATTTAAGGGGTTTTTGGATTTAGCTGATATAAGGATATTTAAGAGATATGGATGTTATACCATTGGGTGAAGTTAACCTGTTTTTGTTTGTTTTTTAATATGTTATGTGAATCCCTGTGTCGAATCCCCCCAATATCCTTTCCCTTTTGTTCTAGCCATCTTGTCCTTCCCCTCACTTTCTCCCCCTCCCCTGCCCTTCTCTCCCTTCCCCCTCCTATAACTGTATGTAACTGTATGTGTATTGTGATTGTTATTATTGTTTTGAGCCAATAAAAATCCTTTTTTTTAAAAAAAGAAAGAAAAATAGAGGAACCCTTTTTTACAGATGCCAATTGGAATTTTCAGCAATGATGACGGAAGAGGATACCCTGGTAGCTACGAGGGATATCCCACTATGTGCCTTCAAATTATATAGCCAACTGCCTTTAATACTAACCAAAAATGGAGGGACAGTATTTACCTTAGCACATTCACATAATAAATGGGGGACAAAAGGCAAACTACAAGGCTTGGCCCCAAATGGCCAAGGGAAATAGTGTTCACATACACTCTCACTCATAGATAGCAACAGCACCTAAATCTTTGCAGCCTTTCCGGCGATAGAGCATAGGGCACAGGTTTCCATTTCATTGCTATTAGAACTGGCAAGGTAGCTTATCATGGAGCTTTCCATACACTCAGAAAGATTGCGGCCCACTTTTTTGTTGTAGTTTGACCTGTTTGTAAGATGATAATGCTGCCTTTTCAGCCATGTCCCTTTGTTGATCCCATATTCCAGTTTTTTCATGTTAACTAGCAAAGGCAAAGTTACCTTTGCAACAGAAAAACTCCTAATGGGAAAATGCATTTAATGCGTATTTCCCTCTCATAAGCAAAGTGGAGTGCTCAGTTGGAAACTTCAGCTGCTCAGATGAGAATTCTTTGTTTTGCTGTCTGTGCACAATGTACAGAGATGGCATAGACATCCACTCTTTAGTCTGAAAACAGAATTCATAACCTTTGGCTACAAAAAACCTCTTCTAAATGAAATGATAAAACAGATGCACAATTGCATCCAGTTGAAACCTAGAGGGGCTTAATGTGTAAATAATTGAAAAGGTCTGATACTCTCTCCAAGAAGATAGACACTGGCATGTGTGCAAACAAGCCAATACATCACTCAGAAGGAGAGAGTATTTCGGAATTTTGACTCAACAACAAAAGTCCCTCAAGCATTTCAGCACAACCCAACAGAGCTAAGCAGAATTAATTAGGAAGTGTAAGACAGCACTAGGCCTGTAGAAGACAATCCTGTGAAACTTTTTTTTTACTTTTTAGCTGAAAAGTTTATATAGTATTGCCATATAACCTGATTCTGAAAAACATTGCTGCTGTGGCTGCAGTTGTACGATACATCTCATTTCTGTCTAAATCCAAAGAAGCCATTTTGGTGCTAAACCGATATCTATTGACAAAAGTGTACTTGATGAGACTGAACACATTTAAGCTGAATCCAGACAAGACAGAAATACTCCTGAGATCAAAAACTGGGTTAAGAAACATGGATTCATTCTCTGCTAGATGGTGTTACATTGTCCCTGAAGTCTCAAGTCCACAGAATCAACAAATCTCACAGAGAGGAGGAAATCTAGAATAAGTTGGAAAATAATGATGCAATCGCCGTTCATGAAGCAATCTCATTACTTCAACCCTGTGTGCCCCAAATATGAAAGATGAAACAAAAAATCAAGGAGAACATATTGCCTATTTACAGCAAAGAAACTAGCATATTACTCTAAGAAGCAAATAATAATTATTTATTTATCGTATCAGGAGCGAATCAATTTGAGATAGAATTCTATTTGAGATAGAATGCCAAGTTTTTAAACTTGATGCTATTAAATGTTATTTGACCAGTAGCTGGCCACTTGGAGTGCCTCTAGTGTTGCTATAAGAAGGTTCTCCGTTGTGCATGTGGCAAGGCTCAGGTTGCATTGTAGTAGGTGGTCTGTGGTTTGCTCTTCTCCACACTCGCATGTCATGGACTCCACTTTGTAGCCCCATTTCTTAAAGTTGGCTCTGCATCCTGTGGCCAGCTTCTGGTCAAAGGACATTTAGTATAATGCCAAGTTTTTAACTTTATTTGTGTTTTTAAACACATTACAACTTTACCCTCAATTCGCTTCTGACACGATAAATAAAGCTGAACTAACATTATGTGGGGACACTCATTTATAGCACCATTTAGGAAAAAAAAGAGTATGGTGTGCCTTAATTTGTGTCAGGTCTGGTGTGAGGAACATTTGATGCTCTGGATGGTTTAGTCTACAGTTCCCATCAGTTTCTTCACATGTAGCCAAAAGTGGGAGTTGCAGTCCAAAATATCTGGAGGGCCAAAAGCCCATTTCTACATTCCTGGCATAATGATGAATTGAAAATTCAGATGTTTAATTTAATGTAATTTAATTATTCGATTTCTTGGCCGCCACTCCCAGATGGCTTGGGGCGGCTCACAAATCGCAGCAGAATACTGTATACCTTAATAAGGCGGAATGTTTGTATGTATGTATGTATGTGTGCGGAGGGCGGAAGGGCGGATATGTGGCAGCTATTTTCATAAAGTCCTTTGATTGGCCAGCCTCGCCACTCCAAAATTCTAAGGCACCAGACATAGGGCATTGATTGCCACTGATTAGCCAGCATCCCAGAATCCAGGCCTCTACATTCAAACAACAGGATTTGGATATGTGGCAGCTATTTGCATAAAGTCCTTTGATTGGCCAGCCTCGCCACTCCAAAATTCTAAGGCACCAGACAGAGGGCATTGATTGCCACTGATTAGCCAGCATCCCAGAATCCAGGCCTCTACATTCAAACAACAGGATTTGGATATGTGGCAGCTATTTGCATAAAGTCCTTTGGCCAGCCTCGCCACTCCAAGATTCTAAGGCACCAGACAGAGGGCATTGATTGCCACTGATTAGCCAGCATTCCAGAATCCAGGCCTCTACATTCAAACAACAGGATTTGGATATGTGGCAGCTATTTGCATAAAGTCCTTTGATTGGCCAGCCTCGCCACTCCAAAATTCTAAGGCACCAGACAGAGGGCATTGATTGCCACTGATTAGCCAGCATTCCAGAATCCAGGCCTCTACATTCAAACAACAGGATTTGGATATGTGGCAGCTATTTGCATAAAGTCCTTTGATTGGCCAGCCTCGCCACTCCAAAATTCTAAGGCACCAGACAGAGGGCATTGATTGCCACTGATTAGCCAGCATCCCAGAATCCAGGCCTCTACATTCAAACAACAGGATTTCTTCCCACTGAGGGGAAAAAAATGCACCATCAACATTCACTCCCCACTTGGCTCTGTGAAAACAAAATGGATTCCTGTTTTCTCCTCCCCCTCAGCTTTTAGAATACGGCTGCCTGCCATTCCGCCTTTTAAAGTTACCAATTACCAGCAGAGCAGGCCAGAACATTACCGGCCCCAAAAGAGAGTTTAGGACAGGATGGGCCACGAATGATGGGATTTGCACTACCTTCACCCAATTCACTTCCCAGAAAACACTGTAGCCCCTACAAATCACAAACCAGGCCCCAAATTTACAGTAAGGCTTCATTAACTTGATTTCCCTGACTAGGCCTCAGTTAATGGGACATTGTGTATGGCCTGAATTAACAGTAACCAAACTTGGCACATTGAGCCCCAATGACCCATGATTCATTCTACTACAGTTTGGAGTAGGGAGGAGCATGGATGATGGGACTTGAAGTACCATCACAGGTTATTAGATTTGTAGTACTTTCAAACTCTTCATTCCCCACAGACCAAGGCGGCCCTGAACCACAAGACCAAACTTGGCACACAGTACCCCCATGACCCACACTCCATCCTACTGCAGTTTAGAGGAGGATGGACCATGAAGGATGGGATTTCAAGTACCTCCATTCACTTCCCAAGCCCGCTGCAACCCTCATCCAGTGCATAATCATGACCACACTTGGCACAAAAGCTCCCATGACCCAATGGACATCCTGATGCAGTTTGGAGGGCGGACCACAGATGGTGGGACTTGAAGTACCTCCACTCATTTCACCAGACCATTGCCAACCTCATCCAAACACTGATCAAGACCAAACTTGGCTCACAGAGCCCCCATAACTCATTCTACATTCTGGTGCAGCATTGAGGAGGATGGACCACGAATGATGGGACTTGAAGTACCTCCACTCACTTCCCAAGACTGTTGCGACCCTCATTCAATGACTAATGAAGACCAAACTTGGCACACAAAGCCCTCATGGCCCACTCTACATCCTGGTGCTGTTTGGAGGAGGGTGGACCATGGATGATGGGACTTGAAGTACCTTCACTCACCTTCTGAGACTACTGTGACCCTCATCCAATGAATGATCAACACCAAACATGGCACTAAGAACCCCCATGACCCACTCTACATCCTGGTGCTGTTGGGAGGGGGATGGACCATGGCCAATGGGACTTGCAGTAGCTTCACTAACTTCCTGAGACCACTGCAAGCCACATACACATCTAATAGGAACCAACCTTGGCACACAATGCCTTCCTCAAATAACCCGGGCACCGCCGGGTCCTCAGCTAGTAAAATATAAAAAACTAAGACCATCTTAGGTTACAAAAGCCTGTTGGAATAACCAGATCTTTCAGGTCTTCCGGAACGCCAAAAGGTCTCAGAGAGACCTAATCACCGGCGGTAGTGAGTTCCAGAGCGTGGGGGCAATGATAGAGAAAGCCCTTCTCCTTGTTGAGGTAAGGTGGTATAATTTAAAACTTGGGATGAAGAGAAGATCCTGATCTTCTGATCTCAGCGATCTCATGGGACAAAATGGGATAAGGTGGTCCCTCAGGTACACTGGCCCCAGACCATATAAGGCCCTAAAATGTTGGGTTGTTGTAGGTTTTTCGGGCTATATGGCCATGTCCTAGAAGCATTCTCTCCTGACATCTATGACAAGCAAACTCATAACCTCTGAGGATGCCTGCCATAGATGCAAGTGAAATGTCAGGAGAGAATGCTTCTGGAACATGGCCATATAGCCCAAAAAACTACAAGAACTCAGTGATTCCAGTCATGAAACACTTTGACAATAAATTCAGAGGTTCTCTGGGAAATCTGTAAACATATGATTACTTGCTCAAAGCCAGCCAAACCTGACATTACCTGGGATGACCTTTTCATTTGACACCATTTGAAGACTCTTACCAAGAAAACTAGGGGAGCACATCATTAATCCGAGTTTGGATAAATGAACTTGGCTGCAGTCCTCCAACAACATCACAATGGCTTTATAGTCTGGATTAGACCCATTGAAGCCCATGGATTTCTTCATGAGCATTTGTACCAGGATGTTAGCTTTTTTGGTATGTGATATAGATAACTGTAGCAGGAAGCCTGCTCTACTTGAAGGTACCTCAAGCTCAGAATCTACACATTTTTTTAAAAAAAACAAATTCTTTGAATGTAACAATGATGAAGCATTCATTGCAAGCTAAAGTTGGTCTCTGGTTGGCTGGCAAAGGAGGCAAAGTGCCCTCGGAGATAGCAGTCATTTGTACAAGACCAGCTGCTGGGTTGAAGAGAGTCAAGCAGACTGATACGGCGGAACATCTGACATTCAGCACCTGCCCTCGTTTTAATTCATTTTACATTTCTAGGAAAGAGAAATCTGCAGAGAGACATTTATTCAATCTTCCTGCTCTGTTTCAAGCTACCCAGGTCATGGCTTTGTATAATCTGACTGTAACCCTGTTATTTGCTGCAGAAAAGTTTTTTTTCAACCTTCTATTCTCTTAAGCCATTTAGTCATTAAGGGCTCTGAAGGCTGCCAAATGGAATGCAACTTTTCCTTTTTTTCCTTTTGGGTATGACTTTTGTCTAGCTGACTGTAAAATGCTACCCAGTAACCCTTTTCCAAGCCCTCAATTATCCTCTTGACTTTTGCAAATCAAAGTATGGCCAGCACACATGACTGCACTGTGCTTATGGCGTGGTCATCATTTTGTTGCTCTCCAGTAGAATAATTTAGTATAAGAAGAGAAATCCTTTGCTGTTGTCAATACTGGTACATTTACTTATTTGATGTCTGATTCTTTCCTAGCTAAATGTGAGACACACTGTTAGAAGCTTTCACCAAGGTTGTTGAGACAGGGCATGCAGTTCGGAGATGTGAATATCCGTGCCCCAAAACCTGGTGAAATAACTGTTTGGACCATGAAAATTCCCTGGACAGCATGGCTATACGATGCAAGATTGTAGGAGAGGTGGTTTAAAACTGCAGTCCCAAGTTCTGCAGAAAATCTCTTGAAATAACCAGGAACCAAAATAGTGCTCAAGGATATTTAGAGAATGCCCAGGAAAATCTACATATTTTGCTCCTTATTTCAAGGCATTGTTATAGGAGAACCAGGGCTTCCAGGGTTGAAGTACTGGGATTGCGTCATGAACCGGGTGGTGTCATTATTTGACAATTTGTTCTTGATTCTGCCCTCTCTATGAGATTAGTTATAATTCTCAAAATAGTTGAAGAACTAGACTGGGTTGAGGTGATTGGTTATGGAGGAGCAATTAAGAGCCCCATTAGCTTTATGAAACACTATCTTTTGTGGACGGATGCTGCTAGAATGAGCACTTGGATATGGATCAGCACAGCTGGTTGAACTTTGGATTTTGCATGGTTTTGGGACTCTTACTCTTACTGCTTACCCTTCACAGTTTATCTCTACATCACGGATTTCAGAGACAATTCACCAATAAGTTCCTTTTCATAGGCCTTATAGTCCCATTAGATCCTTGCACTGTTCCCATACAGTTTGTTAGGACATGATGAAGAGAAATTTCTTATGGAGTCAGCCACCAATAAACAAATATTGGCTTTTGCCTACACACAGTTGGTTTAAATAAAGTACCACCTGTCATCTTTGCCTACTCAGTACGCAAATGGGAGGAAGAGGAAGGGTTTAGAGTTAACTATTAGCTAAGTTTAAACACTTGCTAATGAAGACTGGTGAGTGATGGCCTGCATTTCACTGGACTGAGTAAATTATTTTGGTGCCAGAAAAGCAGGTGCTTTCAGCCAGCCATCAATACCTATTCGGTTCTTCATGAAATCATCCATCAAAATTATCAAATGCTTGGATTGTGGCAGCAAAATGAATTATTCTGCAATGGTGACAACTTATGCAGTTTCAAACTAGGGAAAACTTTTGACAAGAAGGTTATTTTATGTTCATGGTGGCTAGTGATGAGGGCGTTTGTAGTCCCATTACATCTGGAGGATTCGATTTTTGGGAGTGTTTAAGAGTAATGTACAAGCAAATAGTTGCCCAGTTTTTTTTCCAAAAGGACAACAAGAAAGAAGAGGAGGAGCACATTTTTTAAACTTAAAAAACTTAAAACTATGGAAAGAGGAGTGTCTTGCTAATAGCAGGTGGCTTCTAGCAACATGCAGGTGACTTCTTTCAAATATTTATTCAGACTGTGAATGAGTGCTATAAACTATTCAAAGCATGAGCTAAAGACAAAATGGACAACTTGCCCCTGTGGACAAAGATGAATGCAACGAGAAGTTCAGATCCAGGTGTTGCTTTTTTGCTTGTGTTTTAAATAACTGGGCTTGAGAAAAGCAAACAGCCAGGTCAAAGTGAGTTTTCACCCACTGAAGAATCTTAAAGTCCTTCAGTCCTTTGTCAGCCTCGATTGTTATTACCTTTTCCCATCAGTAATGACATCATCTCATTTTTTGTTACTATTTGTGCTTTTCACCTACGGAACCGTGAAGCCAACAAGAAATTGAAAGTTACCTGGGAAGGCCAAGAGCTTGAACAAAGTTTCCATCCTAAATATCTCAATGTCATCTTAGATCAAACACTAATGTTTAGGAAACACTGCATGAACACTAAGCACAAAGTATATGCATGCAATAACATCCTGTGGAAACTTACTGGCAGCGCATGGGGAGCAGACCCAACTTTAATAATAACATCTGTTGTTTATTCGTTCAGTTGCTTCCGACTCTTTGTGACCTCATGGACCAGCCCACACCAGAGCTCCCTGTCGGCTGTCACCTCTCTCAGCTCCTTCAGGGTCAAACCAGTCACTTCGAGGATACCATCCATCCATCTTGCCCTTGGTCAGCCCCTCTTCCTTTTCCTTCCATTTTCCCCAGCATAATTGTCTTCTCTAAGCTTTCCTGTCTTCTCATGATGTGGCCAAAGTACTTCATCTTTGCCTCTACTATCCTTCCTTCTAATGAGCAGTCGGGCTTTATTTCCTGAAGTATAGACTGGTTGGATCTTCTCACTGTCCAAGGCCAAGAACATCTGTCCTGGCCTTATCTTACTCAACTGCTGAGTATGCCTGCCCTGTTTGGCATAAATCTGTTCAAGTAATGCAGGTGAACATAGCACTGAATGAAACATACAGAATAATCACAGGATTCCTCAAAACTACACCTGTTGATAGACTGGCTGGCATTGCTCCTCACCCCTCGAAGTGCGACAGCAAGTTGCTGTTAACAGTGAGAGAAATAAGGTTGAACACTGTGAAAGCCATCCACTGCATGGCTATCAGCCTCCTCCCAGTAGACTCAAATCAAGGAAAAGCTTCATTAGGACCACCACTCTTCTTAATGTTTCCCCAGCAACAGTGAGAGTATCCCTCTGGGCAGCTAAACCAGGAAATCCCAACTGGATGGCCCCTTGCGAGGGTCAACTTGGAAGTCCCTGAACAGACTCAGAAGTGGAGTGGGCAGATCAAAAGACAATCTGGCACTACCTAAAAAATCTTCCACCTTGTGCAACTGTGGAGCAGAACAAACAACTCTGCATCTGTATGCTTGTCCACAACGCCCTGCCTCATGTACAGAGGAAGAATTGTTTAAAGCAGCAGATAATGTGGTCTCTGTTGCCTGGTTTTGGTCAAAAATTATTTAGCCCCTTGTGCTCCTTCTATTTTTATATATGCAATGTGTTTGACATGAAATTAAAAACTGTGATATTAAGAAGAACTAGCATTAGGACTTTGCAATAGAATTATACAACTAACTTTTCCAAACATCATAGCAAAAATAAAGTTACCACCACAGAAGGCAAGTAAAGGTAATAACAGGCACTTTGTCTTCTTGGTATTTTGTTTTAATTGACTCCTTCTTTGCATGCTGAAAGAAGGGAAATGTTACCTTCAACTCACTTGAGAAACTAGCTTGAAAAATGTGGCATCTAATATTTTTCACGAAACCTGCAATTACTGTAGACTGTAGAGCTTTTCATCTCAAATATCATGAACCAGGAGAAAAAATGTCATTGAAAATGATGGTTCAAGATTCACCTGGTAGCTATCCCATATATTTCTGTAATAGTTTTAAGGACTTGATTTATAATTATGACCTTCTAAATTATCTCTAAGTTGAAAAGAAATCGTCTTCAACTGTGAAAAGCCGTGGAACTAAGATAATGAAGGTGATTTAATTGTTGCCTGGTTCTGGATATATAGCAGTGGTTGCTGGTTTCCTAAATAAATGTTACTGGTTTTAACAAAGCCATAATCTTCTGGAGGATGCATCACTATTCTCTTACGCAGGTAATGATGGGGAGGAGATCTAGTATATTGTGTATGATATAATAATGGTGCATTAGGGAATAATCCTAAAGTCTGTTAAAGCCTTGAAACTGTGTTATTTCAAGTGCACACAAGGGAAAATGAAGAAATTTTTATGGCAGATGCTGTATGAAACCATAATGAGCTGTCATTGAATTACATATACTATGTTCTGGCGCAACTAGCACAGTATTTTGCAAGCTCAAATAACTTTTAAAAACCCCCCACAGTTGCTAAAAAGCATTAATGGTCCATGTATAACATGGCACACAGAGCTGGTCATGTTGAGGGACCTATTATACTAATGTTTTGAAAGGTTATCTTGTTACCTTTAAGATCAATCAGAGAAAAGAATGTAGTATCTCTTCTCTGGGTATTATATTCCTAAAAGTAACTGTTTCCTTGCATATAAGTGGTTATAGGGACAGGACGAGGCTGCCGTACCCAAATCTGCACGTTGCTTAACTTGTAATGTGATGAATTTTCACTGAAATTGAGCAGAATCAATGTCCTGATATCTAAAACCAAACATGGACCAGATACAAGGAATTTAGTGAAAAAAACACCCTTGTAGATTTCCTCAACAGAAGCGTTTAGAATTAGACAAATGGACGATAGGAAATGGTTAACTTATAAAGATATCTTAACATGGAACGGAATGGAATATGAAATGAAGGACCGATCCCAGTTAGGAGAGCAGGAGATCAACTGGTTTCCTTACCTACAAATAAAAGAAAAATTCAGGGAAGACAAAAAAAAAGGATTCGAAGAAACAAAAAATGAGGTTGAAGAAGTAATTTTTAGCAATAATCAGAAAAAAGTGGGGAAAATATACAAAATTTTATTGAAATGGGAAAATGAAGGCAAAAATTTAGAAAACTATAAGAAACAAAGGTCCAGGAATATAGGATACAAAATAAAGGAGGAAACCTGGACATGGATATGGAAAAATAATGTAAATATTTCTTATTTCCATCATATAGGGAAAATTGGCACAAGGTAATCTACAGATGGTATCTTACTCCAGATAAGCTAGCAAAAATATATAAGAACATGAAGCCTGAATGCTGGAACTGTAAAAAAAACCAACAAAAAACCTGCACCTTTTTCCATCTGTGGTGGTTGCATCCTAAGGCTAGCAAATTCTGGAGCAAGATACAAAGTGAAATTGAAAAAATGCTAAAAAGGGAACTGGAGGGGAAACCAGAGTCATTCCTGCTGGGAATTGTTGATTCTTCCTGGAAGATGGAAGAAAGGAGAACATTCATTTTGGTAACCACAGCAGCCAAAATGGTGTTCGCAAAGTACTGGAAATCCCAGGAAGAACCAACGATAGAATAATGGATTCTGAAGATAGTGGAAACTATTCAAATGGAAGCATTAACAGAAGCTCTGAGGGAAATTAAGAAAAAAGATGGAAAAAACAAGAAATGGGATTGGTCATATTTGGAGGAATATTTTGACTCTGAAAGAAATGTTAAGTTAAATATAAAGAGGATTTAAAGATAATAGAGGGGGTAATTCTGTTTCTGAACACGTAAGGTTTGAATAGAAATGCTATAGGAACTAACGAAATGTTAAGTATGATTTCTTTTATGTCCAGATTCTTCTGGTTTGAATCAACTACTGACCCTAAAAATATAGAAGAATAGATAGCCACAGAAGACCAAGATAAATGGACAATTACACCACCAGACCCTCAATTGTTTGTCTGCAAACACGCAGTTAAATTTTCAGAAGACAAGTATCTGAAACTTCACCCTTTTTCTGTTCTCTATTTCGAATCTTTCCTATCTACTTACAAGGACTTGTTTTCTATTTTCATTCCCCTGATGGATTACGACCCACCGGGGGTCAGATAACACAAATTGTTTTTGTGATTGTATTTGTCGTATATTTTAAAACTTTTCAATAAAAATCTATTTTTTAAAAAAGAAATGGCCATGCTCTGGTTGAAAAAGTATGCTCATTGAAACATGTATTGATTTAGTTGGATCAGGGGCTCCCAACCTTTGGCTCTCCAGGTGTTTTGGACTTCAACTTCCAGAATTCTTGACTGTTGGTCAAGCGGTTTTTCATTTCTACAGGGTTTTTCTACCCCTAACCAGAGCAGATGTGGAAGGCTGATTGTATTCTTGTGGGGAGATAGAATTCTCTGTAAATAACTTTATAATTGCATTTTTAGAAGTCCGTGGATAGTTTGCTAAAAGAGGAAATAAACACAGTGAACACTGAAAAAGGTAGGAGACATGTGTTAGATGCATTTCGCTTCCTTTCTAATGGAGCAATGTCTAATTCATTTGGACAGGACTCCCTAACATGTGCACACAATGAGTGAGTCACAGTCAAGCAAGTGGCTCTTCGTTTCATGTTAATAACAGCCTACAAAGGCAACCATGACCAAAGTTGGGTCTGGTTGCCAGGGTAGCCATGGCATTGAAAGCAGCCATCCCTGGCATTAAACAGATTGGGCTTGGCTTTTGTGTTTAAGAGAGGCTGGGTGAGCTGCCAAGGTAACTGCAAAGTAAAAAAAGGCTAATATTTGGACCTCTTCAGAACATGGTGGGATCAGTGAACTAGAGAGATAGAGCAGAGCTGCACCTGCTGCCTTGCTTTTAGATTTTAGTTCCTCTGAGGACTGATATCTCCCCAATTTCCTTTCTTTGAGGAAAGGGTAGAAAATTTAATCCCCAGGCACCTGTCTTGGCTTTTGGAAAGCAGTGATAAAAAGGAATGAAAAGGCTTCTTTTTTGCATGTGTATATAAAAAAACCCAACAAAATATACAACAGGCTTTGGCTAATTAAACAGGGACAGATAGATGTATTACAGGCAGGTGTTCAATTCTCCGCATGGGTACACTGTCCAGCGTGACCCTGGTTTAGGACACTGATATCCCTGTCTGAAAACACAAAGGCTTATATGTATCTCAGAGTTGCAACTGGGATTTGGCTCCCAGTAAACCTTGTGAAATTAATTTACGTTTTGAGAGGCAAGTCCAAATCTGGCTCATATTTGTTAGTGCTTGGTTCTTATTATTAATTTCACCCTCAAAGGTAGCCTAAAATAATGTTAAAGAAAGAAAATAAACTGGTTAGCCCCAAAGAGGGTTGGTGTTAATTCTTGACATGTTTTTTTCCTAGTATGTAAAATAGTTCCTGGATGACTTGCCATATAAAATGTCTGCATATTTGAATATCTCATCTCTGCATTTTTTAATTTAAAAAATCCCAAACCAGAGAAAATTAGCATATCAGGAAAATTCAAGTATAGGCCTCTTTCCTATGGAACCTAGTACCCTATATGTTTATTGGCATATATCAGGAAGAATTTTGGGCCATTGCAAAGCTTATTCATGCTTTTTGTTCTGGATATCTATTAGAGGAGACATTTCATCCTGGCCTCCCAAACGGTTTCTTCCTTGAGGTATTACTGCACCATTTCCAGTTGTGAGGTTCTACCACCAGATTTTCTATTATGTTATGTAATGGTAACATCTTCTTTTCTAGCATGGTGTAATGATTAGAGTATTGGACTACAGGGCTTAATTCTCTGCTTGGCTACTTGCTGACCTTGGGCAAATCACACATGCAGAGAAAATCCCATGATAGGTTCACCTTAAAGCTGCAAAAAGTTGGAAACAACTTAAAGATACACAAAAACAGCTCCTTCCTAAGGATCGTTTTGTTTGGGTTGTGGGGCTTTGCATTTCTACTCAGAAGTAACAGTATCTATGGAGATATCTGATAGGTGTGTTCAAATAATTTTTGTGGCTTCCTGTCAACAGTCTTCCCAGCTTATATTTATATGTATAAAGGTAAAGGTTTCCCCTTGAAATTAAGTCTGGTCGAGTTCGACTCTGGGGATGGTGCTCATCTCAATTTCTAAGCCGAAGAGCCGGCATTGTCTGTAGATGTCTCCTAGGTCATGTGGCTGGCATGATTGCATAGAGCACCATTACTTTCCCAGTGGAGTGGTATCTATTTATCTACTCACATTTGCATGTTTTCAAACTGCTAGATTGACAGAAAGCTGGGGCTATCAATGGGAGCTCACCCCGTCCCATGGATTCAAACCACTGACCTTCCAGTCAGCAAGTTCAGCTGCTCAGTGGTTTAACCCATTGTGCCACCATAGTCCCTCATTTATATGTCTACTAAATAATTAAAACACACACACACACACACACACACAAATATATATCTCACATAACAAGATTCTGATACAAGTTTTCAGGCCTGGAATTGTTTTGGACTTTCCCTCAAAGTGTGCAAATACCTGAAAGAGAAGTTGGCACAGAGAACAGTTCTTTAAGGTGCAATGATGATCCCTTCAGAAGATTATGAATTCAATGATAAACATGGAAAATGGGGTAGCCACTGCATTCCTGACTACAATATGACCCCACACACATGGAGCTGGTTTCTATGATATTATGTACCTGCATCTGACAAAATGTGTCCTCTATAGAAATGTTTTAGGTCTTTCAGAGCGACTCTATGATATCATGTTGCAGAAGGTAATCATTTCAGTGCATTTTGCTATTACCCATGGTTTCCCGTTTCTATTGTAAATTCAGGAAAATAATCCTCTGCAGATATGGGGGTCAAAATGTATTTACTTCTCATAGGGTGCATCCATAGAGATTAGAAAGTCCCAGATTTTATTCTTGTTCTTTCCCATTTTATTTTGAAGATCCATTTACATAATCTACAGCTCAAAATATTTTCTATCAGTACCAGTATGATTGGAGATTTGTGTGCCAATTCTCCAAGTCAGTTTATTTTAACCCAGTATGCAATCCAAAAAGATAGGAGCAAAAGCTGAGACATTTCAATTAGTTTGGATACACCCAAAGTATCAAAAGTATTGAAACACAGAAAACAATGGCAATATGTGACAATTGGTATAGCTTCGTGTGTTATATTGTTGCTCAAGTGACATATTGTGTTTGAGTATTGAATATGTGACAAAACCCATATATACGTGTAAGAAAAGCCTTTGGTACAATAACATTTCATACAATGCCAGCATATACTACAGAATTTCTATTTGATACACCAGGAAAACTTATTTATAAATCTGCCTGAACTTTGAGTGACCTGAAATATACCCACAAGTATTACAAGTGTGGACATCTGGTAGACAATATAAGTGTATGTGTGTGGGAGAGAGACTGCAGCAGCTGTACTTGCATGGATGCCCAGAAATCTTGTGAACAGAGTTCAGCTACGATAATTTAAGAAATTTATAAAAGGCAAATGCAATTGTGCATTGTTTTGAGCAAACGAATTGCGGTTGTATTTTGATATATGGATTTTTCCGAGTTTAGAGTGCTTTGCATTGCAAACATATAAAATGGCTATTTTAGAAGAAATGCATATATTAGCAAATACTTTGTAGTAATAATATATTGCTATTTTTTTGTTTAAATTATTGCTGTGCCGTTTTATTGCACAGATTCTTCCGAAGCAGCTCGCAGATAATACCAGTAGTCATGAACACAGTACATTAAACATTTTTAAAAAAACAGAATACTTCTGACTAAATAGATAACTACATCATGTTCTTGAATCTTATGGAAACTTACGTGTTATATCAATTTTTGGAAATTTAGAAGGGGCTGGGCTTAGCACAACACGCTAAACTGCTGTGCTACAGCTGTACTGCAGAAAAACCATGTTGATTGGAAGGTCAATAGTTTGAGCCCAGGTTGGGGTTGACCACCTGCTGTTAACCCCAGCTTGCCAGCCCACCAATTTTATTTACTCGCAGAAATGCGAGTAAATAAAATAGGTACTGCTTTTAGCGGGGAGATAATAAAGGCGCCCTTAAGGACATGAATTGGAGGAAAGCTCCTCAGCATGGAAGATGGAGCAATAGCACTGCTCTGTGGCCGGAATTGAGCACAGCCTCCAAGATGCCAGAAATAAAATGGAAAAAACTGTCTTTATTTATTTTTTATTTTTTATTTGGATTTATACACCGCCACTCCTTGAGGGCTCGGAGCGGTTTACAAAATAGCACTGTAAACAACAATAAATTTATAAAAACCAGTTAAAAACCCCATTTCATATCTCAAATGCCAAGCGGAATAACTGCGTTTTGCATGCCCTACGAAAGGTTGGCAAGTCTCACAAGGCCCAGACTTCAGCCGATAATGTATTCCACAAGGAAGGAGCCACGATCGAAAAGGCTCTGCCTAGTAGCTGTCAAGCGGAAGGTCTTGAAATTGGGAATTTCCAACAGATTTTGATCTTCAGAGCGAAGTGATCTCTGGGGTTGTGTTACCTCTGTTGTGTTGTCTGTCCTGTTATTGTATAATCAGCATTGAATGTTTGTCGTATGTGTGTTCTGTAAAGCTGCTCTGAGTCTCTTCGGGTGAGAAGGGTGGGATATAAATACGGTAAATAAATAAATATATAAATAAATAAATAGTTATCCTAGGAGGGTTTATTTTTTATTCATAGCAGTATGTGTATTAACAACAAGAACAATGGATCTCAGTCAACAACAACAACAAAACTTTATTACGGTCATTGACCAGCACAAAGCAGGCACAAGCGCCCTGATAGGGGAAGTACAACTCCCCAGTAAGCTGTTATTTAAAATTAGATTAGAAATGGGTCTCAGTCAAAATGTTACCATTACGGTTGAATATTTATTGGGAATTTGGCTCTGTCACATAGATTCCTGGTGTTTGCAATCTGTTGAGAGATGTAGAATTCTAATTATTTCAAAGACCTACAGATCCCACAATTCCAAACTATAGAACAAGGAGGAATAAAGTTGTATGAAACTGATATAAATGTGCAAAATGGACACACCTTGAATCTCAAGCCTCTTTTTCTAGTCCTCAGACTGATATGGAAGAATGTCCATCTCTAGTAATGGGAAATAATGATGCTTCAGCCATGCAGTGTCCAGAGGTTTACCCATTTGCCATCCCTATTTGGGTACAGGGATGTGCTTTTTCATAAAAGAGTCCACATAACTACATGCCTTTCTTCAGGTCTTTAATAAAGATAGTCTTTACACCTTGCTTTTACAACAGTACCAGCACTAAAGATTATTCCTTTCTACTGAGTGAAATTCAACCTTTCACAATAGCCTTTTCATTTCTTTTGTACCATAAAAATCAATGTATGTCAAAATGCATTACATTTGACAGTTAAGCTCGAAAGCTAAATGTTTAACTTAAATCAATACAGGTTTGTGGAAGACTTCCATAGAAATGGAAACCTTTGTACAGAGTTGTATGATATTGTATGAACCTCTAGGGTTGATGCAGAAAAGGAATAGAGTACGTTTTTTTAAAGTCCTTGTCTATATTTTTAATTCTGCCTCAAAGCCTCCCTTGATTTCTTTCAGTGAAGATTGAATTTTGTCTGATCTTCACTAAATTAATTTATATGGCACAGCATGTGTGAGGTTTTATTGTGTGCTTTAAATTGGCCATGTGTATTTGAAGGGAACCTTAATGAGGAAAATCCATTTCACTTTGTAAAAGCAATTGACAGAAGCTGTACATGAAAACAAAGACAAGACAGCGAGGCATGTAAAATATGGTGGAACCCAGGTGCAATTTCACATTGGATTAAGAGATTCTAAAACCCATCAAAATACACTTGTGGTTGCAAAATCAACTCAAAATGTTGACTTTAGCTTGTAAAAATGATCCTCTGGAGTGTTCTTGTTATATTAATAAATGCCATTATGTAGAGGAAGAGACATATAGATAAGGAAATAAAGATTTGCATATCTCCAAGATTACATATATTGAAGCGCCACATGAATGATGGAATATGCACTCCAACGACATACCTAAATAGGGGTGGGAAATCTCTGGATGTTGCTGGCCAAGAAGATCTATTATCTCCCATCCTCAGCTAGCAATGGAGATGGAAACTTTCAATCCATGGGTTGAGAAAGTATACAGTCCCTAATCCATTTACTAATCTCTACTAGAGTGAACTCATTGAGTGAAACGGAACTTGCTAAGTCAATACTGTGTTGTTGAAGGCTTTCATGGCCACAATCACTGGGTTGCTGTGAGCTTTCTGGGCTGTATGGCCATGTTCCAGAAGCATTCTCTCCTGACGTTTCACCCACATCTATGCAGGGGCGGTCCGAGCTCTCCCCGGGGGGTAAGCAAACATTATTTTGTCGCCCCCCCCCCGCGGCTCTTGGCCGCGCCTGCGCATGCGTGGAAATTCACGCATGCACAGTGGGTACCGAGTGCGCCGCCTCCGCAGCCAGCCACGCCGTCCTACCAGTGCGCAGCGGGGGCAGCGGCCTCTTCCTCCTTCCCTCCCTCCCTCCGGCGTCCGGGCGCCCTTGCAGCGCGCAGCCGGCGAGGCCTTCCTCCCCTTCCTCCTCCCCGGCAGAGGCGGCGAGGAAGTGACATCACGCAGAGGGGGGGAGGAGAGGGGCCGGCCTTGGTGTCCCTGTGGCCCCTCCCCCTCATGCCTTCCCGCCTACCTTCCTTCAGATTGAAGATGCGCCTCTGGCTCTGGGCCCTCCCGGGGGCGCTGCTGCTGCCGGGGGTCTCCGTGGGGGGTGGGGGCCACCCTCGTGGCCTCCCCCCTCCTCCTCAGGTCCGAGCGCCCACCCCGCCTCGGAGGCACCCTCTCCGTGAGTCCCCTCTCCCTCTCCCCGTTCCTCCGCGCCACCAGCTGCGTCGGCGCATCGGCGGGGCGGGGCGGCGCCCCTCCAAGGTGACGTCACCCCTCCAAGGTGATGTCGCCCTACGCGACCGCATAGGGTTGTCTAATGGGAAGACTGGCCCTGCATCTATGGCAGGCATCCTCAGAGGTTGTGAGGTCTGCTGGAAACTAGGCAAGTGAAGTTGATATGTCTGTGGAATGTTCAAGGTGAGAGAAATAACTCTTGTCTGCTTGAGGCTAGTGTGAATGTTGCAATTGGCCACCTTGAGCATTTAATGGCTAATCAAGGTAACCAATTGCAACATTCACACATGCCTCAAGCAGACAAGTCAATACTTGTGTAAATTCCATTGAGTCAATGGTTCTGTTCCAACAGATATAAGAATTGGATTTAGGTAACATACAAATATAATTGGCTCACATCTAGGACTTAAGGTATTACTTTAATTAAATATAGGGGTGAAACGAACATAAAGAAATATTAGGAAATTAGCCACAAACCATGCTTCTCAAGTGTTGAGAAAGCCTGACAAAAAGAATGATGAGAATGTTCGCAGTTCAGTGATTACTCTGCACAAAATTAACATATGGTTGTGTGGTGCAGGAAGCAGCATATACCTCACACACAGTGGACAGTAACTTCTTGATAGAAAAATAATATTTATTAACAGTATTTTTCCACACATAAAATTTTATGGCATAGGGCCCAAGGAGCCCATGCATTTACAAGATATATTTAGCCTTTTCTGCCAAAGAGTGCAGGTGCATTACTAAATGATAATAGAAGAATGGCTTGCCATAGGGGAGCGTGCTAGCTCCATCAATGTTTAGCATTTACACAAATGGCCAGCCAGAAGGGACAGAGCGTTTTATCTACGCTGATGATAATACCATCACTGCTCAAGCAGGGAGCTTTGAAATGGTTGAACAGAAGCTCTCCAAAGCTTTAGGTGCTCCTACTGCCTATTACAGGGAAAACCAACTGATTCCTACTCCATCTAAAATGCAGACATTTGCTTTTCATCTTAAGAATAGACAAGCATTTCGAGCTCTGAGGATTACCTGGGAAGGAATCCCACTGGAGCATTGCAGCACACCAAGATACCTGGGAGTCACACTGGATCAGGTGCTCACTTAGAAGAAGCACTGTTTGAATATCAAGCAAAAATATTATCATACAAAAGCTGGCTGGCACAACCTTGGGATCACAACCAGAGACAGTGAAGACATCTGCCCTTGCACTCTGCTATTCTGCTGCTGAGTATGCATGCCCAGTGTGGAATATATCTCATCATATTAAAACAGTGGATGTGGCTCTTAATGAGACTTGCATATTATCACAGGAAGTGTACGTCATACACCACTGGAGAAATTATACTGTTTGGCCGGTATTGCACCACCTGGCATTATCTGGGAAGTGGCAGCCAATAATGAAAGGACCAAGGCAGTGACCCAGGGGCGGTCTAAGGTAATTTTAAATGGTAGGCGAACATTATTTTGGTGCCCCCCCCATGTAAAACAAATATACAATTATAATATCACAATACCATTAGTAGTATTATATTGTATCAATGTACTGTATATACAATATATTATACCATACTCATACTATATTATATCATAATTATATTATACTACATTACAATATAATTATATTATAATATATTGGCATTATAATACAATATAACATTCTATTATATTATTATTATTATAAAATAATAAATAAAATTATTAATTTAAATGAAATTATCCTCTACTAAATATTTTCATTACTCCTATAAAACTCAAATAACCCAAAATAAAGTAAAATAAAATATTGTATATATCACTATTTTGTACAATACCACTATACTGCAATATTGTTTGTAATATTACATGTAATATAAAATATATCATTATTCTATTGTTATATTGTATTTTTATTATATTGTATGACAATATTAAGCAGAACTGTATAATAAGCAACAAGAAATGCAATGTAAATGCATCAAAATCAGAATATTACCTACCACCCGTCTCATAATTCATAGGAGTCTCCCATAAGTCCAAAATTAGGATCCCAATGTAAATGTAAATAGAAAAACAGCCAAAATGTTCAAATGAGGTTGAATACAGGCAGCGTGGCCTGGGCAAACTTGGGCCCTCCCTCCCTCTAGGTGTTTTGGACTCCAACTCCCACAGCTCCTCATAGCCTCAGGCCCCTCAGGTCTAGACAGGAATAGAGCCGAAGAAAGGAAGGAGGGAGAGAAGAGGTCACAGAGGAGGAGGAGGAGGAAAGCCCTTCATTCATTCCTTCACTTACACTTCCTTCACTGATTCTTTTCTCCTTCCTGCAAAACGTGCGGCGCGGAGACAAAAGGAGAGGGGAAGCACTCCCTGCCTGCCCGATAGGGTGTGCTTTGCTTACAGGCTTCTGCGCAAGGGAGCTACTGGGCATGCGCGGAGGTTGTCGCGCATGTGCAGTTGCTCCTGCGCCAACTCCAGCTCTGAGCAACTGCGCCTGCGCGAAAACCTCCGCGCATGCCCAGGAGCGGCGTCGGAGCGCACAAGGCCGGGGCCCAAAAGCAGGCAGCTGCGGCGCTGCCTGAGGAACATCGGCAGGGCCAGGATGGTGCCCTATGCAGCCAGGATGGCGCCCCCTTCCCAGATGGCGCCCTAAGCGGCCGCCTACTTGGCCTACTTTGTAGGACCGCCCCTGCAGTGACATTTCCAGCCCATCCTCTGTTTAGATATCAGCGAGCATGCCAATGGATTAAATCAAGAAACAACTTTCTAAGGTTGAGAGAGATAGTTGTAGGAACACCTCAGCAAGCGTGAATTCAAAGGTGGCAGGTTAAAACCCAGCATCTTAATCAGTGGCTGAGACAGATGAGAAACTCCCTCCTAGGCACACAGAGGATTGGGCAACCTGGAAGGTGCTGAACAGGCTACGCTCTGGCACCATGAGGCAGAGCTAACCTTAAGAAATGAGGCTATAAACTGGTGTTCATGACATGTGAGTGTGGAGAAGAACAAACCACAGACCACTTACTACAATACAACCTGAGCCCTGTCAATTTATTTATTTATTTATTTCCGGCATTTTACCCCGCTCTTCTCAACCCCCGAGGGGGGACTCAGAGCGGCTTCCAGAAAGGCACAATTCGATGGCAACACAGTAAAACACATAAAAAACAGTATAACCCCCCCCCCAAAACATTACACATTAAAATACAATTACATACACATTCATTTAAGTTTAAAAAAAAGGTGCTGCCTTATGCTAGTGTGCAAACACCTGGTCCCATAGCCAAGCTTTTACTTTTTTCCTGAATGTCAGGAGGGATGGAATTGATCGTATGTCACTAGGAAGCGCATTCCACAGATGGGGAGCCACCACCACCGAGAAGGAGGACCTTCCCCCACAGTGACACTATGATGTCGGAGGTGACCCCCCGCTTGCAGGACTCTGTAAAAGGTAGTTCAAAACCAAGGAATTCATAGTTTTGCCAAGGACACCAGGCTGGAATGATCACATAACCCCTTATCTCTTCCCCATGTGGGAACATAAGGCTCTTTTCATGGCCCCATCACCCCACATGGCAATGCCCCTGTAACCCAAACTAGCATCTGACCAATTTGGCTATTTTTTTTATTAATTGGAATTTTTTAAAGTAATGAAACTCCTGTTTTCTGAATTGACTCTGGCTACCTTGTTTTCCTAGGCATTTCTATACACCCCTCCCCTTTGCACTTTTATGGACTTTCTATGAACTTTTGGAAACCTTTAATCAACTTTTCATGGACTTTGATACTCTTATGGACCCTATACCAAACCCTTATTAACTTTTATGATATTTCACTGATCTCTATGAACCTTTGAGGAAGGAGGGAGGGCTGCCAGGGCTCCTTTTGGTCTTGCATGATTTATCCCTTATGAATTCCTTGCATGTCTCCCTGTCCCAATACCAATGTATGTGTGTATGTCTATATTTTGAGAATTGAAGGAAAAAGCCGCCTTCTTCAGGAATCCAGCACCTCATGGCTACAGGAAGCATTCCTCAAATTCCTGAGCCAGTAAATCCCTAAACAAAGGACTCACCAGAAACTCATTGCATGAACAATAAGCTAATGGTGCTTATCAGCCCCAGACCTTGAGACCTATGGACAATTAAATCACCTCACACAAAAGGTGTCTTCCTGTCTGCAAGGAATTAGAATTCACCACAGCTTCTTTTCCATTATGTCAACCCATCTGGCTGAAACTAGCTCGCAACTTCATCAATGGATCCCATACTCAGCGTGGAAGGACAACAAAAGTATCGGGCTTCTGAGCCAGACAAGAATGTATTTTCAAAAGACTCAGACAATAGACCCTGGCCAGCTCAAGGACGTAAGCAATCGCTGAGCCATCTTGCAAACACTAGTCATTTAAACCAGTCAACTAGACATTTCTCCATTGTTTCCCTGTTGCCAGCCTCCCTTCCACCCCATTGGCTGAGAGGCCAAAGCAGGGCTCGGGCTGCCATTGGCCCTCCTGCTGGCTTGGTAATGTCACAGCCAATCATAACAAAGCCAGCTCAGAAGTGGGGGGGGGGAGGCGTGGGCATGGGAACTTTTGAATCTGAAGGCTATAAATATTGTATCTCTCCACCCAATGGGCATGTCAGCTCCTGGGCAAATGATTGCGGTTGACATCCATTCCAGCTGGAATGAAATTTTCTTCAACTTGGTGAAATTTATTGGAAAACTTAGGAAAATTTCTTTTAGGTGCTTTCTGTCTCGCCAGGGTTAATGGATCCTCTTTTGTGGGTCTGGCCAGCTTCTGTCCTTAAGGCAGGACCCTCCAAATTCGTGTTCAACATCAACCCGAGGCACTCCAAGTGGCCATCTTCTGGTCAAAGAACATTTAGCATAATGTCAAATTATTTAAAACTTTGTGTTTTAAATTGCATTTTAACTGTACCCTAAACTTGCTTCTGACACAACAAATAAATAACCAAATGGTAAAACCCACATTTCCACAGCCTTCAGTCATGGCAGTTAAAATTGTGTTGTGCTGCATTAATTTTCTACAGTGTAGTGGCACACTTGATGGCATATCACTCCATTTTGCCAACTTTTCTTGTCTCTCATTGTCTGAGCTTACTGTAAGAATACTAGCCTTCTGAACAAGAGGCTAGCTGACTTCTCAAACAAGGGTATGTATTATTTGATTTCCACACTATTTTGCTGTGGGGCACATGAAACTGTGTTTGAGAGACAGGAGCTGAGATAAGCCTATGAAGATGTGTCTCTCTCTTATTATCATTTAAAAATAATCCTGAAGAACTGTTATATTTCTTCCCTGCAGAATTTAATGATGTGTTATTTCTTTAAGGCATTGTACCACAAGGTCTAAATCACAAGTGGAAAATCATTCAGTTGGAAATAAATGTAAAAACAACATGAATCTAATACATTACACAAGTTGTATATGAGTTAATGTCTTAAGTGATTGTGATCAGGAACCCTTCACCTTTAGGTCACTGGCCTAAATCCAGACTTGGCTGGTAGTGAACAATCAAATGTTATGATTATCTGGTAGTTACTGAATAACATGGACAGAAAGAAAGCAATGGTCCCAGATTCAGGGAGAGCTGGACAGATATTGTTTAACTTTTGACCATAATTGGCAGCTTAAGTTTAAGGTTTAGTAAAAGAAGACAAAGGAAGAATGAGAATTGGGACCCTTTGACCTCTCCATGAATCCCTGACAAGATCTTCATTATAACACTGTTGGCGAGCTATTAGAGGAGCTCTTCCTATTTATTCTTATGAGTTTTTGCTTCTTTCTGATGCTCGAGCAAGTTAATGTCTCAATACTGTATTGTTAACATTTTCCTTTCAGGTCTGTTGCTTTTTAAAAAGCTGACCAACTTCTAATATGATTGAAATGTATAATGGAGAATTGTACTTGCTGTAAATCTCATTGTGTTATGGAACTAAAATGTCCCTTCTCTTAATGAGATCTAGATTCTTTTTGGTACTTATGAACAGTTTGGAGTGATGCATTGTGATCTGATTAAACAACTATGCCACCTTACACACACTCAAGTGATGCTGATGAAATACCTTTTAAAGCATAGAATGCTCTTGATATAATGGAATCGGATATGAGAAATAAAATTTACAAATGTAAAACTTTCGGACTTGTGTGCAATCTTTTTCCAGGTGAAATATATTTATTTATTTGATTTATATCCTGCTTTTTCCCTGAATGGGACTCAAAATGGCTTACAATATACTGTAGATTAAAGTGCCTTATCACACCATTTCTGTATGCAATGTTATTATGTTTGAAATCCGCTCCAGCCAATCTTGTACTAACTTACTTATTTTCTTAGGTGATCCTTCATTGTTTGAGTATGATGGCCTTCCAATTTCTTGGAAGGCGCCTGTGCGTGAGTTTTTTTTAATGTGTGGAGGTCGATGCACAACCGATCAACACACAGTCTTCACAGAGGGAGGGTCCCAACAAGGGGCATGGTTAACATGACGATGGTGGCTTCTCAATTGGTTGCAGCCTTCTTCTGCTTTCACAGTCATAGTAATATGCACCATGTTATCTTCCGCCTGATCTGACATTGAGGTCTTCAGGTCTTTGAATTGTGCTTGGTCTGAAAGCTCCCCTGCAGTCTACCTTGGGAGTACATACGTTCTTAGGTTCATTGGAACACATAAGCTCCCTCACCATGAGAGAGTGACAATTCATCGAGCCAGTCTCGTGAAGGCAGCTGATTGTTGATGCTCTTTATTGCACAGTTGCTAAGAACATCATTTCCATGATTTTTTCATCTTCTTTATTGGTATCATTGATGACTCCTGAACTTCCCTTGATTTTGTGATGGGTTTGTCTAGTAATAAACCTCAAATGTGATTTACTAAGAAAGGTTTATCTGCTAATAAAAGGTTCTGACATTTTGAAAAGTGATTTTAAAAAGAATCTTATTTTTTCCCCATAATGGGCGTGGCCGACTCACCGGACACGTCGGGTTGCGGAGCGGCGCTGCCCTCCCACCATCTTGTTGCCCGGGGGGAGCTTCTTCTTCCCAGAAGCCCCCTCCGTGGCGGGAAGGTCTCCCGCCATCCAGGCCAGCCGGCCAATGAGGGGGCTGGCCCCGCCCTGCCCCCTCGCTGCCTCCGGCTGGCCCAGACTTCCGCCCGGGCAGGCATCTTTCGCTGCCCGGGACTGCCTGGCCTCATTCGGAGGCAGGCCGTTTTTGCCTCCCACCCTCCCTACTCATTGCATTGTTGATTTTGTTCTGTTTATGTACCTGTTCTTTTAGTATCATGTTAAGGCAACCATTTTCTTGTCTCTGTCACAGCTCCGTGTTCTGTGTGTGGCGTGCGGCTTGGCCCCTGGATCAGGTTGGCTTATCACCCCTTGGTTGTTAGGGGGGATAACGCCCAGGCCCACTGGGGTGCTGAGTTTCCGTGGACAGGCATTGGCCGCTCGCACCCCTGGCTTGCTATCATCTCTGGACATTTTCGGGGGCCGTCTACCATGATCCAGGACCCAAGCATGGCCGCCAACCTCTTTGTTCCTGTTTTCAATAAACGAGTTGTGGCCAATATTACCCAACCACTTTTCAACCAACGTGTCTGCTTGTTCTTGGCTCGAGGTGTGTCACACCTGCTCACGCAACCCAAATCCTTTCTGTTACATCATCCTGTAATGATAACTAGTAATTTGGATGTATAATTTCTAATGCTATTGCAATTGGCAACTGTTAATTTTTCAGTATGGTCTCATCTGTTATTTCTTCAGTGTACTGCATTATATTTATTTTGTTAAGTGATGTAGAGACTATATATAGTGTTTCAAACATGTGCTTTGTATGCTCTGTTTGAATTTAAACTGCGCTTCCAGTTAGGTTAGAATAATTAAAATATGTTCCATCCAGTAAGGTCAGAAGTAATTATCAACCTTTTCTTGTATATTTAATTCAGGATCCAGCTATTCTCACTTTCTTGAGTGATAAATACAGTACATTATCATTGTGAGGGTTTTTTTGGTCCACCTGAGTCCTGTGAAATCAAGCCTCTATTGAAATGGTTGAGCATAGTAAATTATTTCTATATCTTCCCTCCTCATAATGATAAAACATGACGTAATTAGATGGATTTGCATCTGTCATTCATGCTTTTGCATCAATATCATCATAATTGAAAATCAGGTAAGCATTATGTAGCACACAATTTGAAGTACCTTGTCAGATGCTACATTTCTCACAACATGGTAGAAGATTATGTTCCTGAATTCTGTTTGATTGACACACTTATTCCATGGCATCCTTTGATGCTCATGTATTCAAGAGAATAGATCTATCCTGGTTTAATGAGATAGCTCTTGGAAAATTAAATATAGGCATGCTTTTGGTCAATAATCCTAGTGATGCTAGGAAGTGACAATGAGTATGGGGAAGTATTCAGAAGTACTGATATAACAAAATAAATATAATGTGCAGAATCCATTCATCTTCTCAGCCTAATCTATTTCTTTGTCCTACCTTTAAAAGGTCAATTCCTCACATAGTATAATCTTTCTCATAGGTGGAAGAAAATGGAACAGTGGTCATTGTAATAGTTCTGTCATCTCAAGATTTGTGCTTGTGTCTCCGGTAGACTGGAGCATTCCTGTGGCTCTTGTTTATAACAGGTGCACTTGAAGGTGCTGGTTTTGTAGAGCTGTGGATTCAGAATGAAGAGAAACCAGGCATTTGAGAAATGCTAGTATACCCTTACAAAAAAATTATAATCAAATTAAAATATTAGAAGAATTCACTTAAGAAATCTCAATTTTAACTGTAAATAAAATTCCTTCCAGATTTGAGAATGCAGCCCAATGCCATTTTTAAACCAGAGCATAGTAGGAAGAGGACTGATGTTTCTTCGATTTGTTAATCTCTTTTTTTCCTAGAAGGAGGAAGGATGTCTTCTCCTCATCTCACTGTTCTTTCAGTGCTTTACCCACACTGTAATTCTGTGGAATGTTTGACATACGATGGGTTCTGGAGTGTCCAATTTGTTTTTTAGCTGAGGACCAGATCACGGTTCCTCAGCCTGTTGGGGGGGGGCTGTAGCAACCCAGCCTCCGTTCAGCAGGGGCGGGGCGGGGTGCTGCTCTGGGGGTCCCAATTGCTTTGGACCCAGATGAAGGGGATGCAAGGGATGATGGGCATGCATCCCCGACTGACAGTTTGCAATGGGATGACACCTGGCCTTCTGCTTACTCAGATGATGAAGATCAGCTAGATTCCGGATCAGACGAATCAGATTGTGCAGATGAGAAACCGGGAGGTTTCGGTTCACAGGAACGTTTGTTGCCGCTAGCTGCGGAGGAAGAGATGGAAACCGAAGTGGAGGCATGTTCCCAGGGAGATAGCGAGCCAGATGGTGCTCGGCCTTCGAGGAGCTTCGACCGGAGGAGTAATATTGTGTATACGCGCAGAGATTGGAAGCGGAGCCTGGAGAGGCGCTGGTCTCACAAAGGTGGGAACTAAATATACACTCTGTGGGAAAGTTCCTCAGTTGGTCGGCCACGTCTTTGCTGGACAGACGTTTCGGCGATCTGCTGCTCCC